>JAMPIV010021648.1:0-462003 GCA_024509875.1 Oreohelix idahoensis
GCAGCCTGATCGGAATTTTGCTAGCTCAGCCATACTTTTCAGACACTATAATAATATACAAGCTAAATCTCTAACCAGTAAATACACTAAGTAATTCTTATGACTATAATCTAACTAACCAGTTAACTAATTAATTATTACTGGCTGTGAAGATTCACCAACTTTTATCTGCAGGGACCCTTTTAATTTTAAAGGAAATTTTACAATTTATTTCCCTACTTTTATTTCTCCCACCAGGAGATCTTAATATTAATATTGGCTAATTATCCCGGACGAGCCCCCAATTTATGTAGTGGTGTTGATGGTATTGGATGATGGTGTTATTACTACATGTAACTTGTATGAGGCCAGCTGTGAAGGCTCCTGAGATAAGATGTAGTTGAGAATTATCAGAAGGCCTTTCTTGCTACCACTACGACCTCACACTTAATTTTTTTTTCTTAATGAATGTGGCTACGTAAAGTGTCTAGGGTAATGATGTGTAATGTGGTGTGTTAGTTATAAATACACCCACAGACATATAAGAAGACTAATAAGATTAACAAGTGTTAAAATACACTGAACTAACTCACGTGTATAAAGTTTTTGATATAATTATATTACATTTATTTGTTCTGGATCAAGTTTTTATGTGACCCAGAACTTGTTTTAAAAGAAGGATTTAAAATTTATGAAAGTATGCATGGAATGTTACATAATAAATTCAAGAGTGTACATATTTAAGTACTAGACTAGTTAGTTTTATTAAAATGTTCGAGTAGTCATCTCTTTGGGAGGATAGTTACTGTTTGTGCTGTTGGGGTGGCCTCATCACACCTGTCTATATTGACTACACAGTGTCCAGAAAAAGGTGGGAATTTTTATGGGGATATTAGTCACTACCAATAGTTGGTGAATGTCCAGCAGACCAGAGGCTCACTCATCTTTTTGTAGCTCTGGTGCTGAAAACTTGCGGTCCCACCTCTCCGTGCTGGCGGGCAATAATGGTGGTCTCTGTCACAAGAACTGCACAGATACACTCGAGTACAGTCACTCACCGAATAGACTCTGCTTTGTTGTCGATAGAAACTCACAGCTCTGCAATCAAAGTATGGGCTATGTGTCAAAATCTATTCTATACCCACGTCTGGACACCACACTGACACAACAACCACATCATACAGACAGGTCAGATCTCTCTGACCAAACAGCACAGTTACCATGGTGGGTTTACATCAGATAGATCCTCCCAGACTATAGATTCTGAAAAATATTTATTAGTTGTCGGCCCTAAAAGAAGATAGGTAATCTGTTTCAACGCTTGATATATCTTGCATAATCCTTGCTGTAGTTTATGTACCTTGTTGGTCCCTAGACCCTGACTTTGGCGGGGGGTCTAGAGCAAATCCCTACTTGTTTGTAAGGCTAGATTTTGATATGGCAGTATCAAATCACTCGAACATGAAACAATATTCAAAATATATAAAGAAATAATTTCAATCTTACCAGATTATGAATACATAACACAGAATTGCTAGCAAAACTCAGCTGAGCTGCTGGCTATAGTATGGCGTCCCTAAATTTATTCACTGTCTTTCATATGGGAAAACACCACACTTTAAAATCTGTGTCTAACACTGAACAATTATTGAAGAATGACCCCACTTTCGCGTCTGAGCGCTAATGATATGATTGTCTGTGGCCAATCACTGCCTAGTTGTACTTTAAATTTCAAATTTCTACACTAAAGTCATTTCAGTCATGCTTCAGTCAAGTATGGATGGTTATCTGTTAGTCTGTCCGTCTCTACTTGTGTTTCTAAAAAAAAATGTGCTTGATTTTTGAAGCAACCTTTCTCTCCCCTTAAAATTTTGTCGTAAAAAGTTATATTTAGACACAGCTACCGCTCAAAAAAACCCTCTCCTCCATAATAAGTAACTTTGAACACCTGTTCCCAAGGTCGTGTTTTTGTGTGCAAATTGTGACACTTTTAGATTCAATATAGTCTAGCGATGATGTGAACTACACTGTCTTTTGTCATTATCTTCAATATTATCTATCCGTTTGTAAAATTAAGAACATATTAGTTCACTGCTCAGAATAGGCCATCCGGCCAGCTAATTTTTATATTCCTAACATTAATATTAAGAAAAATTACTTTTTAAATTTTTGTAATTTTCCTACCATCCGCGTTCTGCCGCTCAATTCAAATCAAAATCTTAGTATCGCAAAAGCGTCCATTCCGTACCTCGTGTCAATTTGGGGGACGTGAATTTTTACTTTCCTCCATCCCCTCCGGTCTAGCAAGTCAAATTTATGGAGGGTGATGACCCGCGGTCTAGGCGATCATGTACATCAGCAGCCTACGCATTATGTTTTTATCCTTAAATGTTATCCTTGGGAGGAATTTTACCGTTGTATCTCTGTCAATTTCACTACAGCTGTGAGGTTAAAATAAACAAAAATAAGAAAATGTATTAATAAGTATAAGATCTACTAACCTTCTTTTCTCTTCGCAAAATCCTTTAAGAACACAATTCATCACATAACTGAATTATATCCACTCTGAATAAACACGTGTATTAGGCTAGGCGTTTTTGGGATTAATCTCTTCCTCACAATGTAAAAAACTGGACTCCTTCTTCTTGCAAGCTACGCAGTAGATTATATTTCTGCCAGTCCAATATTGGTTTCTTGTACAGCTCCGCCCATACCAAACAATCCTTAATGGCCCCTCTGGTCACTCATTCACAGGATCGCTCTTGTCCCCTGTCAGTCCAAACGTGGGTGTAGTTTGACCTCTGATTGTTTATTGTTCACCTGGCCAAGGTGGGCGTCCAATGTGGTAAACCAACGCTTGTCTGAACCGCGGCCGACCAAAGATAACACCATTACAGCATGAGACGTTTTCTCCTGGCCAATCTGGGCGTCCAATGTGGTGTCACAGAAATTATAGCATGCCCAGATATTTCATTAGGACGACCAGATGTGTTTTACCAGATTTATCACGATGCAATGTGGGCTTCAAACGATAATGTCAGTCATGGGGACTCAATCAAAGGCCTTTATTTCCCCCAATGAAAGAACAAATGTGGTTCTCTAGATACCGGTCGCGAGTAATCACAACGATGAAATAGCAAATGTGGGTCGCAAATATGGGATGAAAGAGCAAATGTCGGAGAAAATACAATATGAAAAATGTAGGAAAAGATAGAGCAAAAATGCCTTTGCGCTCGTTTATCACAGGCCTCTGTGTTTTGGGATGAGAAGGGTGTGATTCTTCTAGACTTCTTGGAACAGGGAAACACGGTGAATGCAGACCGTTACATTGAAACTTTGAAGAAGCTTAGAGGTCGTCTTCGGCGACTTTACACATTAAAAGATCAGAGAACTGCACTACTGTTGCACGATAATGTCACGCCATACCGCTAAACGCACCATTGATGCGATTGCAGAATTTGGCTGGACATTATTACCACATCCCCATTACAGTCCCGATCTTGCACCTTCTGACTTCCATCTGTTTGGACCACTGAAGGAAGATCTTCGCGGACATCACTTTGAGGACACCGAGACCCTTAAACGCGCCGTAAGCCAGTGGTTTAGGAAAAAGGACACACATTTTTACCGTGCGGGGATACATGCCCTTGTGAGAAGATGGACAAAAACTGTAACAAATAACGGAGACTACACTGAGAAATAAATTTTTGAAGTTCAGACTTGGGGCTATATTTCAATGTGAATTTTATCTGTTTTCTTGCCTATTGAATGAAATTAAAAATTACGAGGCTTTACTTTTTGACCGTCCCTCGTATCTTGTACTTTCTTTGGTTATGGCGCTGGGGAGTAACAGAAAATGACATGTCGAAATTGTTCTTTCCACAAAACCTGCCTAAGAATTATTCTCCGAATTGTTTGGCCGAATACCACCTGCTTACTCGGAGCAACCAAGAAGACATTTTCTGCATCATAACTGGCAGACAATGGAACTGGGCTGACAAGAAGAGACCCCGACGCCATCACTACAACTGTTATGACATGAACCCCAAACAGAAGGCGAGTGATATGCAGACCAAAAAAAACGTAGGACTGTGGAGGCAGAGCGTGGCGTGTGTTGTCTCCCCTTATTCACAATAGTGGCCTAAAAATGGTCAAACGTAGAGTATAATGATGCGGGTATTTAAATGTTTCAATCTTCGTTCTAGATTACCCTTGGCAAAGATATAAATAAAAGAATGATACTTCTATTTAAATGGATTTCAAAGGACGTCAAAGAAAAGCAAGAACAACAAATGAGATCATCTAAGCCATTATGAACTTTTTATTCTCCCACCCCTTCTATCAGATCATTTTTGACTCGCTTTTTTGAGCCCCCAGCTGAAGGTGATTCAGCAACTATTAATTTTATAGTTCTACAAATGTATGTATTTAACACAATACGAGTCATACGGGCGCAGATATACATCTCACTCAATAGTGATTAATCCAATTATAGCTTTAAAGTTAATATATATATATAAACAAGTTTAATACTCACTTGGAGCTTAACAAGATTTAAAATAAATAACTTTGATTAAGAAAGACCCAATGATATCGATCATCATCGGATGACATAAACTGTAGTGGTCTTTTGTGAAAAGATTTTGAACATTCAGTAGTTTAGCTGTTGTGATACTTAACTCCCGGTGGGGGTGTTGATTGGTGTCTGCTTCAGCCGCTGTTGGTTTCCACAGGGGCTTCGGACTATACTTCCCTTCAAAACCCAAGTCTAGTAGATGTGTCACGTCTCATGCAACACGCATGAGATAATCACATATGTACACCATGATATGGTCAATCACTCCCTACTCTGTATAGAGTCTGGGGCCACCTCTGCTGTTGGTTCCTCATGAAAAAACCCGCACGAAGCTGTCACTATCTCATACAGCGGTGATTCATGTTGTCGTGAGAAGCGAATAAGGTTGTATTTTGATTGTTAATACCTATTATCTACGGCAGCCAGCTATCTTCTCAACACATGGAGAAAGTAACCAATTATGCAATCGATTTTGTACATACTACGGAGGTCACTTGACAGTAGTACAAAGACCTACAAGTAACAATATAACTCAAGCGACAACATGTCTGGGTTATTTGCTCCAGAAGGTATTGTGAAAATTTCGCTGGACAGTTCCTATCGGAAAGAGAACCAAATATGTGATTAACGACGGTCTAGTGAATGACGGTCTAGTGAAGGCTTTTGACAGAGTCCATCATGAGAAAATAATTGAATGCCTCGAAGACATAGGTATTGATGGAAAGGATATAAGAATACTCAGTAACCTTTATTGGGAGCAAACTGCCACAGTAAGATCGGGAAGGAATTATTCACCATACATAGACATAAAAAGAGGTGTCAGACAAGGTTGTGTGCTGTCCTCCTGCCTATTTAATTTAAACACCGAAAAAATTTTCAAACAGATACAGGAAATACCAGGACTGAACATCAGTGGAAGGGCAATAAACAACCTTAGATATGCAGATGATACCGTGTTGTTAGCTGAAAGCGAACAGGAGTTACAAGAACTAGTGAAGCAAGTGAACAGTATAAGTCATGAATATGGACTCGACATTAATATTGAGAAAACAAAATTTATGATAATTACAAAACAGACGATAAACCCACATTAAAGATAAGCGTAAATGGGAAAATCCTGGAACAAGTCAAGAGCTACGTATATCTTGGTCATATAATAACAGAAGATGGCAGATGTAAAACATAAATCAAGAAGAGAATAGGAATGGCCAAAGCTACATTCAACAACATGAAACATATACTGACATCCAAACAGTTATCTCACAAATTAAAACTGAGAATCATAAAGTGTTATATATATTCTGCATTTCTGTATGGTGCAGAAACATGGACGAAGAATAAGCATTTGGAAGAAAGAATTGAGGCTCTTGAAATGTGGATATATAGAAGAATGGGGCGTATCTCATGGAAAGAGATGAAAACAAATAAGGAGGTCCTAGAAAATCTAGTTATGAAAAGAGAACTAATGAGGGAGGTCAAAGTTCGGCAGCTAAAATACTTTGGCCACATAAAAAGGCATAACACTTTTCAGAAGACCATAACAGAAGGGAGAGTTGAAGGCAAACGTGGAAGGGGAAGACAGCGCTATAAGTGGGAAGATAACATCAAAAGATGGACAGGAAAGAGTCTATCAGAGTGCACCACCAAGACAAGAGACAGAAGACGTTGGAGATCCATTACAGCCAACCTTCGTTGTGGAGATGGCAACTGATGATGATGATGATGATGATGATGATGATGATGAGTGAATGACGAATGCAGACGAACCTACTGGATTAAGTTAAAAAAAGAAGTGAAATAACTAAAGGATTAGAGAACGTTCAGCGACACCAAAAGTGTGTAGAGGAGAAAAACCACGAAATAGCTAAAGGCAATATCTCGGCTTTATAATCAAAAGGAGGATCTTCTTTTGACATTGCTAGAGATAGCGGTCCACCAGCTGACTAAGTCTAACCGTATTCGACCCGTCAAGTGGAAAGATCCTTGTACAGCGTGAGTTACTGCCGTGGTTTGAATAGCACGAGTGTTCAATAATTATGTATACGTAACCTAAAGGTCATGTGATAGGGTGGGCGAGATGATGATGATGATGATGTTGTTGTGATGTGTGATCACTCTCTTTTCACACTCGCATCGACCCGAACAACAATAAAAACTCTTGATTCTGAGGCTGGGGCTGTATTTATTTTTACAACCTATTCAGTGACTAAGAGCACACTGAAGCAAACATTAAACAAATAAACCAACAAACCAAACACCAAACAAACACCCAGCTAGTGCTCAGTTGCTAATCCTGAAACGATAACAAAGCACGGGCTAGTTAAAATCATCATAGCTAAATAATCATACTCTCATCTGCCAAACAGTCCTTCCATGCCACCTGACACCCTCAACTATCACACACGCACACACTCATGCGTGTCGTCCAATGCGACTAGTATGGTGTTGTGCATGAGGCTGGCAACCTCACCGTGTAACATAGGTTGCTACCGAAACCACTACTGCAAGAGCACACACCCAACTATCACACACACACACACTCATGCATGTCGTCTAGCGATACTAGTATGGTGTTGTGCATGAGGCTGGCAATCTCACCGTGTAACACAGATTGCTACCGAAACTACTACTGCACGAGCATCTGAATGCTTCATACGGAGGCAAACCACACTGGTGGCCCCATGCTCCCTCAGGAGCGGAGAAGAGAAATATATATCTCCAAGTGAGCCCACGTGCTCTCACAAACCATCCTTCACATAACCATAATTAAATAAATATGTATCAAATAGAATTAAACAATATGTACAACCAATACTCTCCTTAATTGGCATAAACCACTACCTCGCAACTGATCCATCTCAATATTCATTACTGCATTCTGAACATATCGTAAGTGACGACTGGTGCGCCTGGTAACAAGCGTGTCGTATATGACCCCTGATGAGATTGGGAACTCATCACATGAAACACATCGTTACCGTCACCGAAACAACCACAGCAATAGCATCAAAATGCTTATTGTGGGCCTGTAATGGACACAAGCTGCATTGGTGTTTCCATGCTCCGCCGGGAGAAACCAGAGAAACACATGTCTCAACAAAGGAATGGCCTCGCGCTCTCCCGAAATCTAAATACATATCCTCACCTCACTCAAAGTAACCCACTAAAGAAACACAGTAGAAATATCAATAATCGTAAAATACACTGAATTACTTTTACATTAAAGAATAAAATATAATTATTCTTGACTTAACAACTAGAACTAAAGTCATCACCTTAAAGGAGATTTTACACGAAAACTATTACTTCTATTACTGGGGAAAATTACATTTAACCTACTTTCACCCACGTGTCAATTCACACGATATAAAACTGCGTAACATAGCGTGTTACATTCAGACTCCTTGGCGCCTTCTTTTACGCATGGTCATCAACACGTGGTCCTCCCCGTTTCCATCTTCTCAACTAGTAAATATTATCTAAATTAAAGTAATAAATCGCTTCTCTGCCTGGTTTCATGGATGAGATAGTTTCATACTATATTTGCCTGGTCTGATGGATGAAATAATTCCTACTAAAACGCTCACATCTGTGATTTGGACTTACACTATTAAAATCAATCCACGCATATTTTTTTCACTCATTTATATTTCAAGACTAAATTATCAGATCCTGGAAACACATCTCCTTTAGTACTACATCTGTCTATTTATTTCACTAAACATTAAAACAGCCACCCTCAATATAATTCTAAAGCTACAGGGAAATAAATGTAATTTCACTAGGAAATAAGCTAATATGCTTTTAAATCAAACTCACGTGTCATGTCTCTGTTCCTCTTCTACCGACACAGGCTAGCCTAACTTCGTTTCTCTCTCATCTCGTCTAAATCTTCAAATTGGCCTGTTTGCCGCTCACTATCTCTTTATATAAGCCCTCGAGCAAATCACTCAACTTACTGCGCGGCGCATAGTTATTGCGCCACGCAAATAACACTCGCCTTTATTGCTCTATTAGGCATGAAAACACAAATATGGCCCACAACTATCAATTATAACACACGACTATCAAATATAACACCAAATAAACCAACAAACCAAACACCAAACAAACACCAAGCTATTGCTTTGTTGCTAATCCTGAAACGCAAACAAAGCACGGGCTAGTTAAAATCATCATAGTTAAATAATGATACTCTCATCTGCCAAACAGTCCTTCCACGCCACCTGACACCCTCAACTATCACACACGCACACACTCATGCGTGTCGTCTAATGCGACTAGTATGGTGTTGTGCATGAGCCTGGCAACCTCACCGTGTAACATAGGTTGCTACCGAAACCACTACTGCAAGAGCACACACCCAACTATCACACACACACACACTCATGCATGTCGTCTAGCGATACTAGTATGGTGTTGTGCATGAGGCTGGCAATCTCACCGTGTAACACAGATTGCTACCGAAACTACTACTGCACGAGCATCTGAATGCTTCATACGGAGGCAAACCACACTGGTGGCCCCATGCTCCCCCAGGAGCGGAGAAGAGAAATATATATCTCCAAGTAAGCCCGCGTGCTCTCACAAACCATCCTTCACATAACCATAATTAAATAAATATGTATCAAATAGAATTAAACAATATGTACAACCAATACTCTCCTTAATGGGCATAAACCACTACCTCGCAACTGATCCATCTCAATATTCATTACTGCATTCTGAACATATCGTAAATGACGACTGGTGCGCCTGGTAACATGCGTGTCGTATATGACCCCTGATGAGATTGGGAACTCATCACATGAAACACATCGTTACCGTCACCGAAACAACCACAGCAATAGCATTAAAATGCTTATTGTGGGCCTGTAATGGACACCAGCTGCATTGGTGTTTCCATGCTCCACCGGGAGCAACCAGAGAAACAGATGTCTCAACAAAGGAGTGGCCTCGCGCTCTCCCGAAATCTAAATACATATCCTCACCTCACTCAAAGTAACCCACTAAAGATATACAGTAGAAATATCAATAATCGTGAAATACACTCAATTACTTTTACATTAAAGAATAAAATATAATTATTCTTGACTTAACAACTAGAACTAAAGTCATCACCTTAAAGGAGATTTCACACGAAAACTATTACTTCTATTACTGGGGAAAATTACATTTAACCTACTTTCACCCACGTGTCAATTCACACGATATAAAACTGCGTAACATAGCGTGTTACATTCAGACTCCTTGGCGCCTTCTTTTACGCATGGTCATCAACACGTGGTCCTCCCGGTTGCCATCTTCCCAACTAGTAAATATTATCTAAATTAAAGTAATAAATCGCTTCTCTGCCTGGTTTCATGTATGAGATAGTTTCATACTATATTTGCCTGGTCTGATGGATGAAATAATTCCTACTAAAACTCTCACATCTGTGATTTGGACTTACACTATTAAAATCAATCCACGTATATTTTTTTCACTCATTTATATTTCAAGACTAAATTATCAGATCCTGGAAACACATCTCCTTTAGAATTACATCTATCTATTTATTTCACTAAACATTAAAACAGCCACGCTCAATATAATTCTAAAGCTACAGGGAAATAAATGTAATTTTACTAGGAAATAAGCTAATATGCTTTTAAATCAAACTCACGTGTCATGTCTCTGTTCCTCTTCTACCGACACAGGGCTAGCCTAACTTCGTTTCTCTCTCGTCTCGTCTGAATCTTCCAATTGGCCTGTTTGCCGCTCACTATCTCTTTATATTTGCCCTCGAGCGAATCACTCAACTTACTGCGCGGCGCGTAGTAATTGCGCCACGCAAATAACACTCGCCTTTATTGCTCTATTAGGCATGAAAACACAAATATGGCCCACAACTATCAATTATAACACACGACTATCAAATATAACACCATTATAGTTTAGGCTTTATTATGGCCTAGACTAATGAATCTTCTATCTCGTCAGAATTTTTACATCCCAGCATGCTGTGCGCACATCGAAAATATATGGGCGATAAATAAGCCCTGAACATGAAGGGGGAAGCTGGGGTGTCTTTACGGTCCCATCACAGTAAAGACAAGAAGATCGGGAAGCTCTAAGATAACTTCACCTGTCATTCATCTTATTACCTATGCTGGCGTTTTACGGCAAACTAATTAGTAGTGCAAATAATATATACTGCTTCGGCACGTATCGCTACTGCAGACACCAATAGCTTGTAAAGCTCTACCTGAAGCTACACGGAACGGCTGTCGCATAGTACAGAGTACCTACTGATATATCAATATATAGTCGCCCAACCTGGAGAGGAAAACGCGCTTTGAGATCAGAAGTTACCAAATGTAACGGAGCGATTATACGAATTACCACCCACGCCAACATGTATATCGCTCCTCTCATAACACATCATCACAGTAAGCTGACCACTGAGTACAGCGACGACTACTCCATATCGAGACGCCGTAACAAGAGAAAACCATAACGGTACCCTGAAAGCTGACCACAGCACGATAATTCTGTCTTATTGCGAAACGTCTAGATATTCAATTCGACATGAGGATGGCAATCGCAAAACATAACAACGTAGCCTTTTGTTGCTTCGATCAGCATTGTATTGGGCCAAGAGAACAGCCAGTTTTCTTGTCAGCAGTAACAGCTATTCTCAGCAGATCGCTCTATTGTAATTTCAGTAATACCTAGTGTATTCAAAAAGGAGCACGCCAATTAAGCGGGGGCATAAGAAGTTCCAGTGACTCTAGAAATAGGTGGGTTAAGGAGATTCACTTAAGTCCACCCAGGCGGCAGATAACGCAATTAGTATTCTATTGCTTTTATCATCTTCATCCCTTGATTACAGCATGTTATGGGACAAAGATTAGTTTGAGTATACGCATGCATATATTGCCATATTCATTTCCAGGTGTAAACTATATTTAGTTGCCACTGTATATCTATTTTTGTTGTTGTTGTTCTGCATATAGTTTTTTAAATTCAAAAAATGTTATATTAGTGTGTTCGCTACAAACACAAGATGTTAGAACAGTAGCAACGGAAAGAAAGCGTATGAGAGATGTTGAGGCTACTTTATGGTGTGATTTTATCGTGGCATCTTATTATTAACACCGGGTTTTTGTCACACCATGTCGTACTTCAACTGAATGCAAGAGAGACAAGAATGCAGTTACTATGTGATGAGTAGCTGGGGAATGACGTAAAAAGAGGAGTTAGATGTGTGACGCCATAGCGTCAAGCTGTGTTTTTCTATGTGGCTTGTGTGTCAGCCATTGCAGTATTTATTAAAGAAATATGCAGGAGATTATGGTAAGCAATATATGCTTTCAATTATAGGCAGCATACAGTGCCAGGATTAAAAATGAAGTTAATGCGGGACGATAATTCCCATAAGAAAGAAATGTGTTCGAGTAAATAGATATGAACATTTGTTATACCGTGACGCCACAATCCCCGAAGGTAATGGATTAATAAAAGTGAACATTTGTTATACCGGGACTCCAGATTCCCCGATGATAATGGAGGTATTATTAATGAATATTTGATATGCCGGGATGCAATTTCCCCGATGATAATGGATTAATGTATATAAACATTTGATGTGCCGGGACGCTAAATACCCCGATGATATTGGAAAAGATTGAATGAAATTATATAGAGGTATATTAAGAAGTTAAAGAATAATTTAAGAAAGTCGAACTTAGAGAAAGCAAGACTGAAATGGAGGTGGAGCATACATGCCATTATTGTAATTGTGATGTTTAGAGTATGTACCTACTGTTTATTAAAACTTCGCAAAATCGTCTAAGCCAAGAAGTTTCTCCAGTTAATACAAGTTCGTTCCAGCAGTTGTTAACATTATCCAGTATTTGAATAATTTGAAAGGAGAAAGGTTCAGATACGAAGAGTGGTTACCATAATACGAGTATTTGACATTGTAAACCAAATCAAAAGTAAGGAGAACCAAGTCAAAATACATGAATTATCACATCTTTATTAACAACAATGAACCCTAGACCGAGCAAGTGGGAACGATACGATCCTACATCGTCTAAAAAGAATGTACAATCACTCAAATTTCACGATGAAAGATGTCTTGTAACGGCTGCTCCTTGAAGATACATTAAAGATCGTTGACCTGACTTCGAGGACTGTCAAACTTTAACACTTAGGTATCTGAAAGATTAATTTCGGACTGTAGTCATCTTTATTGAAGATTTCAATACTGGCAAAACACATATTTTCGAGGTTGAACTTCTATGGACAATCTGGCACATTGTAATCAATGACGTCATCAAAGCCGGCATTATAACGACCAAACAACTTTCTGTTCGACTAGTCATCAAGCAGTGTTTTCGTCCATTCACGTGTTCCTGAGGTCGACTTGAAGTTCAAATACACTCATCCCATATCTGCAGGAGTTCTGGATGGTATTTTAATTTATCTGATGCTTGACATTATCTGATCATTTCAGCATCTTTGCCAGTTAACATTCGATCACCATGGTTTATTCGTTTCCATGTTTATTTGCCTAAATTAAAAAAGGGAGGTGGAGGCGCTCGCAATTTGTAAATTTTCTTCGGAAATCTTACAAATGATGATGTATTAGCAGGTTATTTTTGCTTGTCCAGTCAATGAACATAACAGAAGAATTTTATTCTTTGATTGAATAGCAAACATCATTATTTGTATAGGTTGTTTCGTCAAGTCTGCGTCCTACATTTTCATTCCCTAATTTACGTAAGTGTGTCAATTGTCTGTACAGCTTTTTATCTATCGCTCTTGTCTAATTGTAAAATTTGACTTTTTGCTGTATTTGTGCGTTCTTTTTTGTCTTGTTTATTTCGCAAGTAATTGTACGAAGTTTGTGTTACCTGTCAACATGTCTTTGTTTCTTTTCTTTCCTTTATATTCGTCTTGTGATGTGCTGTAATTTGACATGCCACTTCATTATCATCTTCATTGACTTGTACCTTCCTTCTTCACTGTGCTCGTCTCTCGTTCTTGGTATGTTCCTCCATCAGGGATAAATTCAGTCAGTTCAATTACTTATTATACATAAGTAACTAATAATACGGGGAGATTTGACACTTGATGATTCCTATTGGAACACAAGATGTCTTTTTTACAAGATTTTATTGAGCTTGGTTTGCGATTGGGCAAATCTGGGATTGAATTAGATACTTATGCTAAGAAAAACTATAATAACTATTTAGAACATATGGAACGGACGGAACAGCGGGAAGCTGTTAAAAGAGAACATGAGTTAAAGAAGCAAGAGCTTGACCAAGTAAAGGAATTGGAAGAGAAAAACCTTTATCAAGCAAGTGAATTGAAGGAACTTGAGGAGAAAAAACTTAATCGGGCAATGGAATTACGTAAAATTGAGCGTCTTCATTAGATCAAGCACACAGAAACGCGGTAGAACTTCAATCATTGAAATTACAGGCTGATAACAAAAAAAGTTGAGATTGCAAAAATAATGCCCATCACCTAATCGATCATCCACAAAGTTCTAGTAGCAATACTTTCAATTACCTAAAAATTAAATTACCTAATTTTGATGATAAACGTGATTGCATGGACTCGTTTATTATGAGATTTAAGATGGGAGCAATAGATTTGAAGATCATAAATTAGAGGTGGCCCATAATTTGTTCAGACCATCTCACTGGTGAAGCAATGAAATGTTTTATGTCCATTGATGAAAGAAGTAGATCTGATTTCGATATTGTTGCCAATACTTTGATTGCAAAAATTTAGCCCACTGAGGAGGGTTTTCGATCCAGATTTAATTCTGTGGTTCCGTCCAAGAATGCTGATTTCGGAGAGTTTATCTCTTCTATTAAATTATACTTGAGTCGTTGGATAGATTTATCGGGGATCAATAGAAATTTTGATGAATTGTTTGACTTAATGCTCAGGGATAAAGTTGTATCCACCTGTGGCGAAGAATTTGTAAGTTTTATGCAGGAGAGAAAACCTAAATCTATCAATGAGTGTCAAGAACTTGGGAGGAACTACATGTCTGCACATCCAAAGAAGAAATTCGTAAGGTATCCTTCGATAATGCATTACTCGTTTGTGTTTCGTACCAAGACGGAAGATTAGGTGACCACCGTTCTCACCCCAGGAGTTCGGAGGGAGGATACAGGAGTAATTTTCGATCTTCCTACCGAGTACGGTACAATTTCCCTCGTCGTCAGTCACCATCTCACTTTGGTGGATATAGATATTCCAATTACTCTAACCGAGGTCGTGGACGACAATACGGTAATTGCAGTGATGACATACATCACAGAGAGTATAGAAAAACTTCAGGGTAACGCTCCAGTAGTACTGGTAGGTGTCAGTTAGTCGAGGTAAACAAAGGGCACAGCAAACAATCCAATCACAGAGTTGATCGCAAACATGATTGTAAACAGGCAAAAGGGAAATCAGACCATGCTATAGTCTGTACCCAACTTTGTAATCACGATAGTCATATTGAACATGCTAATGCATGTATTGTGCGCTCAAGCAAAGATAACAATTGCGCTGAGTGTAACACTCTCTATTAGCCAGGTGCTCAAACTAGACTGTTGTGTGGACATACTTTACCTGCAATGTCCGTCTGTGATTTTATTGGTCGTCTTACATTGCATAAAGGGTTTATCCAGGACAAGCCAGTCACTGTTCTTCGGGACACTGGCTGCACGATTGTTGCAATACGTAAATCTGTATTAGATAGATCATCTTTTGCCGGAAAATCATTGAAATGCGTAACATTTGGCGGTAACATTGAAGGGTTTCCTTAGGCGAAGGCGGAAATCGACACTCCTTTTTATTCAGGCACTGTACTCGTATGTGGCTTGGAGAATCCTGTATCCGATTTGATCCTTGGTAACATACCGGGAGTGAAACACTGCTCACCTGAGGAAATTTCGGAGTGGGTCAGCAAGCACCCACTGGTGGCGAATGCGGTCACTACCAGAGCTCAGCATGAAGTGAGTAATTTGACCGATGAATCCCCATCAGTAGTGGAGGAAACGCCACTGAGAAATGCTCAAAACATTTCTCCTACTCTATTTACACTGAAACAAAGGGAGAACGAATCTTTAAAGAAATTATTAGGTTTGCTGAAACAACACAAATTAAGGTCACTAAGAACTCATCGTATTGGTTTGAGTTTCGTAACTATGTTTTGGTCCATTGTTTTAAAAAAAGGGAAATAATCATGAAAAGAGACACATTGTTTTACCAAAGAGTTTCAGACCTTTAGTTTTAAATACAGGTCATGATTTGCCTATGGCAGCACACTTGGACCGTAATCATACATTGTTTTGAATTACTTCGAATTTTTTTGGCCTGGTATTAACACAGATGTGAAAAGGTGTTGTCGGTCATGTCATACCTGTCAAATAGTTGCACGCAGGGGTAAGAACCAGAAAGCACCCTTGCAAGTCACAGATGTTCCTGTGCGCGCAATTAAGAAATTAGCTATATACATCATTGGTCCACCGACAGTGTTGCCGGATTGAGGGTTTCGATATATTTTAACGTGCATTGATTTGTGCACTAGATCGCCTGAGGCCATACCGTTAATAACCATTAATATCATGTTTGTTGCTGAGGCTTTACACTTATTTTTTACACGAATAGATTTTCCTGAGAAAATACTGTCCGATAGAGGGACACAGTTTATGTCTCACGTTATGAGAGATATAGAGCGTATGTCACATTAAACATTCATTCAGAAGTCCGTGTCGCCCAAATCCCAACGGGGTTTGTGAAATATTCAATGGTTCTCTTACGTCAATTCTTGGGAAGGTCACGATGGCATACCATCGTGACTGGGATAAAATTCTCCTAATGGTGCTCTTTGCATATCGAGAAATCCCTCATGAGAGTACTGGGTTTTCTCCATTTGAACTTGCCTATGGAGCAAATCCTATATGTCCGTTATATCTTTTGAAGGATTTAATTCTTGGTACCTCTAATTATGACACAACTTGCAGCAGCTATGAGTTCGTGGTTGATTTACGAAAAAGGTTAGTGGATGCATGTAATATTGTATCACAGGGTATTCAGACTGCAATTCAAAAATCGAGGTTGCTACATAACCAATCTCGTACTCTTAGATCATTTGTCCCAGGGGATGAAGTCTTACTTCTCCTACCCGTTAAGGAAAATAAGTTGTTGATTTCATGGCAAGGGCCATACCGAGTTGTGAAAAAGATCACGGATGTAGACTACTCGATTGATGTAAGATGCAAAATGAAAACGTATCATCTTAATATGTTAAAGTTATACACCCCCAGACCATCTGATTTATTGGATGTCTTGGATGAGGTTCATTGATCCTCATGTGCGGGTGTTCATTCTAAAGATGTCACATCGGACATTCCTTTGGAGTTTACTTTGCCTTCTCTTTCTGCTCATGAAACTTGGCAGGATGTTTCTATTTCTCCTTCTCTTTCGATTTCCGAACAAATTCAGATCCGTGAGGTTTTACATTCTCTGACGTATTTTCAGAACGTCCAGGTCATACTGATTTAATATCTCACGAAATTTATATCACTGGTTCTACTCCGATTAAAATCAGACCATATCCGATCCCTCGTCATTACAGAGATAAAGTTGATAAGGACATTTCGGATATGATTAACATGGGTATCATCTCACATTTTTCATCCTCGTATTCTTCTCCAATGGTATTAGTTAAAAAACCAGATGGATCTTTACGCATCTGTATTGATTTTCGGGAACTATATCAACTTACGATAACAGATGCTGAACCAATTCCAATCTTGGAAGACCTTCTTCCACAGCTGGCTAACGCTACATTCTTTAGTAAACTAGAGTTAGCAAAGGGTTACTGGCAAATTCCTTTGTCTAAAAATTCTAAACATTTGACAGCTTTTTCCATACCACGAAGTTTATTTGAATGGAATTATATGTGTTTCGGGTTGGTGAATGCACCTGCGACATTTGTTCGCATAAATCGACGTTTACTTGGCAATAGACCCGATGTCATGACATATATATAGATGGCATTTGTTTATTCCATATCACATGAGACGAACACGTTGCAGGTTTCGATTTCTTTGCTAGAACTGCTACGGAGACATCATTTGATTGTTAGACCTTCGAAGGTGCAGATTGGTTTTCAGGAAATTTATTTCCATGGTAATAAAATTGGTAAACATCGACTTTATCCTTCTGATGGTCTTGTGAATAAGATTTTGAACACTGAGGTGCCGAAAAATAAGACAGAAGTTCGTAGTCTTTTAGGACTTATTAATTATTATCATAATTTTATTCCAGACTTCTCTTCTATCTCTGTTCCTCTTTCTGAATTGACGCGCAAAGGTGCACCTCTAAATGTACTATGGTCAAATACTTGCCAATTGGCATTGGATGGAATTAAAATACTCTTTGCAAACCACCCTATTTTGATTCTACTAAATATCAATGAACCATTTTTTACTCGCACAGACGCTTCTCAGATCGGAATCGGTGGCAGTTTGATGCAGCTTGCCGACGGTGTACTCCATCCATGTTTCTTTGTGAGCTGAAAGTTATCTGTGTCAGAGAATAAATACTCTCCGGGAGAAAGAGAGCTCCTTGCTCTCGTGTGGACTATATCAAAACTGTCTCGCTACCTGCTTGGAAGAAAGTTCTACGTCGAGGTTGATCATCATCCTTTGACGTCTATGAAACGCAAGGCGTTTATGAACTCATGAATATACCGTTGGTTTTTGCTGCTCCAACAGTTTTCGTTTGACATTTCACATATCCGAGGTGAGGACAAGTGGTTCGCTGACTTGTTGTCACAGTTGCGGCTCACCATGACTGATGTATGATGTCCCCAATGTGGAGTATTGTATACGGATGAACAGTTCCAGTTTGTTTTGACATACTATTTTGTCTTCTGTACGTGATGATTCGTCTGGCAGTATGGACTTCATCTTATTGCAATTTTGTTGATTTGATTATTCTTGATGATTGCTCTTCCTCACAATTTTTTCTTATGTATGTCTAACTTACTGCCTGATACTTCACTACCTGGGGTACATATCTGTATGTTGTTTCTGTAAGTGAGGTTGCTTGTAGTTGTACCCTACAGGATCTTGAGCGTTTCTTGTAGTAAACGCTCGGGAGCGTGAGGGGTAATGTTGAGGCTACTTTATGGTGTGATTTTATCGTGGCAACTTATTATTAACACCGGGTTTTTGTCACACCATGTCGTACTTCAGCTGAATGCAAGAGAGACAAGAATGCAGTTACTATGTGATGAGTAGCTAGGGAACGACGTAAAAAGAGGAGTTAGATGTGTGACGCCATAACGTCGAGCTGTGTTTTTCTATGTGGCTTGTGTGTTAGCCATTGTAGTATTTATTAAAGAAATATGCAGGAGATTATGGTAAGCAATATATGCTTTCAATTATAGGCAGCATACAGTGCCAGGATTAAAAATGAAGTTAATGCGGGACAATAATTCCAATGAGAAAGAAATGTGTTCGAGTAAATAGACATGAACATTTGTTATACCGCTACGCCACATTCCCCGAGGTCAATGGATTAAAATATATATGAACATTTGTTATATCGGGACGCCACATTCCCCAAAGTAATAGATTAATAAAAATGAACATTTGTTATACCGGAACGCCAGATTCCCCGATGATAATGGAGGTATTATTAATGAATATTTGCTGTGCCGGGATGCGATTTCCCCGCTGATAATGGATTAATGTATATAAACATTTGATGTTCCGGGACGCTAAATACCCCGATGATATTGGAAAAGATTGAATGAAATTATATAGAGGTATATTAAGAAGTTAAAGAATAATTTAAGAAAATCAACTTAGAGAAACTCAAGACTGAAATGGAGGTGGAGCATACATGCCATTATTGTAATTGTGATGTTTAAAGTATGTACCTACTGTTTATTAAAATTTCGCAAAATCGTCTAAGCCAAGAAGTTTCTCCAGTTAATACAAGTTCGTTCCAGCAGGTGTTAACATTATCCAGTATTTGAATAATTTGAAAGGAGAAAGGTTCAGATACGAAGAGTGGTTACCATAATATTTGACATTGTAAACCAAATCAAAAGTAAGGAGAACCAAGTCAAAATACATGAATTATCACATCGTTATTAACAACAATGAACCCTAGACCGAGCAAGAATTCGGGCAATTTCTCTATCCCTTAACAAGAGACGTACAGTTATATTTCTTACTCTTCTGTTCACTAAAGGTGAGGGGAGAGGTTGGGGCGCTTGAGCTATAGGAGAGGGGAGATAGCTTGGTAGAGATGATACTGTCACGGGGAAACTGAATCACTGGGTCTACATTTTGTAAACTTATCCCGATTTCCCAAATTCGCCTTCCTCTGTCTCTGCAGCTTATCTGCAAAACACCTCAGAGCCATTGGGAACTCCTGACCAACCAGGACAAACTATCCCTGGTTAATCCTCGGATTAAGCGTATGACTCATGTGTCAAGTCCTTTACAGTGATGAGGTTGCAAGCTTTATATGCAACCCTACATCTATAAGCAAATTATACATTTTTAAATGCGAAATGTGAAATGATAAAATACATATTAGAACTTACCCGAGCTTTCAGTCGAATTAAACACAGACGTTTTGCATAGGAAACGTCTGAATAGTGTCAGGCAACTGATCAAAGATGCTGCATCTTCTGGTGAGATAGGTGTCTTGAAGCAGTTGAACTTGGATCCTAAAACTTAAGGCACAAAGTGAGTTTTTTGGAGCTACTATCTTCTAATCATAGAATTCACGTACATGCATATGGCTGTCCTATATTAGGGTCTTGATTCTCTGTGTTCTTTCCTGTCTATGGTTTTGTCCTGGAAGAAGTTTGTTTTCAAACTCCATTACCTTATAAGTTAGTTCTTGCTACTTTTGTTTATTTATCATGTTGTCAACTCACTACTTCCTAGATCCTTTACTGATAATCTTTTTCAAGATTGTCATTTCATCGTAATAAGAAAACGATTAAGTAGTTTTCCGTGCTCCAACATTACCTTTGTTATCTTCCTGTCCGTGCCTTAATCTTCACCTAGATTGGCATCGACCATAGTTTTGGGCACAGCATATTTGCAACTGCAGCTTTATTTCCAAATTAATGTTGTTTTAAGATAAGGTCACGCACTATGTTAAGGAGTAAAAGACAAGGTCAAGATTTCACAAGAAGAACGTGATACTATGAAAGCGTAAACAATAGATTTTGGAAGAGTTTAGCACGTAAAAGTAGTGGTAGATAATAATGCCGGAGTGGAATGAAGACCGGAAAAAAACGAATGTGTTTAATGACACCAAGATGCAAAACATGAGTCTAAGTCATGGCACCACTCGAAGGAGGGTCTCCGACCGTGCAAAGTTTAGACGATTAGTTTTTACGCTAAAAGACGCTACCAGGCGTGACGGCCACTGGTTGTTTTGACAGTCAACGACTACGAATACAAGAAGGCTAGATTTTAAAAGATATAAATGCATTTACCGAAACTGTTATGCTAAAACAGCTGGAATTTAATTTGTCTAATTTCATTCAATTGGCTACTTTCACTTTTACAGTCGCTGGATGTTGTACTGTATGTTCTTACTACATTTAGAATTAGTCTATTGGTTCAGAGAGAACGGGCGAGGGATTGGCTTAGTGAAAGTCAGTCGTAGCAGGCTGGAGAAATAGTCTTCTTACTCTCCAGAAGTCAGATATCTTCCTATAATTTTAATTAGTGACTCCATTCTTATCTACTTTCACATTACTCATTCATAATCTATCTGAACTCACTCAAAATCTATTCACAATTGTCCTAACTGCGACACATTGCAATATAAAAGGATGTTTCAATGTGGATTCGTTCTCGTTATCTGTATGTAGCATAAACAAATATTTCAAATCAAATGTGCTTTCTTATCTCTGATTTTTTTTTTTTAATTTATATTTATTTATATTTATCGTGGAGGGACTATAAGAGCATAAGGCTTTAAATGCAGAAAAGTAACAGAGCGCTCCACTCCATTCCTCTCTCGTCTTCTTTACCCTTTCTGACCTTACAGGTTACAGCTCATGGCATAAAACCGTAGTGGATAAAAATAGAATTACTAATGAAGAAGGAAGGGGCCCAAAAGAAACTTTGTAACCCCTGATAAAATTCCTCTCAGACGCCCTGCTTTTACTCATACCATTTTCGGAGTGTTGCTCTGTAGCTTCATACCCAATGCATTAAAGAATGTTTGACTACAAAGAAAGTGAAATGAAATAGAAAGGAATGAAATGAAATGGCCACAATAGATATAGTACAGTCAGCAGGAGATGCAAAAGAAAGAGCACATCATATTTCTTTCCCAACATATTTCGGCGGGTTAGCTGCTTGTTTATTATAATGATGTATAACAAATGTAAAACAAATATTTTAAACACAGGCTTTTAATGCCTTAAAAGCCACAAATAATTTTTCAAGGAGTGTAGAGCTTGCAGTAGAAACAATGTAACATCAAATTGACAAAAAGTGTGGGGCGCTTAAGCACTTGTCAATTATTTTATCCATAAGTGTGTGTCGTACGGTAGGTAAATTGGTTATTTGGCCCGTCTAAGTAAAGAGTGAATACACGAGAATGTATTGAAATAATTTTCACTGGTAGTCGGTTGAGGGAAAGATGTGTCTCTGAATTGAGTAGGTTTTCTCCCCTCCAGCCTATCTGTACAACTGTGCTTTGTTTACACGAAAGTCTTTGTCTCCCTATTTACAATAAGACATGTTACTCTAAACACACGCAACACTATGTGACAACAAGACAAATACACGTGAAAAACTAAGGATAAATTGGTATGGGTCTGACCAACACACAAAGTTAAATTCTTGGTTGTTTATTATCACTAAACTTGTTACAACATCAAATAAAACCAAAGATAGCAAGAATCATACATATAGAGGAAAAAAGAAGAATAATGCGTCTTCACTGTATGGAGGAAAAAAACCCCAAAAATATTATTAACCCACAGGTAAGGTTAGCACTAGGTTAAAGAAATAAACAATCTTGGTGCGATACAAGACCAAATAAAAATAATCAAACAACAAAATTAATGGATTTTTCCGGCAAAACAAAAATCATCACACACTCTCTCACTCAGTGGCCACCTCTCACTCTCTTACCTATTGTTTTTACCCGTGGCTGTGGTATCCCTTGGTTATAAAATATATTCCTTGAAAAATCCCTGTTTCTCTGTGATTAATGTACCATTCCTGCTGTCGAGGGTACAAATTGGCCTCAGTTTATCCCCCAAAAAATACTAATTAAGTGAACGCCGAATCTGCTATTTTCCTCGATTAATCATGGGAGAAGTATGAATCCGAAAGGGTATCGTCACTGTTCTAAACTGTTACTCTTCATCCGATGGGGGTGCACAAGGGTAGTATAAGTCTAGATAAAGGAACTACAACTGAATAACTCCGTTGCAATAACGCTTGCAATGTATGGGCGGGCGGGGAAAAACAGGCTTGTTTCACCCTCGGTCTGGAAATTCTTTCTGGGTAGTGGTTCTAATATAACCAGGTGAATAGTGTGAGAATCCTTGATGTTTTTACCATTTAAGAGAGGGGATAATTCTAGTATCTGGATAAATCTTGTTGCTCCTAATCTTAAGGATGATGCTGATTGATTTTTATATCGGCCGACTCTTTGCCAGAGTGCCGGTCCTGCACAGTGTATAACTAGGTACTCCAATTGACTACAACTGTCAGGTATACCTCACTGTGGGCTGTTAAAGTAATATTTCCTGGATTTGGTAAGTCCAGTGGTTTTAATTTATAGTCTCAAAATCGGGCTAGTACACACGTTATAAATGAAAAAGACCGCTGGTAGTCCATTTGGGGATCAGGTCTGCGAAAAATACAAGAAAACCTTTGTGGGAAAAAGCTACTATTCTATATATAAAAATATATGGAAGAGGACAAGATAATCTCTCATTCCCTCTGTCAATTCTGACGAATAAACGAAATGAAAAGATACGCGTTGTTTGCCCTGCGGCCTACAGACGTTCGCTGACCGCTGATCTTGTTTGGACTGAGTCGATAATGACTCGCTCTCACAGTCTCGCGGCCGGCAGGTCACTCGCACAGTGTTTTATTCTTTTCCAATACCTAACACGTACAACATGAATCACTTATCATTTAGTTAGCTATTAAACCGTCGTTGTCTGTTACTTTGTCGTATTGGCATTTACAAAATTAATAGACGCAATAATAACAATAATTAGAAATGAAATATAAACATGTATTATTTTCTCCTACTGTCAGGCGTCTAACGCCTCTAAGTCCGGTCTGGTCAACAGTCGTTTTTTATTTCTCTCTCTCCTGGAGAGTTACGTGCCGAATCGGTCTACGCTGTAAACATAAATACGGTCTCGTCTCAATTATGAAGCAGTCGGTGGCGTGGTCTAACATTTTTACTGGGATATCTGTTTATGAAAAATCGCTACGCGTTATTTTATCTAATACGCCTTACTAGCAAGAAAAAATCTAAGTGAAGTATAAGGGTTTAACTTTGAATGGCTATCACCGTGAAATACTTCTAATACTTAGAACTATTTTCCTGTTACTAGAAGTCCAGAATGAAATCTCCACGAATCACTTAAAAACGATATTACAAAGGGAAAAATGGTTCTAGGACTGCGCGCTAGACTCTTCGAATTCTGACTGACGACTGATGATTGGGTTTTAGAAACAGCAGTATATATATCATATATTGCTCTTGATCTCTAATGGCGTTATTTCGCACTCCTGTGTGGGACAACAATTTAGAAGCTAGAGTTCCCAAGATGAAAGGCTTTACGTCCAGGTCTCGCAGAGTTTTTCGTCTGGAGTTTTGACCGAGTTCAAAAGACTTTTGCTCTCCTAGCGCGTTTCCCGTTAGAATGCCCGTGCTCAAGATTAAAGGGTACTGGGGGATTTTCTAGATTTTCCCTGAGTGAACTTCAAAGGTCTGTTCCGTTACTTCTCACGAGCTGTCTAGCTGTCAAGTATTATATGATTGACAGATGAGCTCGCGTGAGGGGAACGGAGTATAACCATAGCGAGATTTGTTTTCCTGATATGACTGACAGGTCTAAGAAGATTGTAAACACCGCGTTTGCCAGTGTTTAAAGAAAGAGGGCAAAGACAAAAGGGTAAGCTGCAGAAGACAGGACAGGTAGTGTAATGCAAGTTTTAGCTAGCAAATCAGAGAACAGCTATTAAGTTGTAATAGGCTGTTAGATCACTGTAGACTCTTTTCAAGTACACGTCACAGTAAGCCCGGGCTTGAAGATGTGAAACCCATTCATATCTCATTAATGGAAACAGAGCTGATGTGATCCGTAGCTATAGAGTGATGGTTACCTTCACTTGCATTCTTCTTCATTAGTCCAGTGTTGACTCATAAAATCTGCACTTACGTTTTCTCTCCCTGGTATGTATTGTACCTTGAACGAGTTTACACTAGAGAATCGCCCAACTCATAATTCTTGCGTTAAATTCCTTATTGGCTCCTAGGAACACCAATGGAGCATGGTTGGTTTGCACTATGAATGGAACTCATGTACAAACATTCATGGTGTCTCCTGATTCCATTCACGAGTGCCAGACATTCTCTTTCGACCGTTGAGTAATTTATCTCAGCTGCATTCAGTTTCCTGGTGCCATAAGCATCTGGAAACAACAAGTTGGGATGTTTGTCGTCTGCCTGCAGCAATGTTAATCCTATCCTGTTACCACTGGCATCGACTCGCAACACGAAAGGTTTCTTGAAGTCAGGTAACCTTAGAATGGGATAATTTGGCAGCCGTTCCTTCAGAGTGACGTACGCGTTTTCACACTATGCGGTCCAGAATACTTTATCGGGTCTCCCTTTTCGCACGAGGTCCGTCAGTGGGGCGGTAAGTCCATTGAAGATTTAATGAACTTCTGGTAGTACGCGCAGAGTGAGAGAAACAATCGAGTATCATTCTTGGTGATGGCCTCGCTGCGGCTCGTATTTTCTCGATGTTTTTCTCTACTGGCCACATACGGCCTTGGGAAATGGTATGACCTAGAAAGCCAAGCTTTTCAAACCCGATTAAACATTTGCTAGGGCGGACGGTCAAACCGGTTATCTTTAGCCTCCTGAGCAGCATAGCGACAGCAGCAAAATGTTCTTCGTAGTTATCCGTTGCAATAAGTATATCGTCCATAAAATGGTGAATGTTTGAACTTTGCAAAGGCTCCAAAAGCTTTCTCATCATTCTGGTGAAGACTCCTGGTGCATTATGTAATCCGAAAGGCATAACATTAAAAGTATAATGTCTTTCGTTGGTGCTAAAGGCTAACATGGGTTTAATTTCCTCATTGACTGGTATTTGGTAATAACCTTTACTCAGGTCAATCTTGGATAAAATATTTGCCTTGCTTCGCTTGGTAAACAGTTCTGTGGCGCTTGGGAGTGGTTCATGCTGAAACTCCGTTACTGTATTGAGTAGTCGGTAGTCAATACACAGCCGAACTTCCTTATTCGGTTTCTGTAACAGTACGACGCTTGAGCTATAAGGAGATGTGGACTCGCTAATAATCCCAGTTTGTAGTAGTTTGTCTATTTCACTACGTAATGTGTCTGCTTTCGAATACGGAATCGGATAAATTTTGGTTCTTAATGGCGTCTCTTTTATCAGCTGCATAGAGAATTCTACGAGATGTGTAAGACCAGGTATGTCCGTTAAGAATGCTGAATACTTTTTCAGTAGCGCCTTAGTCTCTGTTTGTTGTGCTTTTGAGAGGGTGTCGCAGAATTTAACGTCCTCGTGTGACTCCGTTTGTTGCAGTGAGTATTCCATGCAACTTTCGTCATCTCCTTCATTCGCGGTTGCTATAGCGACTGCCAAGAGATGTTCGGGGGAAGGCATCGGTCTTTCCAAGTATTTCTTTATCAGATTTACGTGGTAGACTTTTTCTTTTCCTTTTATAGAGATCTTGTAGTTGGTGCTAGAGATCTTTTTAAATACGGTAAACGGCCCTTGCCATCCTATACGCAGTTTGTTGTTTCCGGTAGGGAGTAACAACAAAACTTTCTCTCCTGGCTGCAATTCTCGTACAACTTAAAACTAATAGTTAACCAGCCTACAAGAGTAACACAAGCATCATCCACACTAACCCACCACATCTACGTAAGTTGCACAAAAAACATCAAAGAATGCTCTGTCCCTAATATTGCAATGAGTGACCACTATTAAGTATGCTGTACATGGTCAAAGAATAAATGTAAAGTTCCCAAAAATAAACATGTAAGATTTAAAAGTTTAAAACATTTCAGTAGGGAATTATTTTTAAATGACTTGCTAACTGCACCTCTCGCCTATGTTTACCAACTTCCTGATCCGGATGACGCTATTGCATACTGGACAACAATTTTTTATAGTGTTTTTGAGACTCACGTACCAGCTAAGGAAATTCGCGTCAAACGACAATTAAAATCTCCGTGGATCACGCAGGAAGTGTTGGAGGCTATGAGGCAGAGAGATCAAGCGCACAAAAATAAGGACCTCAACACATACAGGGTATACAGGAACAAGGTTCAGTATTTAATTCGCAAAGAAAAGGAAAATCACTTTAGAAATATGGTTCAGAACATATCAAATAGTAAGGAAATATGGAAGGCAATTAACACCTTAGCGAAAAAACGTAATGCACCAGACTCATTCTCTTTAAACACTTCATTTACTTGCACAGACTTCAGCAATCACTTTCAAGCAGAAATAAACAGTCTGAAATCCACAATACCACCTTCCTCTAAAGACTTAGACAAACTTTCAGCATTCTGTGAGAACAAATGTACAAACTCAGTTCCACCCGACATTCCTTTTATGACAGTTAATGAAGTGTATAACTATCTTATTGGCCTTAAAGATAATAGCTCATCAGGGCTTGACGGAATTAGTAATCGAATACTGCGTTACGCCGCACCAGCTATTAGTGATTCACTAACTTATATATATAATCAATGTATCGCTAAAAGTTATTTTCCTTCGGCCTTTAAGATTGCCAAAGTATATCCTCTTTTCAAACCTGGCTCGTCAGATAACAGTAACCTTGGTAACTATAGACCAATTTCTCTTTTATCATCGCTTTCTAAACCACTAGAAAAACACATACATAAAGCAACACTACAGTACCTAGTTAGTAATGACTTGCTAATTGACAGTCAGTCAGGGTTTAGACAAAAGCATTCATGCCACACAGCTCTAACTAAGATGATAGACAACTTGCACCTAAACATCAATAACGATAACATATGTGGAGCAATATTTGTAGACTTTAGGAAAGCATTTGACATGTTAGATCACGCTGTTTTAATAATAAAATTAGAAACAATGAAAGTTAACTTTAAACTGGTGACATTACTTAAATCATTCCTGTCCGACAGACAGCAAGTAGTGTGGTACAATAACTCCTTGTCAAGCCCAACTATTATTGACACCGGTGTTCCTCAGGGTTCTATTCTCGGCCCTCTACTTTTTTCCATTTACATAAATGACCTTCCACTACACATCAAGCACTCATCCTGCGACCTATTTGCCGATGACTGTACCATTTATACCAGTGATAAAAGTTGCAACACGCTAGAAAGATTATTACAAAGCGACACAGACAATCTTATTAAGTGGAGCAATGAAAATTGCATGCAAATAAATATCATTAAAACAAAATGTATGATAATATCAACTAGACAAAAATTACAAAACTCACAGAAAACAACACTTCAGCTCTACATTGGAACCTCTTTAATTGAAAATGTAAATGAAAATAAAACACTAGGACTCATAATTGACCAACATTTAAGTTGGAATTCGCATGTACAAGCACTGACCAAACAAACGGCACAAAAAGTTTACCAGTTAGCTAAAATCAAACATTTCCTAGATGAGGAGACACGAAAAATGTTCTATACATCCCAAATACAAACACATCTAGACTATTGTTCCACAATTTGGGATGGCTGCACCATGTCCAAGACTAAAAGACTCTATTCATTACAAAAACGTGCAGTGCGCCTAATTTCAGACAAAAACCTCACACAGAGTGTAGACCCATATACATATCTTAACATATTACCACTAAGAAAGCGCCTTCTCTTCAACAAAGCCAAATTTATTCACAAAATCTTATCACAGAATGCTCCAACGTATCTGTGGCCTATTTTCAAATACAGCGGAAGACGCAGTCAACGCTTAAATAAATTACACATGCCCAAGCCTAGGCTCGACTTATTCAAGAAAAGTTTAGCTTTTTCTGCTGCTCATCTGTGGAATAATCTTCCACACGACTTAAAAAAACACGCTTAGTCCATATTCATTCAATCACAGACTTTTCAAATACATCATGAGTGCAGATTATATGCCACCCTAATTTAGTTATGTTCTTAAATAATTACATAACATCATATGTAGGTTTTAAAGATAATTTTGTCCTGTTTAGTATTAATTATGATAAGGTACTGTAAATCTGTGTAACTGTTATTGTACTGTTACAATGTTGGGATTTTATTTTATTGTATTTTATTGTTATTTTATTATTTAAGTATTATTTAAGATACATGTGAGAATAAATGGATTCAGTATGGAAGACGAGAGAAAGGAAGGGCAGAAAAGATCTCTTCCATTAACAGGCTACGGAACTGGGATCCATTATCCGTCAAAACGTGTTGAGGGAATCCCAGCCGTGTAAATATATGCACTAGGGCTTCTGCGACATGCTTGGAGTCCGTGCATGTTAGTAGGATAGCTTCGGTCCACATAATGCAGGTGTCGACTAAGGTCAGGATAAACTTGTTGCTTCGTTGAGTACTTTCAATTGGTCCTATAATGTCGAGTGCTACCCGTTCAAATGGATTCCCCACTATCGGCATTTTCCCCCAAGGAACAGGAGGTGTCCAATGCTTGGGTGCTACCCGTTGACACTTGGCACAGGATTTAACGTATCTGATGATATCAGTGTTCATTCCTGGCCACTAATTGTGGGTGGATATAGTGGCGTTTTGTCCCATGTGTCAGCTGAAGGGAAGAGAGTGCCCCATTTCTAAGATTTGTTCTCTGAATTGTATCGGTAATAGGAGCTGATTGTGTCCCTGTTCGGGGTCACCCGTTCTTCAATACAGCAGTCCTTCTTTAGAAAAAATATCTCCATTGTGTCTGGGGTCTTTGGCTATGGGCAGTTTCTTAAAGCCGGGCTCCAAGGTAGGATCTTTTGTTGCTCCTCCTTCAGTTCCTTAGGTAACATGTTAGGTGCAGGCTCCGGTTCCTTTCGGTCTCCCTAGAAACACATATCTACAGCCAAGTATGACGTTGTAGATATGATTCTCCATTACTGCCGCCTTTATAACGCCACGGACGTAGTCCGAGTTTATCTCCACTAGTGCGATAGGGAGAGTTATGGGTGCATCTCCTTTAAAAACTCCACATGTGTCGACGGTTTCTTCCGTTTCTTGACCTGGTTTAACCAAATGCCTTGCGACCATACTTTCGAAGCTCAATCCAGTGTCAAATAAACACTCAGCGGAAGTGCCGTTCAACGTAACAATACATCGCGTAGAAGGCCTCTCACCCTCGTGTTGAGAATCTCTGACCTTTCTATTTTCCTGCGAGGCTGTTTGCAAACATTCACGCCGCTTCGGGCCGGTTTGCTTCTCCCGATCAGACGTACCTGGCGAAGAGGTTTTCCCTTTGTCATATCCTCTCTGGCTTTGCCATGGGGGTCGTTTAGGGTCATCACGGGTGTCAGTGGTGGTTTTGGTTTTATAGAATTTCGATCTATTTTGGGGACGGTTTCGGGGTACAGTTTCTCTAAGGTTATGGTTAGAAATGTTCTTATAAACGTATCTCGTGGTAATACAAAAACATAATCAAAATAACTGTAGTTAAAAAAAAAAGGTTACTTTCTTTTATTACTTCAAGAATGAGTGTTTGGTTGTTAAGAATTACAACAACGTAGTACTTAATACTAGAGTATTTTGTCACTACTTGTTTTGAGACATACTTCGGATATAACTAAAATAATCGACAACTGTTAGAAATTATACAAAATATGAGAAATTATAAACGATAATTTACGGGAGTCAAGCCATTGTACATGATTTTGTTTGTTTCTTTCTTGTTTAAGCGAAATGTAAACAAAAAAATTTAAAACAAAATCTATGGATTTACGTGTCATGTTAGTCACAGCGTAACTTTTGCCAATGCATATAATAAATATTGATACATTCTTAGAACAAATGTAAGTCCCCGTGACACCAAGTATATGGTATATTATTTCTAATAACGGTATACGGTCAGAGAAAACATTGCTTAGATATTATGAAGCATCGATTTTAAGGGCGAGAGAGAACAATGGTATGCTTATGAATTTTGCTATTTTTATTCCTTCTTCGTCTTGCTGACAAATGACATTTGTGGTTAATAAATATTCAGTCTTCAGTTTATGATATTCATAAGACATTGTGGACAACACCATATGTGTTCGCTGCCATTGCAAACGCATCCAAACGATATTGCAAAAAATTTAAAGCGAAAAGTTCAAAGAATAAGAAGTACAAGTATTTACTTGACATGGAAAGGTATATGTTTGAAGCTTACCAATATTCAAATTAGATATTAAATATTGGTAATAATCGTTCAAGCTTTATGATGTTGTTAAATAGTGTACAAGAAAATTTAGAATTTATATCGTCAGTATAATAGATTATTTAAAAAAAAAAACATACTTAAATAGACTCCATATGGGTTTGTGGTGACTTACAAACGTCCATACGCGCCTCCCTTTCTGCATGCTTCGCTATGTAGTGCTGTATGAAGTGCTGTATGTCATTTGTGCTCTAGGGGTCATGGAGACACACTCGCTCCTCTAACTATCTAAGGTGGAGACATTGTGATTTGAAGCATAGCAATCATAGCTTGTCGGCAAATATAAAATATTTTAGGGAGAACACAGTTAGCTATTACCAGATTATGAAATAAACATGTTGCATGAAATCATGTGAGTTTTCAAAAATAGAAATAAATGAAACAAGTAATTAAAAAAAAACTATGAAAACATGTTAGCCTTCAAACTGAAGCAGTAGTGATCAAATAAAGTACCCTCAAATTTAAATTGATTTCAGTAAAACGTAAAATTGTTCGACACATTCTTGCCAAATCGTAAACATGAAAATGTGTCAAGATTGGTCATGTGGTTCTTAAGATATTTATTTCAACAGACGGGCGATATACGTAAAACTATCAGCTCTTCTTGCAATGTGTATTCTCTGTTAAACTAGCTAATAAAATAATAATGAAGGGCTGTCATAAATTATATAGTAAAATGCGGTATTTATTAACTCAGTTAGTCTCACCAAGAGTTGATGCTCAGTGATGGTGTTTCAAAGACATATTTTTATCCAGTTTTATTGAAGATCTCTTGAGTTTTGTATATTTGTCGCGTTTCGGATCACTGATAATAGAGAGCTCAGACGTTGCATGCAGGTCCCTTTCTTCTTCTTCTTCTTTGATCCTTAGCTGCTGACTATCAAAGCAGTCAGTGGCCGTCACGCCTGGTGGCGTCTTGTTTGGCAGTACCAAATTGCTTCTACTTTAGTCGGTCGGCGACTCTCCTTTGTGCAGTGTCCCAGCTCTGGTTCATTCTTTGCATCTCTCCCTCTACAGTTCTCCGCCAAGTTGGTTTTGGTCGGCCTCTCGCTTTCCTTCAGAGGTCCATAAAATGGCTGTTCTTGACATGACATCGGGGTCTCTTCTGAGGACGTGGCCAACCACACTCCAGTGTCTGCCAGCTATGATGGTGTACATGTCCTCTATGTTGCCCCGAGCAAGCAGTTTTAGTTCGTGATGATATTCTGCCAAAAGATTCGGAGAATTCTCCTTAACTCTTTGACTCCGGGACAACGCTCAGAGCGTTGGTCAGATTTGACACCCGTGCCAAAACAACTCTCTGAGCGTTCTTTTTAGTCTAACACGAATTAAAATTGAATTGAATCAGGAAAACAGGGACAACACCATCAGAGTGGAACAAAGGAATAATTGTCAAATTGCCCAAGAATTGAGATCTTGCAGACTGCAATAATTGAAGAGGAATCACTCTTCTCTCAGTTCCCAGCAAAATACTAGGCAGGATAATTATACAGAGAATTTCAAAAGCAGTAGACCACAAACTGAGGAAAGAACAAGCAGGATTTAGAAAGAACAGAAGATGTGTAGATCATATATTCACTCTCAGAAACATTATAGAGCAGTGCTCAGAATGGCAAAGACAGCTGTAACATTAATTTCGTTGATTTTGAAAAGGCTTTTGACAGCATATATAGGGACAGTTTATGGAAAATACTGAGGGCTTATGGTATTCCAAGCTGCATAGTGTCAATCTTAAAAAGCCTCTATGCCAACTTTACGTGTAGGTTGGGCAGAGAAACCTAACCTTTGAGGTGAAGACAGGAGTACGACAGGGATGCCCCTTATAAACCACTCTATTTTTAACAGTCATAGACTGGGTGATGCGCCAGACAACAGAGGGCAGTCCAAGAGGAATAAGATGGACTACATTTTCTACATTAGAAGATCTTTAATCTCAGAAGAGATCCCGATGCCATCACAAGAACAGCTATGCTTTGGACCCCTGAAGGAAAACGAAAGAGAGGCCGACCAAAAACAACATGGCGGAGGACTGTGGAGGCTGAGATGCAAAGAATGAACCAGAGTTGTGGCACTGTACGAAGGATGGCCACCGACCGAGCAAAGTGGAATCAATTTGTTGTTGCCCTACAAGACGCCACTAGGCGTGATGGCTACTGGCTGCTTTGACGGTCGGCGGCTAAGGATCAAAGAAGAAGAAGAAGAATTGAAATTACGGCACAGGGTGGAAAATAATTGAGGGATCAAAGAGTTAAGCAGATTATGTGGAAAAACCACAATTTTCACATTTCTTTCTCTGCAACACTCCAACATTCCGCACTATAGAGAAGCAGAGAAAGTACACAGCTCTCATATAATCTTAATTTTGTATTTGTGCTGATAAGGGCATAGAGTACGAACGTTCCAGGTGCCAATCCTGGAGATTTTTCTAGATCAAAAAATGTATGTCGGCAACTCAGACAGAACTTCCAGATGTTGTTTAAACTAGTAAAGGCTGTTCTTGCTTTATTCATTTGTTGTTGATGTCTTTGCTTGTTCCACCAGTGATGTTCCGTATCTGTTACATCATCCAGCTTTTAGAGTACATGGTATTTGTTGGATACTGTAATTGACATTTTTTTCTTATTTCCTGATGTCATAGGTATCCCACATTATCCTGTTGTCTATTGCTATGTACTGTTGCAATTTCGTAAGTTTTGATTTTGGTTTGGCTAACAGAAGATGGTGATCTGATACCACAACTCCTCTATATACATTTACGTCATGTAATGATAAGCTAAACTTGTTATTTATGAATATGTGACCAGACTGATTCTCAGTTCTGTGATCTGGTGATATCCATGTTGTTTTATGTGGACATCTACTCCCTCCTATAGCCGGTTGCTTTGAAGCACAGGAGTTTCTGAATGATTTATGGTTTTCGTTCATCAGACCTAATCCATTTTTCCCATGATTTCTTCAAAGCCTTTGTTGTATGTTCCTACTTTTTGCATTTAGGTTCCCCTTCAAAATTGTGATGTCCTTTCTTCTATTTTTATCCGAGACATTTTGTTGTCTGGTGTCAAATCTTTCTTTCACAGATTCTTCTTTACTTTGGTTGGTGCATAACACTGGATGACGTTTATATTTATTTTCTTTTTGGATGTTTTGAACATGGCTGTTTAACTTCGGGGTCCCATTGCTTCCCATTAAATAAGTGCTTTCAGTGCTTCCCTAGACAGCATTGCAGCCACACCTTCACTATGGTGGGGACTGTCTTCCTCATGTTCAATAGACAACAACACTTCTCTTGTGATCAGTTTCGTCCTCTCTATGCCCTTTCACCTTGCCTCGCAGAGACCTAGTATATCAATCCTGTAATCCTACATTTTTGCTGTCACCTGTACAGTTTTTCGTTGTTCGTTTAGAGTACGAACGTTCCAGGTGCCAATCCTGGAGATTTTCCTAGACCAAAAAATGTATGTCGGCAACTCAGACTCCTTTCTGTTATAGGTTGTTTCATGCGTTCTTTTCCAGAGGACCTTCTTCTGTCTTGGACGGTTGAGTGTATTTATTTTCTGTATTCCATTTATCCTTAGTGTTTGTTGAAGCTTTTGTGGTAAAAAGTTTTGCTACGTGATGGGGTAACCAGCCCCATGTTCAATCCATCTTAGTCGCTTTTTACGAATACATGGTGGGGTACACTGTTACTATTCTTTGTTCCCTTTTCGGGCCCCGGTAACACACGGGTGATCTTTTGCTTTACCTGTAATTTTTTATCTCTTGCAAATATAGTAAAAATAAAGTAATGAGCGGCTGTTAAAAATCGTGGTCACGCGTTAGTGTGTACTCACATCGTTAAACGGGTTTTTGTTTATTTGTTTGTTTTTCGATTTTATTACAACAGTTAACACTGGCGAAAGCGTCATGGTTGTTATTAATGCAGTGTTTTATCTCCAGCTTATAAAGACTTTTTCTCCTGCCACTATGTCTTTCATTTCTGACTTAATATACAGTTTTACTTGAGCTTTCAGTCAGTGCCTTTAGCTCCCCAAAGAGCAGAGGCCTTCAACGTACACGTGCCATGTCTTTCGTCGCGTGCTTTCAGCTAAAGTTGTTTCCATGTCTTCCGTCGCGTACTTTCAGCTAAAGTTGTGTATATGTCTTCATCAAGTTTTTGTTTTTGTTTCCAGTATACATCTTTATGCGCTTGTGGTCTATCTCTACCTCTACCTCTCTTACACTGTAAATTCTAGAATAATTACTGCATTTTAATGATATTAACAGATTTCATCAATGTGTGTCCTATCCATCGTCTCATCGCTTGTTCCACAGGCGCTTCTCTGCTTCGATCCATAAAATGACAAGTATTTTTTGTATGAAAACTTTGTCTCTAACTGTAAGAAAGATAGCACAGCCCTACCAAAAAAAATTTTTTTTGGTGCCAAACATTTTACTCTTGATTGTACATAAATGAGGCCTGCTCAATCCAAATATCACATTTACGTGTCTGTCGCAGCTCTAGTTTTTGAGATACAGACATTTTTGTATTTCATTAATACAGGGTGACCCAAAAAAAAAACGGGCCCGCGCGCGCACTGTTTGTGCTCGCGCGGGCCCTTTTTTTTTTTTTTTTTTTTTTTTCACCCTGTATTATTACAATATTTTCTATATAAGGCTATGTTAAAAAAAACTATTGCTGTCTAGTCCTTTACAAAAGAAAACTGCTTGTTTACTCTCAGTTTCAGTTGTCCAAGAATCTTCCCAGAATTGAATTTTTTTTTAGATTTTAAGCCACTGCATGCATGTTAGTATGCTACTTATTTTATTACATTTCTAACAAAGAATGTCATCATCTTCAAGAAGAGCATGTTTTCTTTCACCGCATTTATTTTGTTATATTTGTGGAGAGTACACTTTCAAAGAAGAACTATGGAAGCATATTACTGTTTTTGTGAAAAAGGCATAGTTTGCTTACTTTAAAGTAAAACTAGATGACCAGGACAAGTCTTGGGCTCCTCATATTGTTTGCAAACCATGTGTTGAACACCTGCGACAGTGGACTTGTGAAAATAGCAAATGTTTAAAATTTGGAATTCCAATGGTTTGGAGAGAGCCCAAGAACCACTATGATGACTGTAATGTCTGTGTTGTGAATATTAAGGAAATTAATGGAAAAAATCACAAAAAGTGGAAATATCCAGATTTAGATTCTGCTAGGAGACCTGTTCCACACGGAGATGACATACCACGTCCAACTTTCAGTCAGATTTCGGATTCCCTGCTAGAAGATGAGACAGCAGTGGCATGTAGAACGACAAGTGACAGTGATAGTGATTTCGAAGATGATTTTTCAGATGCTCAACGCTTCGACCAGCTTGAACTAAATGATCTAATCCGAGATCTATATCTCTCCAAGGAATCTTCAGAATATTTGGCTTCAAGGTTGAAAGAAAAAAAATACTGACTGCTGAAACAAAGGTTACATTTTATCGCAGCAGAGAGCAAGGTTTTATTCCATTCTTTTGTAAAGAAAACAACCTTGTTATTTGTACTAATGTAGGAGGTCTTGTTAACAAAATGGGTGTAAGTTATACACCAGATGAGTGGCGACTTTTCATTGACAGCTCTAAAAGAAGTTTGAAGGGTGTTCTCTTACACAATGGTAACAAATATGGCTCAATTCCAATTGCTCATTCTACTACAATGAAGGAGAAGTATGCTACAATAAGCACAGTTCTTTGTCGTGGTTGAGTTTGAGTGTAGAGTATTTGTCGAGTTGGACAACAGTAGTGAAATCGACAAGGGATAGTGGACTGACAGAGTTATAGATTACACACACAGAAAGGTGTAAATAGGAGATGGACTTGAGACAACCTGGAAGAAGATTTATCAAAATGATCTCTCTCTCCAAGCCTCAACTCACTTATGTCTGTCTAAGCACCTCCTGCTCTCACTCTTTTCTCTTATCATACATAGAGATTATAGTAAAGAGCTAAAAACAAGTTACTTATGGATGGAAAGGTCGTGAAACACAGAGATATAAATAAATCGAGTGTCAGTCCGTCCGTTTTCGGGGACCATATGAAATAGCTCATGTAAGTGGTTTTTTCGTACATATCCTCCATGGGTGATGGAATTAACCTGAATAAAATCACTGTATAGGCGCTATCATTGGTGATTCCTCCCTAATTGCGCGAGGTGGTCTGGAAGACTCTATTTATCTCCTGCTGATCGAATTAACAAACTGAGCGACAGCCTGTCCGCGGTCGTGGGACCAAAAGCTAGCTCCAGAAAGTGTATTACTTGTAGATCCTTCGTGAGGGACTAGCCTACAAAACTTTCTTTGTTGGTGCTAAACGTTGGTGACCTCTAAAGGCGTGAGGGGGGCTGGAACTCTGTCTATCTTTCTTGCTGGCCAAATAACCGAACTGAGCGACAGCCTGTCCGCGGTCGTAGGACCAAATGCAAGCTCCAGAAAGTGTATTACTTGTAGATCCTTCGTGAGGGACTAGCCTACAAAACTTTCTTTGTAAGTGCTAAACGTTGGTGACCTCTAATTGCGTGAGGGAGGCTGGAACTCTGTCCATAGATGGCTGCTCATACGTGCGAAGTTCTACATAGACCCAGAAATACACCGGACGAAGTTACTTGAGGACAAGGCAGTCCCTAGCGCTCTTATCCGGCGCTTTTGACCTTTCGTACTAGGCAGTAAATCCTGGTTGGGCTTGCTTGACCGTGGCTTGGTGCTATCACATTCTGCTATAGACATGCTGGGCGGTTTTGGATATTCTGGAAGCCGCAATGCTCTGACTGGTAATCCAATAGGCGAGTAGAGAACTACTACTGCATTCGATGTTTCCAGATTTAGCGTTGGCTCGTTGCATTGCGTGAGCTTAACTTGGCGTTGACAAAAAGGTTTAGGTTCAGGAATGGGGTTTGACGACTCGTGATGCTAGATGTACTCAGAATCCCTCTAGAACGAAGAGAATGTGACATTCTTCGCCTGACTGGAGACTTGACTCTAGCAATTCGGTATCCCTGAAACTGAGACCAAAAAGAGACACCCTTTTACATCAAGCAAATAATAAATCACACTAACTTTATACAGAACGTTTCGCTCCACTATGGGATTAAATTTATTGTAGTTATTGCTATGATAGTTTAAGGCTGTCTTTAACCATGTCTCCTGTTCCTTAAAAATATCAATTATCAACACGCGCCCGCATAGGCTTAATATCTATTGTACATCCATGTACCTGTCAGTAACATGTTCTAACAGCAAAATCTACTCCTCTTCTCCCAATCTCAACATACAGGAAACCTAACCTGTAGTTACAGTTAAATGAATATGCTTATTCATCTTACAACATTAAATGAATTTACATAAACAGATTACAGCATTTGACATTACACAAATAAATCGTATATCCCCTTGGGGAAATATATTAATATTCTACAAAAATGAGTACAAAGAAAATGCCATGTTCTTGCTATAATAATACAGTTGTGGCTAAATCATAAGATAGAATTATATCTATGCCTGGTGACTGCTTTCCGTGAAAGTTATAGACTAGTGCCTAGCCATACAAGTAAGCATATAATGATCCTCCCTTGCCACTAGAAATATCTATCAAAAAGGAATAAGCGACTATCTCCTATAATTCAGTGTTTAAGTGAATAATCCACCTCTGACGTTATCTTATAGAAATGACAGTTAACGCCTATTCTTAACCCATGATAAGCATCTGTGGACTTATTCTATGCCTAGTGAGTGTTATTATAAGTTTAACATTTAACCCATGATAAACCAAAAACAGCTTAAACACCACTTAATTAAGGCTGAATACGGCATAACACTATCACTGAATTAAATTACTAGATGAAGTCACCTCACTATCAGATATAAATATAAAATTCTGTAACATGAATATATCATATTATAAGATAGGTCAACTCACCCCGAAAATGACTAGAGAAAGGCCTTAACATTTTAGTTCTGTTAAAGTCAGCCTTATTCTCATGATGGTCCATCTCGGGCCAGGAATATCTTCACGAGTGTGTTTGACGTAGTAAAATTTCAAATCTTATAGCTTACAAACCATTCTACCCGGAACATCTGCATAGCCTGATTCTACAGATGTATCGGCGTAATGCGTAATACCGGGTAAGACAAAGGTTTCAGAAGCAAGAACTTGCGAAAATTCCCCCAGAGAGACAATCATAATATTATGTGCTATCTGCTCATCTAAGGGCAAACAACCCACAAACTGACCGCGATTGTTATCTCCCCCTGAAACAGATCAAACTCGTTACCCAGGCCTCAAAGGGTACTAGCCGCTTGTGATCAAACGTTTTAAAGCGACCAGAGAAATTCCCCTGTTCGGACCACAGAGGGTACCCGCCGCTAACGAACCGTTTCTTTCACAGAAACCGTCTTTGGCTCGTTCTAACACTTTAAGCGTAACAGACGTTCTTCTGATCAGGCCAGGTGTGCTGACGTAACATTATCGTTCGCTGACCGCTGCAGGCTCGAACGTAAACAACCTCGGGTGGGGTTTGAGAAGGAGAAAACAATTGGGCCACACAGGTAGCAAAGCAAAAGAAACAAAATGTATAGGAAAACAGAACATTAAAGAGTAATAACATTGAGACGAGATGGAAAAATAAATTAAGTCACTGTCTACGTGACATTCTGGAAAAATTGAAGTATTTAGAACATAACTGGATGGTTTGTGTAGATCTTAAAATGGTGAACTTCTTGCTTGGCCAGCAAATGGGATTCACCAAATATCCATGCTTTATATGTTTGTGGGTAGCAGGACAAACGATATGCACTGGACAAAGAAACATTTACCGTTGATGGATGAATTTAAAGTTGGAGAAAAAAATATTGTCAATAAGCCTATCATTTATCGAAAAAGAGTTCTACTGCCACCATTACATATAAAGCTTGGCTTGATGAAGCAATTTGTTAAGGCACTGAACAAAGATGGTACCTGTTTTAATTACTTATGCAGAAAGTTTCCAGAATTGAGCATAGACAAACTTAAAGCTGGAATTTTTGATGGACCTCAAATTAGAAAGTTAATAAACGATCCAAATTTTATTGATTCCCTGAACAAAACAGAGTCCACAGCCTGGTCATCATTTGTTTTAGTTGTGCAAAACTTTCTGGGTAACTTTAAAGCAGACAATTATTCTGAATTAGTTGGAAACATGCTGTCGAATTTTTGTGAACTTGGATGCAACATGAGCATAAAATTGCACTACCTCCATAACCATTTACATTTATTTCCGGAGAATCTTGGCGACTTTAGTGAGGAGCAAGGTGAAAGATTTCACCAAGATATAAAAACAATGGAAGAGAGATACCAGGTACTTTGGGATGCCCACATGATGGCAGATTACTGTTGGACCCTTAAGCGTGACTATCCGGGCATATCACATTTCAGGAAGTCCTCGAAAAGATCCTTTTTGCGTGTTGACTAAACAAATGCAAGTGATAAAGTTTTATTACATTTTTGGTAATATATGCACAGTAATTACATATAATATGAATGCAGACTAAAGTCAAAATGCCACTGATAGCACCTAACTCTAGGATTGCTCATAACAATTGCCCTACTAATACGGTCATTCTTAGTTATCTCAAAAACTAGAGCTGATAGAAAAAATCTGATTACATTTTTGGAATCAGCAACCCAAAATTACCCAAGAACAGCTATAACATTTAAGGCACCAAAATGTGTGTATACCAGTGTAGTTTATGAATTATGTCCAGGGTTATTGAAAAGTCCCTTCCTCACTTGTATCCGTTTTATATGCACGAAACAACATCAAAACAATTTGCAATAAGTGTCATTTGATAAATACATTTTTTTTCAGCTGCAACGTTGGTACCATGCTAGTTTGTGCGAAAGCAGGACAAAAATTTATGCGACATAATGTAATTAAGTATATTAGTGCACATAATTCAAAGCTCTCTTTTGTTCCAGTGACAAATATTGCACTTCTTACTTAGCCATTCGGCTTTTACCCTGGGATGTAGAGGTTAGACAGAGAAAAAGCACCATCTTAGTCATCGGCTTTGTCTACAACAGCCTATCACAAAAGTTAGAGTTTATACAAAGTACACAAATGAAATGGGAAAATTAAATATTTCGCACTTAGATGTATCTTCTAACGACGTGACGGGTTTAACCGACGAAACAATGTTCATATTCACATGGATTGTCTATGGTGTATTGATTCAACTGATCAACATTTTTGGCATAGTCACAAACATTATCAACATCATCTGTTTTATCAACCAAGGTTTCCACGATTCTACCAACGTTAGTTTATTAGGTAAGTAAGCTGAAAACCATTGAAGATCATCTATCACTAACTGTGTAAATTCAAGATTTCTTAACCTGTGGTCAACAAGTTCCTCTCTAGGAGTCCGTGTATAAATTTTAGGTTGTCCGTGTACGTAGCTTTTATTTCACAATGTAAAATTCTAAATTATGTTTTTATATCATGTACGTTTCGTTTTCAAAGAAATGGTCAATAACTTTTATTGGACAATAAAAGGTGTCCAAGCCCTCCCTTCGCCCTCCTCTATCAGCCAAAAAAAAAGGTAATGAAAATCTGATTTAAATCAGTATCTATAATTATTTTTAGTGATTTTTTGCATTTCATCATCATCATCAGGTGTTATCTTTACATAGAAGATCGGCTGCAATGGATCTCTAATGTCTTCTGTTTCTTGTCTTGATGGTTGACTCTGACAGACTCTTTCCTGTACCACCCATAATGTTATCTTCCAACTTGTCGCACAGTTATACTGGGCGGGGCATTAACTGTTGCTTTGCTACAGTATGATGGGGATGACCTACGGTATGTTGTCAAGATGATCTCCAGAAATAGGCTTGTTATGAAATGTCGTGCTTAGATAGGTTTTAAAGTTATTTATGGTCCCGTCTGAGTATAGTGGATGGTGATAGTACGTGAGAAGTAAAGGTGTAAGAAAATAGATTTTCACGAGTGGATAGTTTAAGGAAAAGATCTGTCTCTGGACTGAGTAGTTTCTCTAGTCCAGACTATCAATACGACTATAATTTAGTATAAGACAATCTTGCACCTCCCTATATCTAGAAATATAAGTTTTAACTAAACGCACACACACAAAATTATGTGACAACAAAACACACAAACGTGAAAAAAAACTATGGTTAATTGGGTAAGGGTCTGACCAACACACAAAGTTTAGTTCTGTTGTTGTTTATTATCATTAAACTTTAGAACATCGAATGTGTAAAGAAAGATAAAAAAAAAACAGAATACATGTGCCCTGACCTCCTTAAGAAGAAAAGAATCCAACAGATTAATAACCCCAAAGGTTAAAGGTTAGCACTATGTTATAGCATAGACAATAAAGAGAAGAACAAAGTTCCCACTAAATGCTATCCAGTAAATAAATAATATGTAAACAGAATTTAGATGATACATATCTTCCTGTAACAAAGACAAATATTTCACTCTCTCTCTCTGTCCTACGTGGCCACACATTCGCTTCTTACCCTATTCTTGGTGAAGAAAATCTCTTGACATGGTATGTCTGAATAGATATATTCCAGTGGTTTTATCTTCCAAATTGGGCTCCAGACCCTCCTCATATAATTAATTTTTATAAGAGGAACGCCTAGTTTGGTTTGTGATTCCTGGATAAACAAATGTCACCTCGAATAGTTAATGCAGAAACTCTCTGAGATCTGGTGTTCACAGTAAACAGTAGGAAAACATATGATTGCTAAAAACTGATAATTATTGTTAATTGATGATGATGGCAAATACTATCGGCTGGCTCTGGTGAGTGCCGATTCTGAAATAGCGTAACTCTTCTGGATAAATATCCACTTAGATACGACTATCAAAAGTCGGGAGAAAGTTATTGGTATTACTCTACAATGAGCTGGTAAAATTAGATAAATAATTTCTGGTTTTTATAGTCCAGTGAAATTTACTATTTAAACACAGTTAGGCTCTGTGGCCGGTCCTGTTCATAACTGAAATTGGCGTCGCGTACGCGGAAAGAAGACAACTTTAATCCAATCAGTAAATTGAGAAAAAGGCCCAACATAGATCACAATGAACCGAATTAGACCAAAAATAAAGACCAAAATAAAGACCAAAATAAAGCCGCTGGTCGCCGTTAGATCAGGTCATGCCTAAGGATAGAGAAACATTATGAAAGAATTACTGCTAATAAATATCTTACATAAGCACACGGTGTCTCTAGCCTATTCCTATCTGGTCAGTTATAATTTAATTATCCATACGCGCACTTTAACCAATATCGCCGGTCGCTAAGTAGCTTTTAGAGGGTTGGCGTCGGTTTGTTAAGACGTATGATATTTAAACAACAGTCACTTTCTAAAATTACACAAAATGCAATATAACGTGAATTCTATGGTCCACTATCAGTGGCCTAGCATTTTAATTCAGTCAGCTAAACAGTATCTCCTAGTTCTAACACCTAAAAAATCATAGTGAATTCAAGATGATAAAACTTTTAACACTTTAGCACAAATTTATAATACCAGAAATTTGGGATGAAATCCCCACGAAACTATTAACACATCTATTCACATTGGTTCTAGATAACGTGTTTAGACTCTCCGAAAAATTCTGAGCGACAACTGATAACCGATTTGAGGATCCACAGTTTATATACATCATGTTATTATGATCTCTAGAGGATGTTAATTTTCACACTGTTTCCTAGCAGAGAAATGTAAAAACTACATTTCCCCAGATAATAGTTTTACGGTCGCTTCTGTTGGCCGTTTACAGCCAAAAACAGAGGCTTAACCCTTGTAATGGGCTTCCTTCCGAGATTTTCCCAGCTTCTCGAGATCAAAGCGTTATCTTTCCCTGTATGTACGAACATCACAGGATTCTCGGGGAATTTGTTTTAGCCCATGCGGCTACTTCAAAAGAAGTCCAATGTTTCCACGTGCATCTGTCTGGTGTCTGAGGATTGGCAGATCAGCTCGCGTGAGAAACTCAGGTAAACGAACCAGATACGCTCCCCGTTAGGACTGGCAAGTCACGGAAGTTGGTAATTTGTCTGTTTGTTTACGTCTCAAGGAAAAGCGGCGGGGGTTAAAGGTGAGTATTAAAGGTTGTCAAATGCTTGACTTTACTAACGAATCATAGAACGCCACGAGGTCATGAAAGTCTGATACTGTAGGTTATATTTCCATTATGCGCCACAGTTCGTCCGGTTTTGAAGATGTGAAACCCTTTCATATCTCATTTATGGAAATAGAACTGCTGTCATCCATAGCTATCGAGTGATTGCTATCCTCAATAGCATCATCCTCCTCCATGCTCCAGTTTCGACTTATAAAATCCACCCCAACATTCTCCTTTCCTGGTATGTATTGTACTTTGAACGAGTACACGCTTAACAGTAGAGCCCAACGCATAATTTTTACGTTAAATTCCTTATTGGCTCCTAGGAATGCCAATGGAGCATGATCAGTTTGTATTATGAATGGAACTCCGTATAAATATTCATGTTGTCTCCTGATTCCATTAATGAGTGCCAAACATTCTCTCTCCACGGTAGAAAAATTCCTTTCTGTTATATTCAGTTGGCGGCTGCCATATGCAACTGGAAATAACAGGTTTGGATGCTGGTCATCTGCCCAAAGCAGTGTTGATCCGATTCCCTGTCCGCTGGCATCTACACGCAAAACGAAGGGTTTCTTAAGGTCAGGTAACCTTAGAATGGGGTATTCGGACAGCTATTCCTTCAGAGTGACGTAAACGCTCTAACACTCTGAGTCCAAACAACCTTAATGGGTTTTCCCTTTCTTGTGAAGTCAGTGAAAGGCGCCGTAAGACCATTCAAGTTTTTGATAAACTTTTGGTAGTATGCACAAAGTGAGAGGAAGGAACGTGTGTCTCTCTTCGTTTTGGCCTCTTTGCTGAACGTATTTTCTCGATGTTTTTGGCCACGGCCACATACAACCTTGAGAAATAGAATGCCCAAGGAAGTCAAGCTTTTTAAAGCCGATTAAACATTTGGTAGGTTGGGCGGAGAGGACAGCTTCCTGTAGTCTCCTGAGGAGCATAGCGACCGTAGGAATATGTTCTTCGTAGTTATCCATTGCAATAAGTATGTCGTCCATGAAATTGTGTATGTTTGGACTTCGTAATGGTTCTAAAAGCTTTCTCATCATCATGATAAAGACTCCTGGCGCGTTGTGCAAACCGAAAGGCATAACATTAAAAGTATAATGTCCTTCACTGGTGCTAAAGGCTAATAACGGTTTAATTTCCTCCTTTACTGATATTTGGTAATAACCTTCACTCAGGTCAATCTTGGAGAAAATGTTAGCCTTGCTAAGTGTGGTGAACAGGTCAGAGGCGTTTTGGAGTGGTTCAGGCTGGAATTCAGTGACTGTATTGAGTAGACGATAGTTAATACACAGCCGAACTTCCTTATTAGGTTTCTGCAACAGTACGACGCTTGCGCTATAGGGAGATGTAGACTCGCTAATAATCCCAGCTAGACGTTGCTTGTCTATTTCTCCAAGTAACGTGTTTGCTTTCGCATACGGGATCGGGTAAACTCTGGTTCGCACAGGTGTCTCGTTTGTCAGATTCATATCGAACTCTACGAGATGCGTTCGACCAGGTATTTCCGTTAAGACTGCCGAATACTGTTTCAGTAACGCCTTAGCTTTTGTCTGTTGTGCTTCTGAGAGAATGTCGCCGAATTTAACGTCTTTGTATGATTCCGTTTGTTGCAGTGGGTATTCCATGCAACTATCGCAATCTTCCTCATCTTCGGTTGCTTTAGCGACCGCCTGGAGATGTTCGTGCGAAGGAACCGGTTTATCTAAATTTTTCTTTAACAGAATTATATGGTAGACTTTTTCTTTTCCTTTTATAGAGATCTTGTAGTTCGTTCTCGAGATCTTTTTAAGGACGGTAAACGGCCTTTGCCATCCGATACGTAGTTTGTTGTTTCTGGTTCGAAGTAGCAACAAAACGTTCTCTCCTGGTTGCAATTCTCTATCTTCCGCCGCTCTGTTGTATTGTTTAGCGTGCTTCATGCGTGCTCGCTTAAGGGTGGCTGCTACTAGGTCCAATGATAGTTTTAGCCGTTCCTTTAACTCCGATACATACTTGAATTCTGAGACGACTGTCTCATCAGCCTTCTGGTCAGTTAGTGACCGTAGTAAGGTTTCTAGCGGGCCCATAAGAGGTCTGCCGAAATGAATTGTAGGTGGTGGTAAACCAGAAGAGGCCTGTGGGACGTCCCTGTAGGCGAATAAGGCTGCTGGAATTAAAAGGTCCCAATATTCAGGTTTATCTTGTCCCAACATACATAACATCGTGGTGAGGCTTCCGTTAACACGATTTACTAACCCACTTCCGGCCGGATTGTAGTGACTGATATATACTACTGGACAAAAGTTAAGGGCCGCCATTCAGTTTAAACAAAGTTTATATAATTTTTCCTGAGCAGGGTCGATTTTCCATATGTCCGGTAGCTGGAAATCTCTCAAGAAGTCTCTGAATGGTAGAGTGGGACACTGCTAAACGTCTTGCAACATGACGAACAGACTGACCATCCTGATTCCATGCCATGGCTCGACTACGATCTACAATGCTGAGACTTCTCCTTGGTGGCAAGACAAATGCAGTGATCATTTCGACCACTTGTCATACTGATTTATTGCATACCAACGGTGAACACTCTTTACCGATGGTCATTTTCCACGGGCATTCAAATTCAACTCACTTTTTCACCTTTGGAACTAGTGGGGCGTGTTGCAAAAACCACGAGTTTTTGCAGCAACAATTGCAATTTTCACGTTCGGGTTAAAGTGACCCAGTTTTTGGACACTTAAAAAAAATAACCTGGTGCACACAGAAATGTATACACATTTCTCTGAGCTCAGTTTTAATGACATTTTCACTTGTCTTTACCATTTGCCAATCAATTATATAAACCTTGTCTAAACTGAATGGCGGCCTTAACTTTTGTTCAGTAGTATAGATGAGCAGGTCACTCAAGATATTAAAGATCTCCTCCATTAACAGGATACGGAATTAGGATCCGTTATCCGTCAAAACTTGTTGAGGTAATCCCAACCGTGTAAAAATATGCACTAGGGCTTCTACGACATGCTTGGAATCCGTGCAAGTTAGCGGTATAGCTTCGGCCTACATAGGGCATGTGTCGACTAAGGTCTGGATAATTCCTTCTTTTAGTCCTTCCTAGGGGTCCTAAAATGTCGACTGCAACCCGTTTGAGGAGCCGCGGTAGCATAGTGGTTAGTTCACTCGCTTCCTAGCTCAGTGGTCCATGGTTCGATCCCTAGATGAGGTGGGACTTTTTAGGCCACAAACGGCTCCTAGGTCGACGCGCCCCAAATGGGTACTGGGCGTGATGCTGACCACCTCACCCCTAGTGGGCAGGGATCCAAGTTAGGGTCCTTTTGTTGCGCCTCTTTCAGTTCCATATGTAACATATTAGGTGCAGGCTCCCGTTCCTTTTTTGTTTGCCCTCTTGTCGTTACTGCTACTGGGTAGATCGAATCATCCATTATAGCCGCTTTAATAACACCTCAGACGAAATCCGAGTGTATTTCCACCAGTGCGACTGGAAGCGTTATGGGTGCATCTCCTTTCCAAACTCCACATAATTTGACGGTTTCTTCTGTTTCTTGACCAGGTTTGACTAAATGCCTCGCGACAATAGAATCAAAGCTCAAACCTGTATCAAACGAACAATAAGTTGAAGTCCCGTTCAATATAACAATTCTTCGCGTAGAAGGCCTCTCACCCTCAGGTTGAGAATCACTGACAGTATTACTTCGTTCGAGTCTGTTTGCAAACATTCGATCCTATTAGGCCCGGTGTGTTTTCCCTGATCAGATGTCCCTTTGTCGTGTCCTTTTTGGCCCGTTTTCCACGAGGGACGCTGGGGCTGATCCTGGAGTTTGGTGGTGTATCGAGTTTTGTAGAATTTTGAATTTCCTTTAGGAGGGGACTGGGGTAAAGTTTCTCTTGGGTTCTGATGGGAAAATGACTGGGAAGATTGCTCTAGATGTTTTTGCGAGAAGGCTCATCTGTAGGCTTGCGTTTTGAGCTTGGAAGCTCGGCTAAGGCATTTACGTAACACTCAGACTTTCTTAAAATGTCTTCCAGCTTTACAGCTCCCTGTTCAGCACGAAATCTACAGGTTTCGTTTGACAAAGTGCTTTTGATCTGTTCAGTTAGAATAAGCTCTTCTAACCCTTTAAAAGTGCAAGGAAGCTCTGAAAGCTCAAAACACTTAGTCAAATATCTCTTCAGACGGGAAGAGAACTGGGCAAACGTCTCGGTTCCTTCCTTCCTGCTGTTCCGGAAAAGCTGCAAAAATTTGCGAGCGTTCATTTCGAAGCGCTCAAGTAAAGCTTTCTTCAACATGTCGTAATTGTCTTGATTGCTGCTTCCAAGTTTCACATACGTATTATATGCATTGCCTTTTAAAGAATGGGAAAGCTTCAAACACCATCGCAAACTTTCTAAACCATACAGTGTTGCCATTCTCTCAAAAGTTTCTAGTTGAGTGTCAATTTTCTCATTGGGGCTTGGAAAGGATTCTAGGGCAAAAGACATAGCAGCTAATTGAGGAGATTGGCTACTGGAATGATCAGTTAAGAGTGACTGAGATGACGACGGCTCTCCGTTGCTGGAGCTAGATGCTGCATCGCGACTTTGGACCTCTAAAGTCTTTAGCGCCAATTCGTGCTAAAGTCGTTGATCATTCTCTCTTTCCTCATGTTCTCTCTTTCTCTCTCTCTCTCTCTCTCTCTCTCTCTCTCTCTCTCTCTCTCTGGTTCATTCGCACTGCGAGTTTCGATTTCCGCCTCAATTTTCTTACTTTCCAATTAACGATCTTCCGTCTCTTTCTTCTCCGAGTAATTTTTGGCTAGTTCTTCGTTTACAAAGGCTAGCAACTCTTCACATTGTAGTCCTATTTCATTTGCTTCCTTTCTTAGCATTGTTCTAAGTTTCACTCGCTCAGCCATGGGAAATAACTGACTGCGATTTACTCGAGATAAAAAGAAGAAAAAAGGATACACTGCTCTCTAACCATTTAAGAGAAATACCAAAACATAATTTCCTGATATTACTGTGTTTTTCCTCCTTGTTATCAGTTATCTAATCTATCGCTGCAGTTAACTGGCAAAAAGGCTCCTAACGCAGGCGCCGTAAACCATAAAGATGGTATATCAGGTTTAAAACTTAAAAATCTACTATTACTACCGTGAAAAAAATTATTTAAAAATTAAGAAAGGAAAAAATAATCTCCTTATTTTAAATCAACCACACCCGCCCACACCTGAAGTCGGTTTTGGAGTGAGGGAAGAATATTAACTTGGCGACTGCCAGAATGCACTTCCTTTGCTATGCTCAAACTCCACTGCTCCAAAAAAAATTTTTGTGATTGATAAACAATCACGCGTACCAGCGGTCTTTTTGTACAAAATTATTATATCCCATATCTCCAACAAAGATCACCATCAAAATCAAACTGTATTTAAGTTCTAAGATGCTGTGGAAAGAAACAAATTTCTAATTTGTGTGGTCAGAACCCAGTAAATAAGAACATTGTCTAGGGAATAGTTATTTTTAATATTCCTTAACTCACAACACAAAAACGCACCACACTCTACATTTAGACTAAGATACAATATCAGACGTTAGTCATTTATCTAGACTCAGACTTAGATCAAATCCCGGAACCCGACCAACCATTCTGTCGTGCTTAGATAGGTTTTAAATTTATTTATGGTCCCGCCTGAGTATAGTGGATGGTGATAGTACGTGAGAAGTAAAGGTGTAAGAAAAAAGATTTTCACGAGTGCATAGTTTAAACAAAAGATCTGTCTCTGGACTGAGTAGTTTCTCTAGTCCAGCCTATCTATACGACTTTAATTTTAGTATAAGACAATCTTGCACCTCCCTATATCTAGAAATATAAATTTTAACTAAACGCACACACACACAATTAAGTGGCAACTAGACACACAAACGTGAAAAAACTATGGTTAATTGGGTAAGGGTCTGACCAACACACAAAGTTTAGTTCTTTTGCTGTTTATTATCATTAAACTTTACAACATCGAATATCTAAAGAAAGATCAAATAAAATCAGAATGCAATGCATAGAAAAATAACAGAATACATGTGCTCTCCCCTCCTTGAGAAGAAAAGAACCCAACACGTTAATAACCCCAAAGGTTAAAGGTTAGCACTATGTTATAGCATAGACAATAAAGAGAAGAACAAAGTTCATACTAAATGCTGTCCAGTAAATAAACAATATGTAAACAGAATTTAGATGATACATATCTTCCTGTAACAAAGAAAAATATTTCACTCTCTCTCCCTGTCATACGTGGCCACACATTCGCTTCTTACCTTGTTCTTGGTGAAGAAAATCTCTTGACTTGCAATGTCTGAATAGATATATTCCAGTGGTTTTATCTTCCAAATTGGGCTCCAGTCCCTCCTCAGACAATTACATTTTGTAAGGGGAACACCTAATTTGGTGGTAGATTCTTGGATAAACAAATGTCACCTCGAATAGTTAATGCAGAAACTCTCTGAGATCTAGTGTTCACAGTAAACAGTAGGAAAACATCTGATTGCTAAAAATTGTAAATTATTGTTAATTGAAGATGATGGCAAATCCTATCGGCTGGCTCTGGTGTGTGCCAATTCTGAAATAGCGTAGCTCTTCTGGATAAATATCCACTTGGATACGACTATTAATAGTCGGGAGAATAGTTATTGGTATTACGAGTACGTCACAATGGGCTGGTAACATTGGATAAATAATTTCTGGTGTTTATACTCCAATGAAATTTACTATTTAAATGTTAGTTGGTCTCTGCGGCCGGTCCTGTTCACAACTGAACTTGGAGTCACGTAAGCAAATAGAAGACAACTTTAATCCAATCAGTAAATGGAGAAAAATTCCCAACATAGATCACAATGGACACAATTAGACCAAAAAATAAAGACCAAAATAAAGCCGCTGGTCGCCGTTTGATCAGGTCATGCCTAAGGATAGAGAAAAATTATGAACGAATTACTGCTAATAAATACCTACATATAAGCACACAATGTCTCTAGCCTATTCCTATCTGGTAAGTTATTATTTAATTATCCATACGCGCACTTTAACCAATATCGCCTGTCGCTAAGTATGTATTTATGGTCGGCGTCGGTTTGTTAGGTCGTATGGTATTTAAATAACAGTCACTTACTAAAATTACACAAAATGAAATATAACGTGAATTGTATGGTCCACTATTAGTCACCTAGCATTTTACTTCAGTCAAATAAACAGTATCTCCTTGTGTAAGAAAGCGGGTGGTAAAATTATCATTACTGAACAACTGGCACACAAATAGCTACGCGTTATTTTCAACTAGTTCTAACACCTAGAAAATCACAGTGAATTTAAGACGATAAAACTTTTAACACTTTAGCACGCTTAAGCAGAAATTTATAATACCAGATATTGGGGATGAAATCCCCACGAAACTGTTAACACATCTATTCACAATAGTTCTAGATAACGTGTTTAGACTCTCCAAAAAATTCTGAGCGACAAATGATAACCGATTTGAGGATCCACAGTTTATACACATCATGTTATTATGATCTCTAGAGGATGTTAATTTCCACACTCTGTTTCCTAGCAGAGAAATGTGAAAACTACGTTTCCCCAGATAATAGTTTTACGGTCGCTTCTGTCGGCCATTTATAGCCAACAACAGAGGCTTAACCCTTGTAAGGGGCTTCCTTCCGAGATTTTCCCCGCTTCTCGAGATCAAAGCATTATCTTTCCTTGTATATACAAACATCACAGGATTCTCGGGGAGTTAGTTTTAGCCCATGCGGCCACTTAAAAAAAAGATCCGATGTTTCCACGTGCATCTATCTGGTGTCTGATGATTGACAGATCAGCTTGCGTGAGAAACTGAGGTAAACAAACCAGATATGCTCCCCGTTAGGACTGACAAGTCACGGAAGTTGGTAATTTGTCTGTTTGTTAAAAGCAGGACTTGGGCAGACTTTAATGAGCGATAGTGCGACGCGAGTGAATGAAGGATTGTGTGTGGTTGTCTAGTAGTGAAAGAAAGTGGTGTTGGGTGTTGTACCTTGTTCTATGATATGTGTGATCTGTGGACTGCCGAAGTGTTAAAGGCACTTATGTTGATTTTCTTGATGTCGTTGATTATTTTTCTTCAATAAAATATTTATACACTCTGTGGTGGTCAGACCCTCTTATCTAACCTGTCACTTTGGTATCGTATGTCCTTACTGCTTATTAGATCATTATCATTAATTAGCATAGGAGGGCGGGAAACATATTGCCATACAAATGACAGTCAAGGTAGGCTGAAGATAGTAGTACCACTACCCTTCAGACGGCTCACCGTTTCCCAATTTTTCAAACTGTGTCTCCATTTTTCTCTGTTCTCACTCTACACATTCACCCTCTGTCTGAAATCAGACAGAACCTACTCTCTATTTATACCTATCTGTGACAATATTCCACCGACGTTCAGTCCTGGCAGTTCCTGTTATTTTAAGAAAAGTTAAAATCGAAGAATTTCTTTTCCTGCTACATCCTTTGGTAAGTACTTTTATGTTCTTTGATATTCAAGAAATTTCAGCTGCCTTAAATATCATACGAGTAAATTAAAATAAACATCAGCAATATTTTAATGTCAGTCATCAATAACTCCGTTAATTGCAAGACAATACATCCGCTACTAACATGTCCTTACAGGTTTGTCAATCTCTGACCTTGGCTGCCTTACAACTTCGAGCTTGACGATTATTTGTTACACCCCAGCGGTCAGAACAGCAGAGTTGGACTTTGACCAAACGGAAGTCACTTTTCTAATAACTACAATGCCGCATCTCTCGTTTTCACGGGTCACAAGCTGGATTACGGTCTCGATCACCCTGGAGAGGTGTTTGTGTATAGTAGCGCCCTTAAAGGTTGGTGTGCTATTAAATTTTAAAAAAATATTAATATTAGTGTTTAATCTAAGATGCCGACAACAGTGCCAGAAACCTGCTTACAGATCAGAATTTCTTAACATATGGTTTAGTAGTTCGTAAAGGTTTTCTAGGGGGTTCATGTACGAGGGACGGTCAAAAAGTAATGCCTCGTAATTTTTAATTTCATTCAATAGGCAAGAAAACAGATAAAAATCACTTTGAAATGTAGCCCCAAGTCTGAACTTCAAAAATTTATTTCTCAATGTAGTCTCCGTTATTTGTTACAGTTTTTGTCCATCTTCTCACAAGGCCATGTATCCCCGCACGGTAAAAATGTGTGTCCATTTTCCTAAACCATTGGCGTTTAGCGCGTTTAAGGGTCTCGGTGTCCTCAAAGTGATGTCCGCGAAGATCTTCTTTCAGTGGTCCAAACAGATGAAAGTCAGAAGGTGCAAGATCGGGACTGTAAGGGGGAATGTGGTAATAATGTCCAGCCAAATTCTGCAATCGCATCAATGGTGCGTTTAGCGGTGTGTAGCGTGACATTATCGCGCAACAGTAGTGCAGTTCTCTGATCTTTTAATGGGTAAAGTCACCGAAGACGACCTCTAAGCTTCTTCAAAGTTTCAATGTAACGGTCTGCATTCACCGTGTTTCCCTGTTCCAATAAGTCGAGAAGAATCACACCCTTCTCATCCCAAAACACGGAGACCATAACGTTCCCATCAGATGAACTTTTGAACTTCTTTCTTGTCGGCGATGTTGTGTGATGCCATTCCATTGACTGCACAAACTTTTGAATAACCCAGGTCTTTAATGATGTTCTGGACACTGCCTTTACTAATGGACAACATGGAAGAAAGTTCATCCAGTGTTACCCGACGGTCACCACGAATGATGCCATCAACTCGATGAATGTTGTGTGCTGTCACTGCGGTAGACGGACGGCCAGTCCGCTTTGCGTCAGCCATTGAGGATTGACCTACTTCAGCTTCGTCACAACGATGTACCCAACGTCGGACAGTACTAACATCCACTGTTGAATCTCCATAAACATTCTTCAAACGTTCGTGGATGCGAATTCTATGACATAACGTTGTTTTAACCGAACGTCTTTGGCAGCCATTTTTAAACTGTTACAGTGGTGCCACCTGTTACTGAAACAGGTTGGTAATGCTATACAGTGCAGAAGAGTGTTTGAGGAATCCTGCTAAATTTACAAATTGCACACCGATTCAATATTTACATACATAAAAAATAGGAGGCATTACTTTTTGACTTTCCCTCGTACTTAACCTAACATTTAAAATATTACATTTTTAATTATACGTTATATAATGTTTTATTATTTAAAGACGAGGTTCTTATCCTTCACCGGGAAATCAAAGTTGTCCATGACACATAACAGGTTAAGAAACCCTGCTTTATATATCTATATTTACTTTGTCGTTCTTCTTCTACCCTGGGGTGTAGAGCTTTGCCAGAGACACAGCTATACTATCCTATCGGCTGTCTTCTTCCTGGCCTGGTTCCGATCTAGTCATGAGTTCTTTAAGGATTGTCTAATGTTGTCCTCCTAGCGAACTCTGGGTCGTCCTGGAGGTCTGGATCCCTGGCTTTTGGTTTCCTGTATTTGTCGTGGTAGCCGCTCTTCTTCCATTCTGCACACATGGCCAAAGCATCGCAGCTTGGACTGTTCTACTTGAGTCCGCAGGGGCTGGGTTTTGAGTCCTTTCCATATTGTCTGGTTGTGGACCAAGTCTCGTCATGTTACTTCAGCAACCTTCCTCAAGTACCGCATTTCTGATGTTATCAGCTGGCTTTTGTTGGTTGTAGTCATTGCCCATGATTCGCATCCATATATGAAGACTGGGACACAGGTGGAGCAGTATAAAGCTATCTTCATCCTCTAGCCAATTTATCATTAGCTGAGGAAATGTCGATTTATCGCCTGAAAAAGTCGCCCAGCTTCCGCTTGTCGTGTAGCCAACTCTTCTTTGATGCCTCTCTTCCAGTCTATGACAGATTCAAGGTATTTAAGATGGTTGACCTGCTCCAGGACCTGTTGTCCCAGCATAATATGATGTACTTTTCCTTCTCATGTGATTATCATGGAATTAGTTTGGAGCTGCTAATAACTATCCCTCACTTCTCCAATTCTTCCTTCCAGACTTACAAATTGGATTGAAGATGTGCATCTTATTTAGCAAATACAAGCTCCAAAATACAGACCTGTATCATGTTCCACTATCCCACTGAATACTTCCTCCTTTTCTACATGCTTTGATCGCATCGTCCATGAGGAGAATGAAATGATAAGGTGACATAATAGCACCCTGTCTTGCACCAGTGGTGGTCCTGAACTCTTCGGACTTATGGTTTGCCTTCCTCACATAATTTCTGCAAGCTTTGAAGATGCTCTGTAAATCAAGGGTTAGAGGTGCTGGAATATTCTTCCTTACACAGAAGTCTCAAAGCTTGTCCCAGGGATTCTTGTCAAACGCCCTCTTTAGATCCAAGAAACAAAGGTGCATCTCATAATTATACTCAAGGACCTTTTCACTCAGCTGTCTAAGTGTAAAGATAAGGTCTTGAGTACTTCGATTTTCAGAAGCCACTCTGGACCTCCTTCATTTGCGCTCAGCCAAGCGCCTGCATCTCTGCTCCAGTATTCCAGAGTAAATTTTACCAGGGACACTAAGCAGGGATATGCCTCTATCATTTCCGCATTGTCAGTTGTCACTGTTTTTAAAAATGTGTATATGATCGGATCTCCCAAACCCTTGGTATGGTTTGTTGGCACCAGGCTGCCCGTAGGACCCTCAGGAGTAACAGGACACCTGCTGCTCCCATGTACTTAACCATTTCTGATGTTATAAAATCATGTCTTGTTACTTTACTCACCTTGATTTTCTCCAGTTCTGCCGTCAGTTCTTCCATCATAATGCCAACTTGATCACAATTGGTAACCTCTTCTGTGATAGTGGTTATCATGTGTGAGGCGTGACCCTGCTCACAGTCAAGGAGCTCTGAGGAATATTTTTTTTCCATCACATCCTTTGGGTTAGAAAGTAGTTTGTCTTATTAGTCTTTTATAAATTTAAGAGGGTAGTTTTTTCTTTCTCGCGTTCTTTAGCGTCTTGTAGAACAATTTCTGGTTTTCCTGAGCATCTTTTTCTAGCTTTGCCCAAATTCTTCCGAGGATTTTATTTTTACTGCAAGCACCTTGTTCTTTGCTTCTGTTCTGAATATCTCATATTTCTCTATTTTTCATGCTGTGTTTTTAGCTTCTAAGTATGATTTCTATACTATTTACTGATCTCATGTTTTCTCTTTAACTTCTTCAGTCCACCAAGCTGCATCTCTCCCTTCTTCCAAAGTTGAACTTCAGAATTGCTTCAGCTGCAGCTGTTTTTATGTCCTTAAATTTAAGCCAGAGAGTTTATTGATCATTTAGTCGTTCTTGGAGGTTTTTCACTGCTGTCACAAAAAGCCCTGATACCTGAACTTAACTTCTAGCTCTCTTAGTTTGTAGGCCTTAATGCTCGTCTCTCCTGTTTGATTCACTGGCTAACCAAAAAAAAAAATTTTTTTTCTTTCTCTAACATTTCTATATTTTTCTGGTCAATTTTAATGCGCTGTTTTTAAATCTGCAAACCGTTTTTCTCTATCAGGTCGGGATCTCTAGAAATACGCAATTGAGATTTTTTAACAACGCATGCAGTATTACAACATCATTCGTACAAGAAGTATAACAGTTATGTAGGCTTGAATGTCTTTGCAGTCGACTTTCGTCGGTGAATGGCATGTGGTACATCGCGATGAAGCATCCAACAATAATCGGCAAGCATGGTCACACTCCACCGTCCTTGATAACGTGACTCCATTACGGCGATATCTTGATGGAGTTTTTCTCCATGTTCATCGCTGACTTCGCCAAGGTTGTCAGGGAAAAAGTCAAGATGCGAATCGAGCAAATGGATTTTGAGGGACATGTTACAGCCCATAATTATGTATGCATCTATGCACTGCTTAACAATATGCACATAGTCGACAGATTTGTGATTTCCCAGAAAGTCATCGACGATCGATTTGAATGCCATCCATGCGCGAAGTTCACTACCATGTAACAAGTTCTCGAATTGTTTGTCTGCAATAACTTTCCTAATCTGAGGTCCTACAAAGATACCTTCCTTTATCTTTGCATCGCCCACTTGCGGAACCTATTCTCGAAGATAAGTGAAAGCTTTGCTCGTTTTATCTAACGCTTTTACGAAATTCTTCATGAGCCCCAACTTTATATGTAACGGTGGTAAAATGATGCTGTCTTTGTTGTTCTCCTTCTTCTTCTTTGATCCACTGTCACTGAGCGTCAGCTCTTGGTGAGCTGTCTTTGTTAACTAATGGCTCGTGTATTACATTTTTATGCTCGAGCTGCATACGATTTCTGATAGGCCACACATTTCTTGCATAATGTTCCTGTCTGTTGCGGCTGTCCCATTCACATAGGAAGCAACAAAATTTAGTATACCCAGTCTGCATGCTCGTGAGAATTGCAATGACCTTTAGGTCTCCTCAAATCCGCCATTGGTAGTCATTGTACTTTATTTTTGCCAAAAGTATAGCCATATTGTCATAAGTTTCTTTCATATGAACAGAATAGGCGACTGGAATTGATGAAAATAAATTTCCGTTATGCAATAACACGGCTTTTAGACTAGTCTTGGAAGAGTCGATGAAAAGTTGCCATTCGTTGACTATGTGCTCATGACCGAGGTGCACCATTAGACCGTTTGCATTTTTGCAATAGCAAATGTCATCATCCATCTCAAAGTATTGAACATGTTCTCTGTGTCTATGACGAAATTTAGATATCGGAGGATTGGGCGCTAAAAGATTCCATTCTTTGAGTCGCGAACCGAGTAATTCCGCTTGTCCTTTGGTAAGAGCAAGATCACGTATTAGATCTGAAAGTTCTGAATGGTTAATTAAGTGAACACCATCATTCACCGGTATATAATCGGAGTCAGAATTAGTTTCTAAAGCAGGTAAACTATCACTTTCTGATGGTTCATTCCCGTCCAACGGATATTGTTCTGATGGAACTGGGATCGGACACGTGATTGGATCTTGAGGCACTGGTTTCGAAACCGATTCAATATTTGAATAAACCACAGACTTTCTAGTTTTAAAAGTGAAACCATGGATATTTGTCAAGCAGAAGTAACAATCAGTAGCGTGATTTGTCGGTTCACGCCATATTACTGGCACTCCAAAAGGCATCGACTTATGCTTCGGCGATTTTCGTAACCAACCTGCCAATCTATTTGCACAAGTCGACAATTTGCATTTGGCTTCCAAGATTTATTTGCATCATCAACTTTCAAATCGAACTAAAGTTCATATGCTTTCTTTAGTAATGGTGTAAAGTTTTTCTGGTGAACACGGTCGGTAAAATATCTGCACACGTAACAGAACAGATCAGCCGAATTTCTACAACTTCTAGAAGCCATATTTCGCTCAGAATTATTTCAAAATACAGTGACTATTTGGAAAATAGCGTAAAATATGCCATGCATCTTTTAGCAGTATAAAAAGTAGAATTATTTTGCATTTTATTAATTTTTAATAAGTTAAATAGTAAAAATGAAACGGAGCAAATAACGGTTTCTCAAAAATATATTTATTCACAAATATCTTAAGAACCCGATGTGATAGAGATAAACGGATTTCAAATTAGAAATCAGCGCAAGAAACTGACCTAAGAACACTTATTCTTATATAAGAAAGAAAAATGTTGTTTGTCAGTGTTATTTATTTTCCTGCGTGATGATGGGTAAGGCATGGGCTGAGCAACTCTTTCAGTTGTTCTTTTAATCATCAAAAGGTAGTGATCACTTCACATCTCTGGCCCTCTCCAGACTCTAGCATCCTGCACATGCTTCAGTGAGCTTTTCCTAACAATGGCGTAGTCAGTGATTCATTTTGCATTTTTCGTTAGTTCATATCGAGTGTATGTATGTATGCGCTTATGGGGGAGCTGGGGAGCTTTGTGTTCGTTATTACAAGGTTTTGCCCAGTACAGAATCCAAGGAGTCGCTTTCCATTGTCATTTAGTGAATCTTCTCCATACCTTCCATTAATTCCACTCCATCTAGCATGGTCATTTCAAAATCTGACATTGAAATCTCCTAGAAGGAAAATTTCATCCAGGCAGTCATCCACTGTCTTTGGAATCAGCGCTAAAAATTATTCCTTGGCATGTGCTTACTCATCTTTGTTTGGTCCATATACAATGACAAGGTTGACAGTGGTTTCTCATTCTTTCAGATGTAGCACCAAAATGCGCTCCGAGACAAAGTTTCATCCTTTTATGTTATTTGTTTGGCTTTTAGCTACTATACAACCCACACCCCCTTTAGCTCTTTTGCTTGTGGGGACTCCACCAGGCCCACCTCTGTCCTATTAATACTTCTACAATTCCATGTTCCGTAAATCGCTGTCCGTAATTCATCCCAGTTCGTCGCCTCTAAAATCAGTGCGGTGTTCTCTCCGGTGATTCTTGTAATTGTATTTTATGTTAAACAGTTGTTTGTTCTGTTGTGCCTTTGTAAGGTAGAGGAGCTGCTTCATTACGGCCTCCGTGTACAAGGTATACATAATTTTTCTATCTTTGGTTTTTAAATATTATATACTGAAGCACATTAAAAACGCACCACTGTTATATATACTGATGCCGAGAAGCTGGAAAAAAAGTGTGGGAATGGATTTTCCCCGTGCTTGTCATAAGGTAGAGAGCGAAAGGCTGCTGGAATGGAAAGTGCATGATTCAACCCACGAGTTTGTGTACAGACTACATGAACACAATGAAAGTTACACGTGCAACACGATACCCAACAGCTATGACCCTGAAAATGTGTACGCGTTGTGGCAGTATTCTCGGTATAAAAAGGCCGTTGAGACAAAACACCCAGTACATGTGCTTGAAATGCCACGACTATCTGAAAACGACCACCAACGAGCCATTGGTATGTTGGAGACCGGAATGAGCTCGCGGGCCATTGCCAGAAGGATGAATTGCAACCACAGCACTATTGTACGTCTCAATGAACGTTATGGAACCACTGGCAGTGCCCGGGATAGACTTCGGAGTAGCCAACCACGAGTTACTACCCCTGCGCAAGATCGTCATATTGTGCAGAGTCACCTAAGGAATCGTTCTCTCCCGGCAAGTCAAACAGCAAGAGCAATAGTGGGTAGACGTGGGCAAGTCTCTCGAATGACAGTCATACGACGACTCAGAGATACAGGCCTTACTGCAAGACGACCTTATGTTGGGCCAAACTTGACTCACAAACATCGTCAGCAGCGCCTGCAATGGGCAGAGCAACATGTCAGATGGACTAGACTGCAGTGGAATGCTGTCCTATTCACAGACGAGAGCAGATTCAACATATCCTTTGCTGATGGACGTATGCGGATTTGGCGACGGTGTGGAGAGCGCTTTGCAGATTGCTGTGTTCGTCAGCACAACCGATTTGGAGCTGGCAGTATTCACATTTGGGGATGATTCAGTTTTCACCATCGCTTGCCTCTTCACGTCTTCCGTGGAAATGTTAATGCTGTGACATATAGAAATGAGGTTCTGGATGTATTGGTTGCTCCTGCGTTCACAAATTATCCAGACTTGCAGATTCTCCAGCAGGATAACGCACGTGCGCACACCGCATGCATTACGCAGCAATATCTACAGCAGCAGACGATTGATTGGCCTGCCCTATCACCAGACATGTCCCCTATAGAACATCTGTGGGACGAGCTTGGACGCAGAGTCTACAGGCAAGGTTCTCCATCTAATCTGCAAAAGCTCGAAGCTCCTCTTACACGTGAATGGGACTTGATTCCCCGGAGTTTCCTTCAGAGACTTGTGCGTTCCTGAGGAGCCGCTGTTAAGCTTGTTTGCAAGCACACGGTGGACATACCAGATACTGAGGATAGTGTGAATGAATTTTTTTATTGGTTGCATTTTTCGTTTTCTCCCTTGCCTGCACAGAATTTCATAACAATCAAATGTACAAATTATTGACCAGCATGGATTCATAGGAAAATGAATTAAGATTCCAAATATGTAAACTTGTAAACACTTATATTTACATTTCACACTCTGTTCCTGGATTATACAGGTGGTGCGTTTTTAATGTGCTTCAGTATATATCTCTTTTCTTGCCGGTAAGTTTTGTTTTTTCTTACTTAAGTTATTTTTCCGTTATTTTTTTATATGCAACTGCTTTATTTTTAATCGTTTAGTCTACATAGAACAATGTTAATTACGTATCCATCATCGGCATTCATTTTTTATGCTCCATAAGAAGTAAAGGGCCACGACTCAAGTTTCCAGCCTCATGTCCAACATATTAGTTGCCTCCTGCATAAAATCCCGCGGGATCATTGATTCTAATGTTACCTACGGCTGTTATTATAAGTAGCAACATTGTTCACTTCATTGTTAACCTAACATATACGGAAATATTAATGCGAACGGTAAAACTACCTGCGATTTCTTCTTCGTTCATTTCCAGACGTCTACTTGAATATGTTCAAAGAAAGCATTGGTCAGCTTGAGGCTGTTGACATCTTCGTAGAGTTATTCCAGGAATGGTACTGTTGATGACCATATGCGCTTTCCCTGTTCCTCACGTGTTGGGCACATTTGAAGCAGTCATTTTATCGGTGCCACAGTTACATTCACCGGTAGTTTTTTTAGTGTGGTCGTGGACATATTAGCTGATGATGATGGTGATGATGTTTGTTTAGTAGGTTCGTATCTCAACCGTGAACAGTTAGGCAGCTGATTTATGTATGGTGATGTTACTCTTCAACTTTCCCTCAATGTACGACAACAGGTCACATCTGACAACATGGAGAATGATGTCGCGAGTTGGCGAAAGGTGTCACTCGAACAGCAGTGACAAAACAACGATGAAAACTTTATTATTCAAATAAATAAAGTGGCGAATGTGACAATGATGAGCCCAACTTTCCAAAGGTTGGCAGTTTGGTACAGCTACAAATTCCATTCAATTATTTATACAAATGTATTGATCTCCCGTTCACTTACGCCGTTCAGTAGTTCTAGCTGTCTCTATTTGTTATGGTAGTCACGACTTGAAAGGGGAGTTTATATCACGATATCAATAGACCTGATAGAAGAACACAGGTTGCGCTTGGTATTAACAGAGTTTCTTTTTGTCGATGGATACAACATGATGTTGGGTCTAAAAATGTCAGGCAAGGAAGGAAAAAAAAAAGTTGACAACTTCCATGAAGAAGTTATTCGACGTGAGATTTTTAAAGTGTTTTCGTTAAATGAACTTATCACTCTCCGCAAACTGAAAGTGAAGCTGTTAAAGGATTGTGATATTGATATCTAAAAAACATCTCTTTGGAAAGTTGTAAGGTCCACCGTTTTTACGTTTCGCAAATCTATTGGAGGCAAGAATGTATTATGTGAAAAACCACACTTAATTGCTACCCGAAGCAAATTCCTTACACAGATACGAGCATGAAGAATGGACGGATATGATATAGTATATTTAGACGAAACATGGTGTAGCAGTGCTATTTTGTAGTCACCAAAGTGTAGTGGTAATATTACTACTGTAGACACCAGGGGATGTTGAAGGCTGTATGGAAGGGTGTCTCGTGTCTGGTAGGTTATCCGATGTGTTGATAGAATATAAAGGTCCACACAGGACTACAGTACACAGGTCACAAGGACGTCACTTTGACTCACAACGAGGAAGTCAAGTAATGGTAACAGCTGGTGACGTTCTATCATGGATTTATTCACGATACAGAACAGTAGACGTTCATCATCATATACAAAGTCAGTACGATACTTGACGACATACAGCATAGCAATGGTGAATAATATAATTGGCATCAACGCATCATAAACGACTGTAGATATATTCAGGTGCTGAAACCATCATCCTTTTCTAGCTACAGCCGAGATATATAGATGTAGGAGATTAAATCAACTCTCCCTTTCTGACCCCCAGCAAGACAGACATATCTTCTGGAGTACATCAGGCAATGTCCTCTAAGTTCCTGTAGTGGATTTGATGATATTGTATGATGGTGATATTACTAAGTGTGATGCATGAGGTCAGCTGTGAAGGCTCCTGAGATAAATGTAGCTGTGAATTTTCAGAAGGCCCTTCTTGCTACCACTACGACCTCACACCTATCTTTTTTTTAACTAATGAATGTGGCTACGTTAAAATTCTAGGGTACTGATATGTAATGTGTTGTGGTAGTTTGCATACACACACACAGATATTTAATAAGTCTAATAATATTAATAAAATGTTATAACACACTGAACTAACTCAAGTTGTGTAAAATTTTTGATAATGAATTTTCTTTAGTTTATTTGTTCTGAACCAAGGTTTTAATTTGGTCAGAACATATGAAAGGTTTTGCAATTATTAATGAAATGCATGAATATATGGCATAATAAATGAAAAGAGTGTACATATGGATTTTACAATACTAGTTAATATTACTAATGTTTATAGTTGTAATCTATATGGGAGAACGATTTATGGATGTGCTGTTGGGGGGACCTCATCACTCCCTGTCTATGGTGACTAACATGGTCCATTTTTTGATGGAAATATAATTGGTGTGTTAGAAAATGAGTTTGTGAATCTCCAGCAGGCCAGACGCTCACGTATCTGGAATGAGTAGTTCTGGTGCTGGAATATGGTGGCCCCACCTCTCCGTGCTTGGGGGCAATATACGGCTGCTCTGCCAAGATATAAACTGCACGGGTCCACTCTTGTAATCTTCAACATCACATTTGACACCACATTGGTGCCAAATAAAAAACTCACAGCTCTGCAATAAAGTATTGGTCATGTGTCAGAATTCCATCCTCTAACCCATTTCTGGACACAACACTACACACAACAACAACACCACATAGACGGGTCAGATCTCTTTGACCAAACAACACATCTTACCAAGTTGGTTTCACATAGGATAAGTTCTCCCAGACTACATATTCTGAAATATGTTCATTAGCTTCCTGCCATAGAATAGGATAGGTGATATGTTCCACTGATCTCAACACTTGATCTGTCTTTCATAATCCTTGCTGGAGTTTATGTATTTTATTTGTCTCTAGACCCTGAACTGGGGCGGGGGGTCTAGAGCGAATCCTTACTTGTTGTAAGGGATAGATTTTGATATGGCAGTATCAAATCACTCGAAACATTAAACACATACTAAAATATACAAAGAAATAAATTCAGCCTTACCAGAATTATGAATATAGAACACAGTTAATTGCTAGCAAAACTCAGCTGAGCTGCTGCCTTTAATATGGCGTCCCTCTAAATATTTCAATTAGCTTCTGGGAATTACACCACTAAATAATTCACTGTGTCTACTAGGACAACTTATAACGAATGGCAAAAATGCGCGTCTGAGCGCCGATAATATATTCATCTATGGCCAATCACCGCCTTTTTTCCTTTCAAATTCAAACCACCTACCAAAAAGTCATTTCAGTCATACCTCAGTCAAGTATGCCTTATTGTCTGTTGGTCCGTCCGTCTCTACTTGCGTTTCACACAAAAAAAAAACACACTTGTTTTTTGAACCAACTCCGCCTTCCCCTACACAATTTTGCCTTTAAAGTTATTTTTAGCCACAGTTCACCATCCCATCCCGTCTCTTTCATTCCAACTAGATTTTAGCACTTGAGTCTCAAGGCTGCAGTTTTTTTGAAAATTAGGGACATTTTTGTTTTAATGCAGACGCTCGCTGATATGAACAACACAGTCTTTTGTCAATATCTTTCTTATTATCTATCCGTCTGTATAAATGAAAGCATATTATTTCACGGCTCAAGATGGGCCATCCGGCCAGCTAGGTTTTATATTCCTAACATCATTATTAAGAAAAAGTTACTTTTCAAGGTTAGTTGGTTTTTCGAAATATTTCTAGCATCTTCTATACTACGATTGCCGCTGAATTCAAATAAACGGACTAAGTTATCGCAAAAGCGTCCAAGAAATGACTGTTGCGTATAACAGCTAAGGTCCATTTTGTCGATTTCTTTACCTTGTGTCAACTTGGGGGACGTGACTTTTTCCTCCTTTCCCCACCAATTGCGTCTTTTAGCCTTGCTAGTTTCAAGCACGCGTTCAGTCATATTTTTTCCTTTTGATCTTCGTTCTCATCCCGTTCCAAGGGTAACGTTTTGCCTTCACGTTTAACAATTTAATTTCCATGGCGGGTGATGACCCGCGGCGTGGGCGATCATGTATTCTAGTAGCTTACGCATTCGTTTTTATCCCTACGTTGTATCATTGGAGATATTTTAACGTTGTATCATGGTTAATTTTATGACAGTTCCTTTAATAGCAAAGGTGTCAAACCTTGACCGACGTGATACCGCCGGAGCAACAGAGTTCAACCAACAGATAGCCCTTGGGGCATGCACCAACCCAATGCATAAAAGTCATGGTGATTCGTGAGCTGAAACTTCTCATGACAGTAGACTCTTTCCCGCCCAGTGGGAAAGTTAGCAAGCAGACTACAAAATGTCAATCATAAAAGCTGGCGACAAATAATAATCATATGAAGAGCAATTAACTTTCTTCAGAAATAAACACCACAACTCACACGCCTCCAGGCGCTTAGAATCACAAAGGGGAAAATCATCTGTAGATAACTAACAACACAAGTGGACTTCCTTTTTCCCCGTCAAAAATGATCACGGACGCTGAAACGCGTCTCGCTCTGATCAAAACCACTGTTAGACTCCTGTTAGACCTTAAATTCGACACATGCGCAGTAGCGCTTGACCCCTGAGTTAAACTCAAACGGGACGATGTTGGACACATACCAAGCAAAGATACTGACCAAATCGAGCATTATATGGTCAGGGAATAAACATCAACTCAGTTTGCAAACATTCCCCCGTCAAAAATGATCACGGACGCTGAAACGCGTCTCGCTCTGATAAAAACCACTGTTAGACTCCTGTTAGACCTTAAATTCGTCACATGCGCAGTAGCGCTTGACCCCTGAGTTAAACTCAAACGGGACGATGTTGGACACATACCAAGCAAAGATACTGACCAAATCGAGCCTTATATTGTCAGGGAATAAACATCAACTCAGTTTGCAAACATTCCAAGAAAAGCTGACCTATTCGAACCATATAAGGATAACAACCAGACATAGATCTAATAATAGATCCCCAGATTAAGACACAAGAGAAGGTAACAATCATTGTAAAAATGTAACCTCAGCTAACCAAGAGTTATGCACCTTAGATTACAAAAAATTAAAGTGTACAATCAAGACAGGTAAATATATATATTGACTCAGAAAAATCTGTGCGTAACACATGGGTTAATTCGCACCATACAAATGAGAAAGAATGGCAATCTTCTGACAGAGTTCATAAAAGGAAATTCCCTGTTGCAAAGAACAACGAATTATAATTGCACATGCTGGCAGCAGTGAAAATGGAATTGTCCATGACGCAGAACTAATGTTCCAGGCAATTTCAACAGAGCACCACATTTAAAATGAGCGACGTTAAAGTTCTTACACATGATACCCTAAAAAAGACAGATTTTCAATTCTGGAAGAAATGTGTAGATCATGTGCTCCGTGAAGAAGAAGAATACTGGCAACGTGATGGATTACAGTTTATCCAGCCATTAACAGTTGTTAATCTAATGGAATCGTCAGATACGGACTGAGATAAATGTAACTTAATTGAGATATCAAAACAATTAAACAATGTAATTATGCTTCTTCAAAACACGAAGAAATAGTGCAGGTATACATGTAAAATTTACCGTGTCGTATACAATATACTTGTAGTTTTGAATACTATTTTTTTACTTCCACGTTTCAGATTTAAATTTATCACTACTAATAGCTGTTTCCTATGCGGTGAGCAGATATGGATACGCCTCTGATCCTACTTTTGACAATTATGACGTAGTATACTGTAAAATTTAATTTTTAAGCCGTGCTTCTTGTAAGATTCGGAAAATATCAAAGGAATTTACGGTTTTGAGGAATGCAGAATTGATATTGACTTAACAACAACATATTTGTAACGTCATGGATAATATAAGACTACATGCAAAATATGAATTCATTACATCAGGTAGTTTTTTAGAAAAAAATTATAATGTTGAACATCAATTGGTGAACGGACTATAGTGGAAATACCTGTAGAGAAATGTATGTTACTGTCCTGGCTGTCCTGAAAAGCAAAAACTAACTAACAAACCTCAAATCACATACGCATGAACATTTGTATAGAAATATTCCACACACAAAAATATGGCAACACTGAAGATTGTAAACAAGAAATGGAAACAAATTTAAACTAACTAATTTGTAACTAATTAAACTAAATGAATCAACTATAGACTAACTAATCTAAATTAATTTACTAAAATGTTTATGTAATCTATCTGTCTTGCTTGTTTGCTTGCTTGGTAGGCCAACTTTTCTTCTAACCAGACAATTTCACAACTATTCCGACACGATATTACTGGACTATCGCGAATTTGTACTGTGTTCCATCTAATTTCACTCGCGCGCGTATGTCATGCAATTTCATCAAGTTGTACGTACATGCATGTATGAGGATACACCAGTGGTTAGGTTGGGTGGTGTAATAACATTCTTTGACGCAGGACCGCTTCTTGTTGACTTGATGCAGGATTTCTTGACTTCTCTACGTGCTTTATTACTTCATCTGTACTCGTTAATCGTCATCTGTACTCATTAATCTTCATCTTTACTCGTTAATTTGGTGTGTTTCTTCGTTTACTGTCTTCCTCGACGCCGCTTCTTGATGTGCTGTAAAGTTTCTTCATCTACTGTTTTTATTGTTGGGTTGTCCTCGTTGCTGCTTCCCAAAGGTAGGGTTGGTCACTCGGCTCCAGATCGCTAATGTCTTAAGCGATGACAACACCTGATAAAAGTTGTGGCGATGGCAGCATGTAAACATTCAATGTTGATACTTTAATTTACGTAGCCCATGAAAAAATAGGCCAAGTGCTGGCTCTAAAATGATGTTTACATTCTTCACACTGAGGCTGGCACTGCACGTCAACAAATTCTATTCAATTATTTATACAAATGTCTTGCTCTCCCGTTTACTCACGCCGTTCAGTAGTTCTAGCTGTCTGTATTTGTTATGGTAGTCACGACTAGTAAGTTACTTACTACTGTCAATATTTATCTGCCCTCTACATTCCTCAATTGGCAACATTGTCTTTCCAAAAAGTTCTGATACGTTTTTGCTGTTTAAACTAGGCATATCTAGATGATACTGGCCTACCGCCAGGGATGGAAATTTGCCAAGGTTTATTATGTCCTACTTCTCGGGACTAGCTACTGACTATCGTTCTTGTCATATACTGAACAGTTTATCAATGTTGGTAAAACTCAACATACCTGATGGTGTTGTAAATACACACATTCTTTAAATGGCAACACTGCCACTCTGTCCTCAGAATAACTCACGAAGACTGTCGAATATGATTGTGACATGTAGGTGATCGAGCGTCTGGGAGATAGTTATAAATTTTCTGTGACCACAAAAGCAAGCCAAACTCATTTGGACTTATCTCTCGATAATAACTCTCACATAAAATACTATCTTTTACACACACTTGGCATATCTCAACCTACGCTAAACGCGTTTCATATCTGACTGCCATATATTGTGAACCACGATTTACTATTACAACTATTTCCGAAGTTTCCTGATCAGACATTCTCACAAACAGTTCACTCGTTCCTATAAAATCCCGTGCAAACATTTCCTTTGCTCAGCTAGCTTGAGTCAGCACTTTTTCCTCAAGAGACATAAATAAAACTCTACTGTTGATCTCTACTTCAGTATATTATAGATTATCTCCCTTTGATTATTCTTCTTATAAGTTATTGATTTTCGTCCTTTGATTTAAATTTATAGTGCGTTAATTTCCCTTATGCAAATGTTTGAAACCAGATGTCATGACACTAGAACTCCCTGTTGCATTAACACTTGCGTTTTAATAGCGAAAGGTGGCTTTATTGACAGCTCGAGATGTCCTGTTTGTTATCAATCAGTGATTTCTTATTTCTTTGTATTGCACTTTACAATCTCAGTAGTGCGTACCTCTACATTGTTGATTTAAAAAAAAAACAGTGCAAAGGTAGTCACCTGGTAGATAACGCCGAGGTGAGTGAAATACAAGAAATTTCACTGTACACGGTCCAGCTTCATGATGTGGGGTAACGAATTCCATTTCTCTATGTCTTTGCCTTCGCCAACTAAAGAACGGAGTTAGGTACTCATTTACAGCTACTTTATTCAGAGCGTAACGTTACCACGTTCAAGCCTGGAACCCAGTAATTTTGCAGCAAGCTGTTAAAGAATCCACCAATAATTTAATGTAATTTATTTTAATTTATATTTTTAAATAGGTAAAGAGAATTATTACTCCAGAACGAGCGACTGCGATCATCATCACTATCTTCGTTGTCCTCCTCTTCAGTGCAGCCCCAGTGTACGTCGTCAACAAACTGAGCATGAAGTTTTCTCCAACACGGAACAAAACTATTTTTGGTCTTATTCACACGGACGATCGGGAAAACGTTGAAAAGGTTTCTTTTGCTATTAACAACTTTTTCCTACCGTTGATTGCCTTTATCATCATTGCTATCTGTACGATAACACTGGTTATGAAACTAGACAACTCAAGAAAATGGAGAGAAGCTTCAGGAGCTACTACGTCACAAGCTAACAGAGTTTCCATGCGCAATCAGAAGGTAGCCAAAATGGTGTTAATGATTTCCACTTTATTTATTCTTTGTTTCACACCAGTTAGCATCGGCATGCTGGCAATTGCATTCGAACCCCAACTCTCGTTGAACGGTAAATATTTAAATATAGGACTCCTGATAGGTGGAATTTGCTTTAGTCTAGAGTCTATAAACTCGTCTGCAAATATTTTCATTTACTATACCATGAGTAGTAAATACAGACATACTTTACAACAGATTTGTTGTAATGTACACATAAAATGACAACCATATATCAAAAAATTTAAAATTAATATCACGGTTAACAAAGTGTGTTCACATTTAAGTTTGTTTGAGTTTCTCCCACGGAGGGGATAATAATGATGGAAAGTCCTGAATGTATGAGTGAAGTGACATTATTTAATTGTACTGTAAAGTCATTGTGTCTCTAAGTTCTGTGCGTGTGTGTGCATTAAAACATTGTATGTATACATTCTGTCGCAGTTGAAGCACAGAGTAGTTTCGCAGCAGTACATTTTTAACAGCCCGCAGACATTAGAGATCTTCGAAGCTTCATTCGGGTAGTTTCAGTTTTACAGTGATATTGTCTTCGTTCTCTAAGATATGCATATTTCTTTAAAATAGTGACTTGGACAGTACTAGCAGTACAATGTAGAGTTTTTGGTTTGATTTTGGTTTTTAAGGACTATCTTCATTGCACACGGACTACTCCATCGGTGCTTCGATCTCCTCCCTTAGATCACACAAGGAGGATCTCAGCACAGCACACGAACTCGATGGCACCAGCAAGAACCCAATGTGTGTATATAGAAAGCGAACATTCTATAAATATTTTTTGTGGTGGGTAGGTTTCTGATTTTTAAATTTTGCCAGGGCGATTTCCAACTTCCGTGGGATTTTTAACGTGCGCAACTTGCATTCCCTCAACTGAGAATAGAACCCGGTACCTCTAGCACTTGAGGCAGACGCCATACCTCTTAGCCACCGCGAACCCCAGTGCAGATTTAATACGGTAGAGATAGTTCGATGTTTTCAAGAGAAATTGGTGTCAACTTAAAGTTGTTTTGTTTTTTAATGATTACTGGTTTTTAAGTTATAAAAAGCTTGCAAAGATTTTTTAAAAGGAATTTATCTTACATAAATGGGCGAATGAGTGAATTTGTGAATGTGAAATTCATGTGGAAGTGACATTATGAACAAATTAAGACAGAACCTTCATATTCTGTTAAACATACACACATGAGTCTTGCAAGAAGAAGATATTAATTAATTTTTTTTCACCAATTCTTTTAGGAACAAAGAATTGCGTTCAGTTTCGAATAATAAGAACAGTTAAAAACCAAAGTACATATTAATCAGTGCCATAAAGGGGATAGTAAATTCTTGATTCATGGTGGAAGGCCTGTTTGAAATAACCGAAGGAAAAATTGCAAGTCATAAATAGGAATACTGTGGCGTAGTGAACTATTAAATGTGAATTTGGAAGGCACAGGCTTCCAGATTGAGCTAAAATTGTAGTGATGCAGAAATGGTAGGATAGAAAGAGTCAATTATTATGATTCTCTTTGCATGAAATACAACAACCAAGAATACAGGTTAATAGGTTCTTTGTTTTCACATCCAAATCCTACAAATCAAAGAACAATGACCAAATGAAACATCTACCTTGATATCTAAGAAATACATCCAACAAATCAAATGTAAAAAAAAAAATTTACTAAACCATACTGCATCACATTTGAAAACCAACAATTTGCTTGAGGAAAAAAACCCCAAATAGAACAAGGAAAAGAAATGACAGAAAGAAAATGGAACACGGAGTTACACGGAGTCACAATACTGGACAGGGCAACACTTCCACATGAGAGACATGTACAACCAGTTTGTCTGTTGACTTTGGCTGGCCTAGTTGACAGAACCGGTTGATTTCTTAGAAGGTGACAAACGAAGTCAAATCAAAGTCACTATTCCGCTGGTGGAATCCACTGTAACTGATATTTACTATTCTGAAACTCTGATAAGAAAACTCCGTCTCTGGTCAAACACTGACAAGTAACTAACGAGGGACCAGGAACAATTATTAATATATTCATTGAACTGCGCTTGATGCCACACTAGGCTTTTTTCTCCAGAGCCAGATAAGGTATGTGCTCTAACGAATCTAGTCGCAATGCTGACTGAATACTCCTCTATGCGACGACCATAATTGATCGTTTATCCAGCTCACTGAGGAAAAAAAAATGCGATCACAGTTGAAAAAAGCCGATGGTTGTTGGCTGAGTGAAAGGTTGGGTATCTCTTGTTTGGGTTTCCTTTTTTCTGTACATTAAATGCAATGCTAGCTGTTTATACTAGCAGCAGTTCTACTGGTTGTCGTCTGAAAATAGACACACACACAAATACTCATGATTAACACCCGTGAACGTTATAACCATATATATATATATATATAATATATATATATATATATATATATATATATACATGCATACAAGCACTCAACATCCAGCTCCTCTTTTTTACAAACCACACTTACATAAATGTGGTGGGTAGATATTAATTATGTATATATTTGTGTAGCAGATGTGAAGTCAGCTATGCAAGCCCCTGAGGAAGTTTAATTTCTAAATATAAGTCAGGGAACCTGTCTTGCTTCCACCAATGACTACCACTCGCTATGTATATTATCCCAAATTATATGTCCTGATGTATGGGTGTTGTGTAGCTAGATGTCTAGGGTATATGCAATGTATGTGAAGAAAATAACAACAATTACACTTTAAGGTTAATAAACAAGTAAGTAAACAACTCACTATTGAATTTTGGTCTGAACAATTTTTTACAAATGTATTAATTATAATTGAGTTGATTCATAAAAGATTAAATGTCAAGATATATTTACACACATACCAGTTTAACTACTAAAGTCTATCATTTCCTGAACTAGGAAGTGTTCTTAGTGTAGTACTCTCTTCCAAACGTAAGCACATATTTGGGGGATCAATAATGTCATCATATTTTATAATCTTGTTGATATAATCGGTGGTAGAGGATCAGTCAGTGAATTAACAAGGCCCCAAAACACAAGGGCTTATCTTTAGATATGTGTAGAAAATTCTGCGATGTCCTGGTTATAAGTCTGCATGCACACAGCACTGCACAGCTTACAGGATTCGAGATAAGGTAAGGCACTCAATTCATATGGCCTCAAACAGGTACTTTTGTTGAACACAAACGTAACTGGCTCACTTCAGTTTCTCACCCAAACTCTGGAAGTAGAGGATTAATTTCCCTCAAAATAATATTCTGACCTATCTCCGTTCTTAACAGGTTTACAGGTATCAACAGATCAAACATCAGAAAATAATACATAAATAATTATTGTCCCCATCTGGTAGAGTGCTCTATTCATCATTAAGTATCTCAAACATATGTTTTTACACCTTCCTAGTCATAATACAATATTATAATTTCGTAAATACATTCAGGAAATAACCTGTATTACATAAAGATGGCCAGTGATTTTCTGGCTATAACTCAAACATTATTCATTAAAGTCATTTCCCTTATTAATTTCTTTTTATCCCAACTTTTAAGTAAAACTGTAAGGATTTTATTAAGCTCTTTCCCCACAATGTCAGAAAGCCTGTCTGGCTTTTCTACAAAGGACAATATCTTTCTTAGCAACTCGGTGAAACAACACAAAGTTTGATGTTGGCTTCCCTCTTTATATATATATTTTCTTTTATCTCCCAAAGTACAAGTAAAGCTGTAGGGCTTTTACATGAAGCTATAAAATTATCTAACCCCATTTAATGATTTTACGTAACATGTTGAAGTGGCACTTGTATGACTGGGACTCTACCCTTCAAATATTCATTCTTAATCAATATGGCAAACACATTTTCAAATACAATAATAATTATATAAATGTTGGTCTTACCGAAATATCGAATTTTTTTCACTATGTAAGTTAATTACAGGCCATAAATGGTCACACAGAATCTCCTGCTGACTATCAGAACAGCGAAGGCATATGAGCACAACTTGTCTGTATACGTCAGTAACTACACACGTGAACTTATAATTTGAAAGTGGCGAGGAACGCTTGTCTCTCTGTGTATTTATTCCCACTTCTTAGTTATTCTAAGCAACCAATCAGGGGACTTCCGTTCCTACGCGTCTTTTTTCAAAAAGTTAACCTACTATTTTCAAATCAGGAGACACCCATTAATATGGCCAGCATCAGTAAAGAAGCCCCATGCACGTCTATATATGTCTTCATTCTACCATATCGCTAGTATTATCTAAGTCATTTTAATACAGAACGATAATATTTACTTAGTCTACCGTCTGTCATCTAATGCATAAGGTTTCATACTTCTGGCTATTATTTTTACCATTTTCGTTTTCCTCTATATTTATGCCAATAATATATCTTTCTTCCTACAGTAAGATAATATATTAGACTAAAGAATATGATATATTTAATAACTAATTATTAGCATTTTAATCGTCTTTTGTAGTCTTTATTTTTCCTATCGTTCGATTTGGACAGTTAGTTTCAGTTTTAAAATTCAAACGGGCTCTATGCATTTCCCCCTCTCTCTCCCTTGCCTTTTCCAAGAAATAAACAATTTCTAACGATACTAACATTCAAACGTGCGTTTTGGTTAAAGGCTTGCAAATCTGTGACGTCACATTGGCATACATTCGTACTATCGTTTTTATGCTTTAACCCTTTAGATACCGAGTTTAAAAAAGCTAGTATTTTGGGGGCGCGGTAATTCCTATGTTATTTTATACCTACAAAAAACTATATGCTATATTTTGATCGGGGAAATTTCGGATATCATCACAATAACCATATGTACTTTGGGTCAAACGATCGTTTTTCTTTGCTTTTTTCGGAAGTGTTTCCTGGAAATTGTTTTTTTTCCCTGTGTATTTTAACAGGAATGTAAAATTAATACCATCTTAGTTATGATTATTGAGTTTTGTTGCAAGTCTGCTATTGTAACACCGTTCACAGCTCTGTCTATGAGCCACATTTATTATTTTCTCCCAGTATGAGATTTGAAGTTAAATTGGTATAAGATCCATGTTCAAATGACACTGACATTTATTAATTTATTAGACATAATATACATTTTGCTACTACATTTTAAATGTATTATTACAATGTGGGTTCTTTCCTTTTGGATTAGTGGCAGACACCTCCTATTTGTGTAACATTACTGAGGTGATATATGTCATCCTCTACTCTTAAGAAAACTTCGTTTTCTTTCTTGAGGGGGAGGATGGATGTCACAGGATGTTTTACAACTGTGACTCACCTGTGCTTCAAAGGCAGCTTGTGTGAATATTAAGGGGTGAGTGATGGTCATTGTTGATGATGGCATGTGTATGACACGAAGCTAAACTAAAGATAGCAAGTCATGTGGCTGACGGCTGCGCAAAGGGATTACGTGAGGATAGTTCAACCGGACAGTGTGTTCGGGGGGAGACCAGCAAGATTGCCGTCGAGGGAAGACGTATACGGAGACAATGATGGAGGATCTTCTCTGTCTGGCTTATACCTGCTAAGCTTTGCCCAGGGTGATGCTGGAGATATTTCAGACCGTTTAGTATGAGTTCTTTTACAAGTCCGTAAGTCTTTTGATGTAGCGTCTCTGAGTAGGTTAATCTCCGTTATATTTCAGTGCCAGTAGCGAATTGTGTGCCATGTTGATTTTGTGAACTTAGCACGGTATTTCGATGATGTCGTTTAGGTATTGTTAGCCAGTTACGTTGGTTTAATGCATTCGCACTGTGTCCGTTGTATTTGAATGCTGATATTTATCGGAATGTTGAATATATATATATATATATATATATATATATATATATATATATATATATATATATATATATATATATATATATATATATATATATATATATACATATATATATAATAATAATAACCCCTTCAGTCATAACTGACTATGGGAATGCGCCCCTGAGGTGGCAGCCCTCAGCTGCTTATTTTCCTGGTGCTCCTTTCGACGTTTTCTCCTCACCTCTGCTTCTTGTGTGAGCCACTCTTCGCCCAATCTGAGGTGGTGCCGTAAATAGCATCGCCACTTAGTGCGATCGGCAGCTTCATCCTCCCATGTTGCTGGATCCATGTCCAGTGCCCTCATATCTCTCTTGCACACATCTTTGAACCTCAGCTGTGGTCGCCCAACTGTTCTCTTGCCATCTGCTAATTGTCCGTAGAAGATATCTTTTGGGATGCGACCATCTTCCATGCGGCGAACATGGCCAAGCCAGCGAAGTCTGCGCTGTCTAAGCAGCGTATACATACTTTGAAGGCCAGCACGTGACAACACCTCGACATTTGTTCTTTTCTCTTTCCACGAGATGCCGAGGATGCGGCGTAGACACCGCAAATGGAAGGTATTGAGCCTTCTTTCTTGCTTAGCATAGGTCGTCCAGGTCTCGCTGCCATATAGGAGTGTGCTGGTGACGCAGGCATTATATACCGCAGCTTTGGTCTTCATTGTGAGTTTAGAGTTTCCCCAAACACGCGATGTAAGGCGGGCAAAGGTAGCTGCAGCTTTGCCAATGCGGCTGTCGATTTCTGTATCCAGTGAGAGTTTGTCATTGATGGTAGACCCTAGGTATGTGAAGTGGTGCACCACTGCCAATTCATAGTTATCGATAGTGATAACTGGTGCAGCACCCACATCCTGACTCAGCACATTCATTTTCTTTAGACTTATTGTGAGGCCAAAGTCCTTGCATGCTTTAGTGAAGCGATTCATCAAGCTCTGAAGCTCCTGTTGGCTTTGAGTGACGACTGCAGCATCATCAGCGAACAACAAGTCTCTTATAGTGACCCCTCTGATTTTTGTTTTTGCCTTCAGCCTTGAAAGATTAAACAGACGGCCATCTGACCTAGTGTGAAGGCATATTCCTTCAGTTGTATCTCTGAATGCATGTTTCAAGAGTAAGGCAAAGAAGATTCCGAAGAGGGTCGGAGCCAGAACACAGCCTTGTTTAACGCCACTTCGTATATCAAAGGGCTGTGACGTGCTTCCAGCATATTGGACTGTTCCCTTCATGTCGTCATGGAATGACTTTATCATTTCCAGCATTTTAGAAGGGCAGCCTATTTTCAGGAGGATTTTAAAGAGTCCATCCCTACTAACCAGGTCGAATGCTTTTGTGAGGTCTATAAAGGCGATATATAATGGTCTTTTCTGCTCTCTTGATTTTTCCTGAAGCTGGCGGAGAGAGAAGATCATGTCTGTTGTTGATCTGCCAGCTCGGAATCCACACTGTGCCTCTGGATATATGCGCTCAGCTAACTTGTGTAGTCGCATTAAGATGACTTTGGCAAAAACCTTACCAACAATACTAAGAAGAGAGATGCCTCTGTAGTTATTGCAATCACTTCTGTCTCCTTTATTTTCATACAGTGTTACAATCTTGGCATCTCGCATGTCTTGAGGAATAGTTGTCTCTTCCCAGCACTGGCACAGCATCCTATGCAGGGGATGTAATAGCGTGCTCTTACAGTATTTGATTAAATCAGCAGGAATCACATCACTGCCTGGTGCTTTGCCAGAGGCCAAGCTATCAATGGCCTTACTGAGTTCCTCTAATGTTGGTTCGGCATCCAGCTCCTCCATAGTTGGCAGACTATTGACAGCATCAAGGGCTGCAGGCGTAACGGTATTGTCTCTAGCGTAAAGCTCAGAGTAGTGCTCGACCCACCTCTCCATCTGCTTACCCTTATCGGTTAGCTTCTCTCCGCTGATGGTTTTTAGCGGTGCCGTCTTACTTTTATGGGGACCAAGTGCTTTCTTTATACCGTCATACATTTGTCTAATGTTGCCTGTTTGCGCTGCGATCTGGATGCTCTCACTGAGCTGGAGCCAATAGTTATTTGCACAGCGTCGAGCAGTTTGTTGAACTTTACTTCTCGTAGCCCTCAGGATCTGTAGGGTTCTGGCACTCGGTGAACGTTTGTATTCATTCATAGCACTGCGCTTAGCTTCAATAACAGGTGCCATCACATCTGATGAAGCGTCAAACCAGTCATTTGACTTTGCGGTTTTCTTACCAAAGGTGGCAAGTGCAGTACTTTGAATGGTGTTCCGTAGATGCTCCCAGTTCTCTGTAATAGTATCACCATGCTGAGGGCTACTGAGCACTTTCTTGATGGTCGCAGTGAATTGAGCGATCATGAAAGGGTCTGACATCTTGCTGGTATCAATGCGTGGTTTCCCTTCATGTCTGACACGATAGAGTTTTCTTGGTTGTGCTCTGATTTTGCAGCAAACCAAGGAGTGATCTGTGTCACAGTCTGCACTATGGTACGAGCGCGTGGAGAGCACAGACCTGAGGAGTGGCCTTCTGACGAGAATCAGGTCAAGTTGGTGCCAGTGCTTGGATCGTGGGTGTCTCCATGACACCTTATGCTGGGGTTTTGTCAGAAAGTAGGTGTTGGTCACGCAGAGGTCATGGTGGACGCACAACTCTAAGAGCTGTTGTCCATTTTCATTCATCTTGCCAATACCAAACCTGCCCAGACATGAAGGCCATGAAACATTATCGGCACCCACTCTAGCGTTAAAGTCACCAAGGAGAACAAGCTGTTCTTGCCTAGGTATGCTTTTAATTACTGCTGCTAGATTCTCGTAGAACTCATCTTTAGCTTCTGAGGCAGAGTACAGAGTAGGAGCATACACACTGACAAGGGTGATGGGACCTGTGCTAGTTTGCAGGCGGAGCGTTAACAGGCGTTCTGATCCATTCTCGCCTGGTTCAACCATGTTAGTTAGCGATTTTTTGACCGCAAAACCTACTCCGTGTTCTCTAGCTTTATTAAGATCTTTCCCTTGCCAATAAAATGTGTAGTCCTTCTCGCTCACCATTCCAGAGCCCGCCAGGCGCGTTTCCTGAAGTGCAGCTATATCCACCAGAAGTCGTTTAAGCTCATCATTAATTATGGCTGTCTTCCTTACATCGTTTACATCCTGTAGGTTTTCGGATAGTCCAGTCAACATAGTCCGGACGTTCCAGCATCCCAATTTGAGAGTTTGGTTATTTCTATTTTTTTCGATCGAATCGACATTAGATTGCCTTAGGGACTTCGACTCCGGATTTATCCTCAGTTTTTACTCCCGAAGCCAATTCCACAAATGGATATTCCCGCAAGGCAGCGGTGGTTTGAATTCAGAGTTCCTTCTCTTAGATAAGCTACCAACCAAGGATCACGAGCCCTATCTGCCCGAAGCTGCTGGTTTTAAGGCGCCAGTCGCTCGCCTTTGCTCCTTCTCCCGTCAGTGGAAACAGTTCCGCCGGGCTCAAATTGAGCCACACGTGAAGGCCGGGAGCTGGACTTGGTTGATATATATATATATATATATATATATATATATATATATATATATATATATATATATATATATATATATATATATAGAGAGAGAGAGAGAGAGAGAGAGAGATTGCCTGACCTTGTAAGAGTTGTTCTTCATATATTGTGGCTCTAAGATTGTTTAAAATGTGACCTCTCGCATTATAGCGCGAACCTTCTGTATAGGACTGAAGTCGCAGTGTAGTGTAACGTTAATTACATTCATTCATGTATGCTCCTGCAAACGCTACACACACTTATTAGCTGCAATATTTATACAGCACTTATTCATACGATATATATCTATACTAATATTCAGGCTGCCTCTTTAAATAATGGTAACGTAGAGTGATAATGTCAGGTCCCTCCAAATATTTACCAAACATTTACAGTGTTATTGAAATTATACAATTTACAGGGCCTTGGTGTTTTTATTTTCTTTCTGCTATAGGCCTGCCACCAACCATAACTCATTCACTTTACACAAAGATCAAAGAGGCCTAAAAAATATTAGGTATTTATTAATTAATCTCGAATAACGTTTTGATGTTTTTTCTCTTCTGAGAGAGTATTTACAACCTGCGATTAAATAGATAAGCAAAGGAAACACTTCAGTTATTAATTTATGTACATAATCACCCTAGATCTTTTTCAAAAGGTATTTACATAATAACGCAAATTAAAACTACCAATTTACAAGTGTCGCTTACTTCAAAATAGATAAGGTATCCGTTGGAATTATTTCTCAGAGAAAGTGTCCGAGGTTTCATCTCGCAGAGAAAAAGTCTGAGAATTTACGCCACTGTATTACTAAAGGATAGTAATCCACTTCGAGTGTCCAGTTTTTGTTGCTGAAAGTAAAGTATGTATTTAAGAATTCCCTTATATACAAAAAATCGGCCCCAACTACGCTTCTGAGGTGGTCTCGTTGACTGTGCAGGTGGCCACGTATAAAGGCAACATTTGTCCGTGCCAACAGCGTTGGAACTACGCTTGTCCTCGATGCTACAGGATACAAGAACTTCCTTCTCTCGGTTGACGGGGAGATTTTCAGGCACGCTTGGGCCTCAAAGGGTTACTCCGAGCAAAAGAGCATTGCGCGACCAGTGGTGCTACTTCGTTCATCGATCTCAATAGGCTGTAGGGGCACTCGCCGTCCGAAGACAAACAATACTTTGTCGGCTAATGTATAACAAACAGAGAAAAAGCGCTAAAGAGTTAAGAAAATTAAAATAAGGCGTGGACACAAACAGAGGTTGGCAAAGCTCGAGAATTAATAGGGTGGTTGACCGAAATCGTCTAATCAACTCATGACCGATACGAATTATGCATCAACTTTCCGTTCATGGCATTTACTTTGTATATCAATGGTTATGTCCATCGGTCTTGTATTGTGGAACTGAAAGACTGGTGTTATAGTATTAAAGAATTATATTTGACTATTTCCTCAGTGAATTTTCTTTGTGATTTATATATCTTAATGTTGTTGTAACGTTGGTGATATTTAAGATGACAATACTTTGAGTATCTGAGGAGGTCATGTCGTCTGTATGCAAACCTTGGTTTGCTATACGTCTATCAAGTTTGTCATCAGCTGCTACAACGTCATAGTTGACACATGAATAAGCACACCATTTGTTGTAGAAAACCCACGATGCTTTGTGACAGAGTGTGGTTCACCTTCGTAGTTAGTTAGCGTTTTTATTTTATTTTAGCCCCTGTATAAGATAGATTCTACATCACGTATACATAGAGACAGTTAATAAAGTGGTCTGACAGTCTCCTGAGAATGGAGCTTAAACAATAACCACAACTCGCTTACACAAGAGGAAAATGTGGACTTAACAACAGACAGCTAGATAGTATTACAGAAATGCTACAACAACTCGGGTTCACAACAGCCAGATGCGACACACTTGACTCAAGTACAAAAACTTCAGCCCTTTCTACAACGCTTCACGACAACAGTGGACAGAAACAAGAATGTTGTTGTTGTTTAACTAAGGCTGCAGAGCTTCTCGCTCTTTTGCAGCCAATACCAAGTTGAAGAGTCATTAGTGTTATCCACACAGTAGATCCAGGCTTTTCCTATGGCTTTTCTACCATTCCAAAACGTGCTGAGTTGAAGTCATGAGCTCCTGTTTCTCTAGCTTAACTTGCATTTAAAGGATCATCATCCTTTGGTCCCAGGCTAGGAGGAAGAAGCGTGTGGCATACTGTGTATTTCCCATCATCCAACTGGGCTCTCCAAATATGCAGAGCTAAAATACTGTGCTCTGGTTTGAGGCTCTCTGGGTTGGTAGGAATCGTCACCTCCTACACAGAGCGACTTCTAAGCTCCCCCTTCCTAGCATGTTGTCCACAGAAAGATCATTCTGCATGCAGTAATCCAGGTAAAAGCCAGAGTTACGACTGAGGCTCAATTTACTCCTGCTAGCTTAGTGTGCAATACCCGGTTCTCAACATGTTTCTCTACAGGGGGGGAATTCCTGAAAGTTTGTGGTGATTTCAAGAGTCAGTGAGGGTGTAGTTAGCCTCGCAGACAGAGCTTTACGTCGAAATCTACATACTATAGCATTGTGCATAGCTGGTGATCATACAATGATAACTCCAAATATGCCTTTATGCATAAGCAAGAATGTAAAGTAAGTATATCAGATAGAATAATTTCATACATTTGTTCAACGACATGAGAGTTATACTCTAGCATAGATGTTCCCTATCCTAGAGCAGGCTTTCTAAACCACTCTTGTGTCATGGACCCTTTAGATCGTTCGGTAAAGGCTACTTAACCCTTTGATTGTCCAGTGAAGACAACGGACCCTTGTCCGGTGAAATCTACTGACCCATTTAATTGTCTGGTGAAGGTTACGGACCCTTTCTTCGAAAAAGGGTGTAGATAGACACATACTTAAGTAAATTTTATCACATAGAAAAATCGTAAAGCTTACATAAAAATCATACTAAAATATAAAAACAATCTATAGAAGACTATACTTTTTAAAATACAGAAATACATGATATTTTTCCAGAAAATAATGTTGTCAAGTTATTAGGTTATGTACACGGACCTCCTAGAATCCATTTGTATATTTTAAAAGTGATCAGTGTGTCACAGTTTAAGAAATCCTGTTTTAGAGGCACATTGTTTGGAGACTACATTCGTGGTAGGTCTTTTTGAGTTTTTTTAATGATATTATCTAGACTAAATGTATTTAAAGCTGCCACTGAGTGAGTTACCTATTGTTTGATGTTTGTTTATCTTGTTCATGATTCCTGGAAGTTATTCATGTTGTGTCTTTCGTTTGCACTCATGAGCTCGTGGATTCTTTTTATTAAAAGAAAAAAAAGTTTAATTAAATTTTGATTTATAATATCCAAGTGCGCCACATAGAAACATCCCTAAAACGCGTTGTATATGTGGGGTGTGAATTTAAATAGAAATGTTTTCAAACCCATTTCTGTCAAATATTCAGACTAATAATAACACTACTGCTCACTAGGGCATGTCGTACAAGGCGATTTTGCATATAGCTGGTAAAATCATCACATAAATCACACTGCTACAGAAACCACAGCTACAGAAACCACAGTTACAGAAACCACAGCTACAGAATACCACAGCTACAGAAACCACAGCTACATAAACCACAGCTATAGAAACCACAGCTACAGACACCACAGCTACAGAAACCACTTATTTAGAAACCACAGCTACAGAAATCACAGCTACAGAAACCACAGCTACAGAAACCACAGCTACAGAACCAATAGTTTTAGGGTGTTATGCATGTTCAGTCAGAGAGAGATGTGTGTTGGGTCAGTAGAGAGTTGAATCAGTAGAGAGTAGACATTAGACAGGAGACAGCGAAGAGCGCAGAGAAGAGAAGAGTGTATGTCTAAAGTAGTGCGCGAGTAGAGGGCCAGAGTTGTGCAGTGGATTTATGAAGTATCCTATTTTGCGGCTGTAGATATTCCGAGAATCAGAGTGATTGTAGAATACTCGGGATTTGTTATGTCTCCAATGATTGTAATGGCCCTACGCCCATTGTGACTTATTAGTGATATTATATATTCACTGAGATTGATATGGTTGTGTTGGTGTATTAATCCTTAGACAGTGAGCTAGACGAGCGGTGTATGAGTGTTGTCTGATCTTCTACATCCACCCTTATACACCTTGCTCATCACATCTGAGGTCGTTTATTTGGATGTACCAGTGAACCCAAAGTTGTACAGCACTGAAGTGATCAAAAGTCATTCAGTCAGTAGCATACAGTTTGATTGCCAACGCAACCAATTTTGACAGGATTACGGTAACTATACACCGCACAGTATTCGTGCACTGGTCAAATATAGGTCAGCTCGCTGTGTAACAAAGTGACCTCATCGTCATCTGAATGATCGTTGAAAAGTGTGCTAAAGAAGATGTTTCTTGTGACTAGAAGAACTTATATGGCGCGTAGACGGAGCGGCCGTGTATCCAGCAGAATCTGTTGTGACCAGAAGAAGAAGATCTGTGGAAATCTGTGGTGATATCGGAGTAAACCTTGTTGCAGTGTTCTACTTGACACAGTGTGAATTTGAAAACATGAGCTCTGTTTGTTACTATGTGTAGTATGATGCCACAGAATCTGAGCTGTGTGTGCTGTGTTGTGCTGTGTATCGTCTTCATAATTTCATCGCGTTGGGACTTGCTGAGGACATTATAAACAGATCTACACGCTTGGAATTTAAGTGTGTATTTGTTCTGTGAACATTTAATGTTCATCATAATTCTTTGGGATATAGCCTAGTTTAGATTTTACTTATTTATGTTCTTTTAAGGTAATTACCATTAGGCCTAGCTGTACAGTCTAGGTATTAATCCTGTATCTGATAATTAAGGTAGATACGTAACATTCTTTCTTGCTCTAGTATGCTAATGTTCTAGTGGTATGCCGCACTAAGTTTGTGTTTGTAAGGGAATTAGTCATTGATATAGTGATTACGTTGTATTTCTGAAGAAATCAGTGTCTGCTCTCATATCCTGAGTACATTTGTATTCACAGTTAGCTTGCATCTCTGTAGTTGTGCTTCTTTCGGTCTGATACTTTCGATTGTTAACCCTTATTTTCTAGTAGGTCTACACCGTCAGTGTTGCTGTTCTACTGTGGTTGGTTTTCATTCTTTCTTTATATGACTTGAGTGATATAGGCTTCAGTTAAATTGCAATTAGAATTAATTATACGTGCAAAGAAGTTGCAGTTAGTTTAGGTTGCTTTTACTAGTTAAGAGAGATATTGTGTAAGGAGATTAAGATACATTGGTTGCACCTGTTTTATCTATAGCTGTGCGATTCCGGTCTATCGTCATTCAGCATACCTGCCGTGTATTTTTTCTTTCTTCATTTTGTCTACACATTGCTTATATCTGCTCAACCTATAGCTGTGCCATCCCTATCTGTTATCCTTCCCTCTAGTTCTTCGGTTCCTTTTTCATTTTGTTCTAATAGTTTAAAATTAAATACTAAGTGTGTATTAACATATTCCTCACAGAAACTGTTGTGGTGTTTGTGCTTATCATGTTACTGCTGCAGAGGTGACTTGGAGACAACAGATCAGATCAGTATATTGCCATAGCCCACCATTCTAGTACACCAGAAAAAGCTACGTAACCTTAGTTTATTTCGGTTCATCATTCTCAGGCCATATTTTATTTATTTGTCCAGTTTGCTCTATAGGCTTCTCTCGGCACTCATTGTTTCTGTATTGTTGTTGGGCGTGACCATTATGTTATTTATTTGTGTTTTGATTTCATCTGTAGGATTTTGTGCTATTTATTCTTAGAAGGGGTCCTATCCTGTGGGCACGATCAGTTGTATTGCCCTTCACGAATAAAGTATGCATTTTTGCATTAGCTGTTTATGTACCGTTTTTTTGTTGGTTGTGTATTATATTCCCCCTTTGGCGTTCTGTGTATATGGTGTAATCTTTAGTCATTTTCTTCTTACACTATCGTGTAAATACCTTATTTTTTTCGATCTCCTGTTTTCGTGCGTTATAGAGGTCTGGTACTGTATATTTCAATATTACTTCTGTCACGTATCTTTCCTTTTTTGCGTTACCGACCTACCAGGATTTTGTTTGTTAAATTAGGGTGTAGTGCTTATCATCATCATTTGTGTCATTATTGTTTTGTAGGGCTTATAATTTATTGGGGTAGACATTGAGTACAGTGAGTAAGGTGTCATCTTAGTGGTTATTTAAAATATTATTTTGTTGTTTGAGCTATTTTGACATTTTGTTAGAGTAATTGAAATGCATATAAGTCAGATATGTTCACGATAATTTCAACATTTATGGACTTTATCCTCGTCGGTGAGAGGTTAGGAAAATCCTGAGATCTCTTAGCGTTTGCACAGGCTCAATTTAAAGATGCGCAAGAGAGACAAGAACGACATGAAGAGCGAGAGAGAAAGAAAGCAGAGGAAGAGACTAAGAAATTAGAGATACAAACACACAAAGAAATGAGAGGCAGAAGCACTGAAAGAAATGAAAGAGATAGAAGCATAGAAAGAAATGAACAAGATAAAACGGACAAAGAGGTATCCCTGAGAAGACTCGAGTTAGATAAGTCGGGTGCAGATTCATCATAAAAATAAGTACGGGTGCATGTACATGTTGAAACTCCCAATTTTCAACGAATCCATAGATTTCATGGACTGTTTTTTGGAGAGGTTTCAAATGAAGGCAACTGCCTTAAATATTAATAAGGAACTGTGGGGGGTCATTGTTGACAGAATATTTAACAGAGTCAGCGTTAAAAACAGTTGTCCAATTAACGGTGGAAGATAGATTAAATTATGATATAGTGAAGGAAACTTTGTTATGCAAGTACAGATTAAATGAGCAGGGTTACAGGATAAAGTTCCACAGTGCGATGCCAAGTAGTGAGCAAGATTTCGCGGAGTTTATCGCAGATATTAAGATGTTGTTGAACAGGTGGATTGACCTATCGGGCATTGTTAAAGATTTTGATGGCCTATGTGATTTGATCTTCCGAGATAAGGTAATGTCCTCGATTTGTTGAGTTTTTTCAGGAGAGAGAACCGGAAAATATTTTGTCAATGTCACAGTTAGGGCAGAACATGACAACACATCCAGGCAGACCAGTTCATAAATCAGCGGTGCCAGAAACTTTTGCGACATGTGCGGCCAAGCGGAGTTATGAAACACGACCGTATCGGAGACAAAATTCTCGTAGTGGGGAGAGACCCTATGAAAGGAAGGCAGTAAGTAAGAGGTGGACAGAGACAGACTTCCATGCATCCCCAGGAAACAGCAGATTATGACAGAGTTAGGTAGTAGAAGACCTTCTGGTTATTTTAAATGTGGGTCACCATGTAATGGAGCGAAGTTTTGTGACAAGCCTGAACCTCAGTCTGTGGTCGAGTCTCAGACTAGTACTAAGGGTAGTCCACAGAAGTGCCAGAGTGAGGAGTACAGATGATTTGTATGTAATGGTATTGGCCACCTTCAATTTGATTGTCCTAATATGAAATTTGAACGTGCGAATTCAGTTGTAGTCTTAGATACATTTAACAGCGAGAGTTGTAAAGGGTGCAGACCACTTTTTCATAAAGATGAGACACCATTTCTGATTTGTGGCCACTCACTTCCGTGTTTATCGGCAATTCATGCAGATGGTAGTCTAGTTTTACATCCAGGGTACGTAGGACATAAAGTCGTATCGGTGTTAAGAGATACAGGATGTACAACAGTTGCGTTGCGTAGATCATGTATAGATTAGTCTTGTTTGCTGGGTCAAACTGCTCGATGTATTACTTTTGGACATAGAGTTGAAGTCTATCCTCTAGCATGGATACATGTTGATACAACATTCTCTTGTGGCAAAGTGAAAGCTTTTGTTCTTGAAGATCCGGTCGCCGACCTGACAATTGGAAATGTACGTGGTATCAAAGAGTGTACTGATGAGGATATCAAACTATGGAAGCACAAACATAGAGACGGTACTTATGGAAGAAATACAAGATTGCAGGGAAAAGCTGATGATATTTTACTGCAGCGTCAACCTAGGGTACTTCCTGTGAATAAAATATCATCTGGTAATGTCCTGGTTGCTGAAACTTCAGTATTAAATTTAATTTCACCACAACAAGAGGATGTATCGCTTCCAAAACAGTTTGGTCAACCAGAAACTAACATTGGGAGACATATCAAATCAGCAAAGGAATGGGGTGAACGTAAGATGAATATTCCGGAAAATGCAGTAAATGAAACGAAGGTAAACTTTACTTTGCCAGAATAAGGTGAATGTTAGGGATCTATCAAATATTCTGAGACACACCGGATGAAAGAAGAGCGCGGAAAGCTGATTGAGAAACATCGCGGAATTGGTCGTGGGGCTCGTATGTCACATAAGAAACATTACAGAAGAGAAACCAATGACTTAAGATATTTCATACACTTTAGAGGAAGCCGTACGAGTAGTAATGGTTCCTGTGGTAGTTTTCAAAATGAACGTCGTATTCGATGTAGAAACAGATTTAGAGGACAAGCGATAAGCAGGGGAAATTGTTCCAACAGACCAAGCTATAGTGAACAAAGAGCTGGAGAAGTATACAGAGGTAGTTCCAGAGAAGATTGCCGCTGGGAAGACAGAAGACAGAGTTACCCTCTTTACAGTAGAGCACATTGTAGATGGAGTTATGGTAGTAAGAGCTGTTGTTGTAGCTGTGGTAGTAGCCGTGGATATCGTCAGCCTAAATGGAGCAGCTACTCTGAAGACTGTGACCAAGGCTGAGATGAATGAGAGTCCAGAAGGGGCCTATGATAGTATAATATTGAAATTACAGGGCCCGAAAACTAACATCACTAACTAAGAGGGGAATGCCTAATAGAGTGATCTGTACAAAAAAGTGTCAAAGTGACTTAGACAAAATTTGAGAATATTGTTGCATGTAGTCAACTTTTTATGTTTTCTGATTTAGATACAATTTTCTTTCTCAGGGCAGATGCTTTGGCATTGGTTATAGGTTGTTGCCACTAGTTTTCTGCAGTCTGCCAAGTCACCAAGCAGCTGGTTTACCAGACGAATATTAACCCTACAACAGTTTGATGTTACTAGTAGGACAAAACACAGACTAGCGGATTTTGATTGAGCATTCTTGCATGTAGTTTTGGTTTTGTATTTTGATGACTTGACATGAATTTTGAAGATTAAGCATGCATTTCTCTGCTGTGAAAATGAACTTTGTTTAATTTTAGAGATATTGAAGGTGATTGTCGCTAGAATAATTTGTATGCTATTATTGTGGGTTTGTGTATTTTGGATGGAAGCATTGTTTACATTGATGATGTATTTTGGTTTTGGGGATGTATATCACTCTCATCACTATCTCCTGGGTGAAAAATCCCTGTTTTTCACGAGGGGAAAGGATTGGTTGTCACAGAGTGTTTTGAGGGTGTTATGCATGTATGAATGTTCCCATGCTCCAGCGGGAGTTTAATTAGTGATTTGTGTTGTTGTGAGTTGGGTATAAATAATAATAATAATAAATTCTTTAAGCGCCAAACACGGCGCATAAGGCAGAAACCAGTGCTCTCCAGGTTGTTCGTTGTGACGCCACTCCTCTTAGCTCTTGCACATTATTTAGGCCCAACGTTCTTCCTTCTCTTATTATTGTTCTTCTGAGTGTTTCTTTTGGTCTTCCTTTTTTCCGCTTACCCTCAGGAACCCAAGTGAGCGCCTGTAGTGGTATTCTGTTGTTTTGCATTCGTAGGTAGACATGACCGATATATGACCATCGTCTTTTCCTTATATAGTCGGAGACATATTTCTGCCTAGAGTCTTCTCTTATTTGTCGATTAGTCTTGAATTCTTTCCAACTGATGTTCATGAGTTTTCTAAGACATTTGTTCTCGAATGTATTCAGCTTGTTCTCCAATGATTTTGTTATTTTCCAACTCTCACAGCCGTATGTTAACACTGAGATAACATTTGAATTAAACAGACGAAGCTTGGTATGTATATTCAATGATCGTAATTTCCAAATGTTAGATAATCTATTGAAGGCGCTAGCTGCCAAAGCAATTCTAGTATGGATTTCTCTTGTTGTGTCACCATCCTGAGTCATTTTACTGCCCAAATAATTGAAACTTTCAACTTTCTGTAGTTTTTCCCCGTTCAAGATGATATCAAAGGTCTCGTTAGAAAAGTTCATAGCTTTAGTTTTAGAGGCATTTATTTGGAGACCAATTTTAACCGAGAGATGACACAAATTATTTATTGCTTCTTGGGATTGTCTTGGTGTTGAACTTAAGAATGCTACATCATCTGCGAAATCCAGGTCCCCCAGGAATTTTCCATTTGTCCATTTTATACCCAATTGTTCATTGTGGGTATAGTTTCTCATAACCCAATCAATAGCTATTCCAAAAAGTAGTGGTGACATAATACAGCCTTGTTTCACCCCTGTTTCTACTGTAAACCATTCTGTATTCCCTTTATTTGTTCTAACACAACATCTTGCATTGTCATATAGCGCTTTGATTATATTCACATATTTTGTTGGAAAACCATAGATTGTAAGTATCTTCCACAATGATGGGCGGTGTAGACTATCAAAGGCTTTTTGAAAATCGACGAAGGTGATAATAAGTGGCGATTGCCTTTCCACTGATTCTTCTATAATTGTTCTTAGTGTGAATATTTGATCAATACATGATCGTTTCGGCCTGAAACCCGCTTGTTCTTCTCTGATCTTTTCGTCAGCATGCAATTTAAGTCTTTCTAACATCATGCAACATAATAATTTTCCAGGTACTGATAATAGAGATATACCACGCCAGTTATTACAGTCTGATAGATCACCTTTCTTCGGTAACTTTACAATAATACTGTCTTTCCATTGTTGTGGAGGTTGTTCTTCTCTCCATACTTCATTTATAATATCTAAAATTCTCAAGAGGTTGTTGTCATTAACTGCTTTAATCATTTCCCCTGAAATTTCGTCAACTCCAGCAGCTTTAAAATTTTTTAATCTTTTAACGGCTTGTTTGATCTCGTCCAGCGTGAATTCATCGCAAGTTATTGGCAAGGTGGTTGTGGATGTTTCATTATTAAAATCAGGTGTTACTGTTGGTGGTGGTCTGTTTAGCACCTCCATGAAGTGCTCAGCCCATCTCTTCATTTGTTCTTTTTCTGTTGGTATTGAATTCCCTAATTTACCTTTAACAGGTGTTTCCATAGCAGTAGGCTGCTGACATAGTTGTTGGGTATGCTTGAGTTTTAATATTTTAACCACAAGCAATGTTGTGAGCAGAGATTAAGACAATCTCCTAGCTATAGTTATGCGTGAATGAAGCTCAGTGGAGTGTGGAAGGTTTTCACGTGTTTGGTGAATACGAATGAAAGGGGTCAGTCAGAGAGAGATGTGTGTTGGATCAGTAGCGGGTAGACTGTAGACAGCGAAGAGCGTAGAGAAGAGAAGGGTGGATGTCTATAGTAGTGCGCGTGTAGAGGACCAGAGTTGTGCAGTGGATTTATGAAGTATCCTATTTTGTGGCTGTAGATATTCAGAGAATCAGAGTGATTGTAGAATACTCGAGATTTGTTATGTCTCCATTGATTGTAATGGCCCTGCGCCCGCTGTGACTTATTTGTGATATTATATTTTCACGGAGATTGATATGGTTGTTGGAGTTGGTTTATTAATCCTTAGACAGTGAGCTAAACGAGCGGTGTATAAGTGTTGTCTGATCTTCTACATCCACCCACATACACCCTACTCGTCACATACAGAAACCACTGATACAGAATCCACTCATACAGAAACCACAGCTACAAAAACCACAGCTACAGAAACCAGAGCTACAAAAGCAACAGCTACAGACACCAGATTACAGAAGCCATAGCCACAGAAACCACTGATACAGAAACCACAGCTACAGAAACCACAGCTACCGAAAGCACTACTACAGACACCACTGATACAGAAACCACTGAAACAGAAACCACAGCTACAGAAACCACAGATACAGAAACCACAGCTACAGAAACCACAGCTACAAAAACCACAGCCACTGAAACCACTACAGCAGAAACCACTGATATAAAAACCACAGCTACAGAAACCACAGCTACAGAAACCACAGCCACTGAAACCACTACTGCAGAAACCACTGATATAAAAACCACTGATACAGAAACCACAGCTACAGAAACCACTGATACAGAAACCACAGCTACAGAAACCACAGCTACAGAAACCACTGATACAGAAACCACAGCTACAGAAACCGCAGTTACAGAAACCACAGCTTGAAAAACCACTGATACAGAAACCACAACTTTAGAAACCACTGATACAGAAACCAAAGCTACAGAAACCACAGCTACAGAAACCACAGCTACAGATAACACAGCTACAGAAACACAGAAACCACAACTAGAGAAACCACTGATACAGAAACCACAGCTGCAGAAACCACTGATTCAGAAAGCACAGGTACAGAAACCACTGATACAAAATCCACTGATACAGAAACCACTGATACAGAAACCACTGATACACATGGATGTGAATAGCATGTTGCGGTTTTACTAGAAGCAGGCCAGCTTCTGTGGTGGCTTCGTGATCGATCCATAGGCAGAGAAAAGGACATGTTCATACTGAGGATGAATGTCAAATGCTGTATTCACACAAAAGGTGTGTGTTGAATTACAGAAATGGCTGACTGGTAAACTGAACAGCTTAAATCAGGGATTCGCAACCCAGGAGAATTTTGGATCAACTTTAGAAACACTGCTGTGGTTAGTGCTCAGGCTTCCCAGCTCATCGGTCAATGGTTTGATCCCCATTTGAGGAGGGATTTTTTGTAGACCGCAAACGGATCGGGGGTCAATCTAGTCTCACGAAATGGGTACCAGAGCGACTCTGGTAAAGTGTGTCATATGGTAAAAAAAAATGGGGGCCTGACACCATATTCCAAATATATCTCAATAGGCGTGTAACCCTACCTCCTTTAGAAACAATGAGCCCTCTAACATCATACAAGACTCATATTAGTCGCTACTAACAACATACATGCCTCATTTTAGTCGCTTCTAACAACATACAAACCTCATATTAGTCGCTTCTAACAACATTCAAGCCTCATATTAGTCGCTTCTAACAACATACAAACCTCACATTAGTCGCTTCTAACAACATACAAACCGCATATTAGTCGCTTCTAACAACATACAAACCTCATATTAGTCGCTTCTAAGAACATTCAAGCCTCATATTAGTCGCTTCTAACAACATACAAATCTCATATTAGTCGCTTCTAACAACATTCAACCCTCATATTAGTCTCTTCTAACAACATACAAACCTCATATTAGTCGCTTCTAACAACATACAAACCTCATATTAGTCGCTTCTAACAACATACAAGCCTCATATTAGTCTCTTCTAACAACATACAATCCTCATATTAGTCGCTTCTAACAACATACAAACCTCATATTAGTCGCTTCTAACAACATACAAGCTTCATATTAGTCGCTTCTAACAACACACAAGCCTCATATTTGTCGCTTCTAACAAAATACAAGCTTCATATTAGTCGCTTCTAACAACATACAAGAATCATATTAGTCGCTTCTAACAACATTCTTCTTCTTCTTCAGTCCTTAGCCACCGACCGTCAAAGCAGTCAGTGGCCATTACGCCTAGTGGCGTCTTAGGGCAACAGCAGATAGGTTTTCTTTGCTATTGTTTCCCATCACGCCTATTGGCGTCTTTAGGGCAATGGCAAATCAATCCATTTGCTGTTGTTTCCGTAATCGAAGTGACTGGCAAACGGGTGATCAGCCCGTTGGTTAACAACATACAAACCTCATATTAATCGCTACTAACAACATTCAAACCTCATATTAGTCGCTTCTCACAACATACAAACCTCATATTAGTCGCTTCTAACAACATACAAGCCTCATATTAGTCGCTTCTAACAACATACAAACCTCATATTAGTCGCTTCTAACAACATACAAATCACATATTAGTCGCTTCTAACAACATACAAACCTCATATTAGTCGCTTCTAAGAACATTCAAGCCTCATATTAGTCGCTTCTAACAACATACAAACCTCATATTAGTCGCTTCTAACAACATTCAAACCTCATATTAGTCTCTTCTAACAACATACAAACCTCATATTAGTCGCTTCTAACAACATACAAACCTCATATTAGTCGCTTCTAACAACATACAAGCCTCATATTAGTCTCTTCTAACAACATACAATCCTCATATTAGTCGCTTCTAACAACATACAAACCTCATATTAGTCGCTTCTAACAACATACAAGCTTCATATTAGTCGCTTCTAACAACATACAAGCCTCATATTAGTCGCTTCTAACAAAATACAAGCTTCATATTAGTCGCTTCTAACAACATACAAACCTCATATTAGTCGCTTCTAACAACATACAAACCACATATTAGTCGCTTCTAACAACATACAAACCTCATATTAGTCGCTTCTAAGAACATTCAAGCCTCATATTAGTCGCTTCTAACAACATACAAACCTCATATTAGTCGCTTCTAACAACATTCAAACCTCATATTAGTCTCTTCTAACAACATACAAACCTCATATTAGTCGCTTCTAACAACATACAAACCTCATATTAGTCGCTTCTAACAACATACAAGCCTCATATTAGTCTCTTCTAACAACATACAATCCTCATATTAGTCGCTTCAAACAACATACAAACCTCATATTAGTCGCTTCTAACAACATACAAGCTTCATATTAGTCGCTTCTAACAACATACAAGCCTCATATTAGTCGCTTCTAACAAAATACAAGCTTCATATTAGTCGCTTCTAACAACATACAAGAATCATATTAGTCGCTTCTAACAACATACAAACCTCATATTAATCGCTTCTAACAACATTCAAACCTCATATTAGTCGCTTCTCACAACATACAAACCTCATATTAGTCGCTTCTAACAACATATAAACCTCATATTAGTCGCTTCTAACAACATAGAAACCTCATATTAGTCGCTTCTAACAACATACAAGCCTCATATTAGTCTCTTCTAACAACATACAAACCTCATATTAGTCGCTTCTAACAACATACACAAGAGAGTAGTAGTCGTATTATTTATTTGTCTCTTGAGACACGGTTAGGAACTATACGATAATTTGTGTATGTAAAAATGTAATAATCTGGATTTGTCATACCTTTGTTAGAGACCTATACACCCTGTGGAGTTAAAGTGTATTGATTGACTGTATTCAATAATCTTTAAAATTTCTTACAGTTTAGATCTAGGGTGGATAAGACACGTCAAGTGGTAAACATATTTAAATTCTCATCATTATTTTATGTTATGCCCCCTCCACCTCCCCTCCCCCCTTGTCAACCAAAATCCGCACTATAATTTCTTTCAACTCAACGTAAACAAGTAAATCTTCTTCTTCTTCTTCGTTCTCCCTGAGACGTCAATTTGAACATGGCCAAAGGAAGCTGTGGCCAGCTTGAGGTTGTTGACATCTCTGTAGAGTTTTTTCCAGAAATGGTACTGGTTATGGCCATCCGCGCTGTCTATGCTACTCATATGATGGTCACCTGTGAAGGAGATCTTTAGTAGGCATTTTATCGGTGTCACATTTACATTCATCAGTAGTTCTTATCTTTAATTTGTCGAACAGATGGTAAATCCGTTATCTCCAACAAAACATAAGACCAAATCAGACCCAGTTTTATTTTTGTAATATGTAATACGTTTATTACAATAATCCAGAATAATAAATTTAAAATTTTATAGCGGAATACTGGATCGCTACAGAAACTTTGCGTGCACATTGTCTATAAATTATAAACGCATGCAAGGTTACCGATCATTAACCTGTCAAATTACCAGTTACTGTTGCGTTGTCAATCATCTAGTGAGCAACACATTAACAATTTTCTGATCTACACTTCCATAACAAAAAATATTATGAAAAGCGGCCCTGTATTTACTACTCATATGATAGTAAATAAAAATATTCACAGAAGAATTGACAGACTCTAGGACAAACCCAAGCCCGGCCAACACTATTCCTATATTTAGGTATTTGCCATACAAGGAAAGCTCGGGCAAAAACGCCAGTGCAAGCATGACAATGCTAAATGGAATAAAACAAGAAATAAACAAAACGGAAATCATTATTACCATCTTGGCCACCTTCTGGTTACGACCGGAAACGTCGACTACCACGTGACTTGAAGACTGCCGCCACTTTGTCACGCGCTGTAGTTTAATTACCAGTATTGCTGTACAGATGACAATTACCACAAAGGCAGCGAGTGGAATAACAAAATTATTGGTGGCGAATGAAATTTTCTCGACAATTTCTCGACCTTCCATATAATAAAGACCGATTATTGTTTTGTTTTTTTCTGGATAAAATTTCATACCCAATCGATTGACCGCGTACACTGGAGATCCACTAACGAAAAGGATGGTGAACACGAATATTATGGTGATAATCATCCGTTTCTTTGTAATGATGTTTTTAACCTGAAGAAGATAAATATACAGCAGTGACAATATTGACATCTCATAACATATAAATTTGCTTTTTTTTTTTTTACATTGCCTGGATGTTAAAAAAAGAGAAAGGGTTGGGGTCCCTCGCGGCAAAGGTGCAGGGTTAGAGAAACGGTTACGTTACGTTCCAGTCTACCCAGATGTAAATGAGTATTCAACTGATTTTGAGTTAGGGAAGAAAAAGGCAGTGAAGAAGGTAACTGTTCACCCCAGTTCTGGATGCTGACCCTAATAAAGTGAAGTCTCTAACACGTCGTTCCCCTACGGCAGTATCTGCCATTGTACTACTTTACCTTGACCGTGTGGTTCCCGGGTGTCTCTGCTGAGACAAAAAAGGATTAGGACTACTATTCCCTCAAGCATGACGTACAAGTCCACCAATATTAAACTGTACATGGGCCTGGCATCCTCAGCATGTAGAACAAATTACTACAGAAACCACGGCTACATGAGCATGAGAATGCCAGGGGCAGACTTCCTGCACAGCTGAACAGCTGTAGCTGTGCCTCCATATTTCATAGGATGGTATGAAAAAAAAATTGAAAACAGGTGATTCGTCTTTCGAGGACAAATGACAAAGAAAATAGCCAACGTTGCGGCCACAAGGCCTTCGTCAGGGAAAGGAAAGAAAGTGAGGGCTAGATAGGACACATAAGAATCTAAATAAATATAAAATTAAAACTAGGGTACTTCCCTAAAGGCAGCTAAGACCTAGCGCGTCTGCCGAAGAGAGAGTGCGTCAACAGAAAAAGAAATGACTGCCACTTCCGGATGTAAACAGTACATACTAAGAAGCTAAAAAAACGAAACTGAACAAGAAACTACTCAAACGTAACAATAATGAGGACTGGAGATAGAAGAGGACAAAATGAGTTGGAAATAAATAAATATTTAATTAAAAATCAAGACATATTTAAATACTTCATAGGGAGCATATAAGAAAATGCAGATCATGAAGTATTGAAGAAAAATGTTAAAACTCTTACCAAAAAAAAAACCATCATCATCAGTACCATACAGACCCCCAAGGAGCATAGGTCACAACATGGATGTCAAGTCGTCCTGTCACGTGCCATCAGTTCTAAGTGTTTCCATGTCTTCTTCATCCCTTCCATATCTGTCTAAGTTCAAGTCTGTCTGTTCTTCGGCCTCTATCTTGTTCTGAGGATTCCAGGATGAGGGTGGCCTTGTAATGCAACATCACGTTTACTTAATGTGTGTCCTATCCAGCGCCATCGTCTTCTAACTCTTCTTAGATTTGCACTTGTCTGGTTCTTGTCATCAGCTCCATATTAACGAAAATGTCATGCAATTTCAAGTATTCTGTTCAACGCAACACCCCTGTATAAAAGAGTTTGAATTAAGTTCTTTGTGTTTTTAGTACTGATGTGCGATGATAGATTTAAAAAAACAAACACATAAAAATAAAACCAAAACTTAGAATTGCCTGATGACGTTAAAACTATAATCTAAATTTCAAAAAGAATTTTAAAATAAGCATCTTAATTCACAGATACACAGGAAGAATGCTGCAAAAAAAAATAAAAAAAATTACTGTTACCTTTAATGGCGCTACAATGCACAGACACCTCTCCAGGGTAATTATAGCGGTGATCCAACTAGTAACACGAGCAAAGGCCAGGTGTGGCATAAAATTGACGAGATAATTGATGTCCATGGGATCGAAAGGCAAATCTACTGGACTGACCACTGGAGTTAGTAAAAACACGTTAGTGCAAAGCAACGTCGTAAGACAGCCTAGGTCAGAGATTGACAGACCTGTACATGGAAAAAGTAATAATGAGTTGCATGAAACAAATATTGCGAATATTGTGTGAAAGAATTGTCACGTGTTATCACAGCCTATTAGGGGTTCGGAGTAGATAAGAGATATGGAGTCCGCCTCCAATTCTAAGAGTACCATGTTCGCTCCAAGTACAGAGAATGTAATTTATGGAAATTTTTTTTCTTCAAATCATTGGTTCCTAATGATGTCATACTCCCCCCCCCCTCCACCCCCCCCTTTTTTTTTCCGATCTCCTGGGTAGTGAGATCGGATGCCTAACCTTCTCGGATACGGGCAATAAAATAGGAGATCCCGTGTGCAAGTTGTGCAAGTTAAAAATCCCTCTGCAGTTTAAAATCATAAAGAGTAGGATGTGGCAAAATTTAAAAATGAGGAAACCTACCAGCCAGCAAAAAAAATATTTATAGAATGTGTGATTCCTGTATGCACATATGGCGTCCTCACCCGTGCTAAAGAGTTAGTGCACTGTGCTGAGATCCTCCTTGTATGATCTAAGGGAGGAGGCCAGAGCACTGATGGAGTTGGCCGTGTGCGATAAGATAGTTCTTAAAAACCAGATCAAACCAAATATCCTATGACATATTAAACTTATGAAGTGTGTTTAGAATTGACATTATATGGTAATTCGTCATTATATCGCATCTGATTATTGTGAAACTAGTAAGTAACCCGTCAAAATTGACGGGTTTTTAATTGTAATGTGCTCTTTCTGTTACATAACCTAAAGACGGCATTATTTCTACTTCGGTCATTTCAAACAATTACGATCAATGTCATCGCTATTAGATCTTTGCGGTAAAAATTATCTGATATGAAGCCATGGGGTAACGTTTAAAAAAATGACATGGGGAGAAGGGATATTGAACAATGGAATCAAATTTGATAAATTTGGCCATGCAGTTTGAAGACGCAAGATCTCATACCATCGATTATATAAATCTGTGCGCCCATTGATGAAAACTAGGTGCCTAATTTTATGAACGAATGTTCTCTTTGAAGTACATGTAATGAGGATTCACAGAGAGGTACTAAAAAAATAAATCTATTAATAATGAAGGAAACCCGCGTATTTCCTGGTTATTATCCTCCAGTAAAGAAGGACGTTTATGACGGCAATATTTGAAGGTATTATCGGCTAATTTTTTGGAAGCAAAGCTTAATGAGTATCATAATTGGCATTCAACATTCATCGGGCCACAGTTATGAACATGGATATCATGTTTGTTAAAATTATCATAGTTTGGAAACAATAGTGGATTTAGGTATCTGTAGAACGAAATAATGCAGCGTCTTTCGGCGACCCGTTGGCTTCATGTGATGCATGATTGCTATTTAGAGCAAGCTGCAGCTCGTCATAATGCAGCGTCTTCCGGCGTTTCTGTGGCTCGCTTAGATTGACGCCAGATTATTGTTCGTTCCGCATTTGCAGCTCGACAATGCAGTGTCATTCGGGGTTTCTATGGCTCGCTTAGGTTGAAACAGGCATCTTTTTCTTTCTGCATCTGCAGCTCAATGAAAAGCAGCTTCCGTCGTATCCGTGGCTTACTTCGATTGAGGCCTGTCTTTTTCGTTCTCCATCTACAGCCTGGTTTTCATCAGCGTCTTAAGACGTCTCGCTGGCTTACTGTAATGCATGACATATCCAATTTCAATCTACAGTTTTAACTCGTGTGTTGTAACTTCTTCCATGAAGAATTTTCTTCATATACCATGCCTAGTGGAGTATGTGACCATGTCTTTCAACAACTTCCGGTCTACAATACTATTTATCAACTCTGTTGTTGACTTATGTCCATGCAATGATATCAAACTATCTATAATATTTTCTCTTTGTCGTCGTCTATCTCCTTGCCAATCTATCTTTCCTGCTGTCAATATATGCTCCAGCTTCCTTCTTCTAATAACATGCCCAAAAAACAAGTGGATTGCTTCCTTCAAATCTGAGAAATAAACTTCCTTGGCACATTGACCTCTTTTAAGACATCCTCATTTCTCATTTTAGCTGTCGTATTTTTTACATTCTTATGTAAAACCACATCTCTGTGATCCCCAGTGCTTTTCCTACTTGTTGGCTAACTGTGTATGACTCACTTCCGTTTGTCAGGATTGGTTCTATACGACACCGAAGAACTCACTTTCTTACTTCCTTTAACAAATGTTTTTGCGTTAAATGTTTTTCATTTTACAGAATGCTTCTTTCGTTTAGGCTATTCTACTTTTCGCTTATGAAACGCATTATCCATTTAATTTTATTAACATGTTCAGTTGTTTGAATCTATTGAACTGTTTTAAAACTGTTCCATTTACGTTGACAGTGTCATTCCGAAGAATATTAGCAATAAATGCGCGCAATTTCAAAGGTCGTGCAAATTAGTGCAATGGCCAGAAGCGCACCACTTTTACGTAATTTTCAGACTGCAACTTTGTTGGGAGTTTAAGATGTGCGCTATTTTGATCGTCGTGCAGTTTAGCGCAAAAATCAGAAGCGCACGAATTTTATACAGTTTCCAGAAGCAACTCTGGTGGTACATTTTTGGAACGTCCATGACGGGACGCCTAAGAAAATTACATAGTACAATAATAATGTTGGCTATTTTTCAGATCAGAGGCGGATTGAGAGTGATCGGGGCACAGGGGCAAAAAGGGGCCATCGGTTCCTGAAATATGGATTCCACATGCAAGGATTACAGGAGTGTGAATCCTCCATTGCTGTATTGCCTCTGGCAGGTCTGTGACGTGGAAAACGTAAATAGATCCTCAGAAATCCATCTACCTCGTTTCATCATTAGCATGTAGGGTTTTGCAACGCACGTTGTGAAGCTACGCCTATTTTTCTTCTTCTCTGTCTTACAGGCACTAATGAGTGTTTACAAACAATCATATTAGCTAGTCCACGACCGGACAGGTAACATCCAGCGAGTAAGAGCCGTTTATCTGAATTATCACGCGAGCGATTTGGAAATCGTTGAATAGTGACAGATCAGACAAGAATGCGCGTAGAAAGAGAAAGGGTTGTTTGTTTGAAGAATTAAGGGTGATAAGACAAAAGACGTACATTTTTCAGGGGGACTTAAGTGAATGCAAAAAGGGACGATAACCACAGTTACCGACCACATTCGTTTGTTCGTGATCCCAGGGGACGTAATTATCTACAGAGAGAGACGAGATCAAAGACGGTCGGCTCGCTAGCAAACGTCGGCACCAATGAGCAAGAAATCTCTGATTCGGGAATCGAACCGTAGATTTGCCCTGATACAGCTGAAGGCGCGATTTCTGGCACCAGTGAGCGAAATAACGCCATTTCAGTATAAATAATCCGTACTCCAAAAGTCAGTATCTAGCCGCTTCGGAAATTTTTGAAATATCTAGCTCGCTATTCTACAGCCATTGTAAAAAGTGGATTATTAGATTTCGTGGAGAACTGTTTCATTTTTCTGTTTGCGGTAATATATATGTTAGCATTTTAGTGATGTAATGGGTTAAGTTCCTCATTATAATTCACTGGGTTTTCTATGTGATAATTGACTAGCGTAGTAAATGGCGCACAGCTAAATCTTTCCAGTGTTAAGTAAACTTAATCATCCGTTTTCATACAGAAAGAGATGTTTTAACTGACTAAATAAATGCACTAGGCGACTGACTATTGACGGAATATAACTTTACTCCTAAATCCATTATGTGTAATCGTGTAAGTGACTAGTGTAATATCATGTGGTGAAACAAATAGCTAGTAATGACAAGCGATATTTGTAAAGTAGTCAAAAAAATTAAATTAATACTGATATTGTACGCTGACAGTTTTACCGGGGCGGGAGGGGAACAAAAGGCTCATACCTTTAAAACCCAAACCCGTACCAGGCGAGCGAAGCGTGACAAGATAGGCTAAGACACGTGTGCTTTTAATTTAATTAAATGACGGAGTGTAAAAGAGATTTTAATTTTGCGCGTCATAGGATATAATGTTGATATTGTGATTAATTTTTTTATTTTCTCCTTAAAATCTAGTATTGATCACAAACCAGCCTGCCAGCGGTCTGAATAGCTCCAGTAACATTCTTAATTATTATCGGGTCTTAGATCTTGACCTGTGCGGTCCTCTTGCTTCATCCAGAGAGAGAGTCCAAACGTATAAACATTAAGAATAAATTATAACTGGACATGCAAAATACCCAGATTTTTTACCTCCAATATTATCAGCCTGTGGTGGCCAAATATCTATAGAACATTGTTCCAGAATACTGAATATTGTGGTTTTTTCAAGTGGATTTATCCAGAAAGAATACTTGGGTTCATAATCGGCACTCAAACCCCAGAGAGAGAGAAAAGCCGATAGGAGATCCCTTCATTATCATTATTGGTTTTCTAACAGTTTACGCACCAGACATTTCCTTTAAATATTGGGACTACTGTGAACTGTCCATTGTGAACACTTGATCGCGGTTTATATTTTTCTTCATGAACTACCTGACGTGAATCTTATCATATCCAATAAGCACTATCAAAGCGGGCGTTCCCCATTAGGAAAGTTAATCATTCTTAGAAGAACTGGGGCTCACTTGGAGAAGCACCACACAGGACTATGTTAAATACACACTGAAGTTAAGTTTAAGAGTAGTAGGTAAGCGAGATTGAATGTGGCCACAGATTGAAAGAGTGAAAGAAAGCGGAATGAATATTTCTTATTTTGTATAATCATTGTACTCACTTCTGTCTTTTCTTGTTCGCTAATACTGTTATTTTTATTTACAGGATAGATTAACTAGGAACTTTGTTCTTTACACTGGCTTCCTAGCGCAGTGGTCTATGGTTCGATCCCCAGATGAGGCGGAACATTTTTAGGCCACAAACGACTCCTGGGTCGACCCAGCCCCCAAATGGGTACCAGAGCTACTCTGGGAAGGTTAAGGCGGCCGGCGTGATGCCGACCACATCACCCCTCGTGTGCCGACGGTCAAGATAATATGGGCCTAACACCATATTCCCAATATGCCTCAATGGGCGTGTAACGGGTTCCTTTACCTTTTTTTTTTTGTTCTTTACTTTATCGTCTATTCCTTTTCCCTAGTGTTAATCTTTTGACCTTTTGGGGTTACTAACTTCTGCGGGAACTTTTCTCAACAGAGGGGATGACATTTATTGGGGGTATTTTTATAATTCTGTAACCTATGATTTTATTGATTTATATATGTTGTATGTTGTGCAAAGTTTATACGATAATAAACTTAACAAAACTTAATTACTTGCCTTGGTCATCTCAGCCCAAACCCATACTCCATTTACCATAGTTTTCACGTTTGTGTGCCTTGTTGTGACATGACTGTGTGTATGTGTTTAGTTAAACATATATGTTAAATGTGTGGAGCGTAGAATTGTCTATTAACAAATTACAGTCGTAAAGATAGGCTGCACTAGAGTATCTTCTCAATCCAGTGACAGATTCTACACTTAAACAATTCACTCGTGAACTCTATTTCTCATACTTTAAATCTCATTATTTACCACTTTGCCTGTTCTATTCAGCAGGACCAAATCTATCTATACTACCTATCAAATTTACGACATAATGTCGGCTCGTTGCGATATTTGAGCTACATCTAGAGCAAGCGCCACGTAATGGTTGCTCGTTCGTAGGATTATCTAAGTCTGAGTCTAGTAAATTGCCTAACGTCTGTTACTGTATCTTAGTCTAAACTTTGGATAGAGCGTGATGTGGTTGTCTTGTGAGTTAAGTAAAAATAAAAATAACATTCCCCTCGACAAACGTTCTGTTAGTGGGTTGCTGACCACACAAATTATAAATTGTTTTATTGTCCACAGCATCTTAGAGTTACATGCAGTTAGATTTTGTGGGTGATCATTGTCGGAGATATGTTATGTAATATATTTGTACCACAATTCCGCTGGTAGCGCGTGATTGTTTAGCAATCACCTGGATTTTTTTTTAAGCAGCAGGGTTTGAGCTAAGCTAAAGAGTGCATTCTGACTACACGCCAAGTTAATAACCTCCCTTACCCTAACTGACTTCAGGTGTGGACTCGTAGGTGGACTTAAAGTAGGGAAATGTTTTTTTCTCCTTACATTTTTGAAATAAATTTTTTTTTTTTAGTTTCCACCGTAATAATAGTAGTTTTTCAATTGTTAGTCTGATCTACTATTTTTATGGTTTAAGTCGTCTGTATTAGAGAACTGACAACGGGAGGAGGTATCACAGTTAAATAAACAGATTTTTTTTTTTGTAATTTCTCGAAATTGGTTAAGGAAAACGGTATCCTCTTTCTTCCTTCTTTCTCAAGTAAGTCGCAGTCAGTAATTTACCATGGCTGAACGTGCAAAACTTAGAACAATGCTAAGAGAGGAAGCAAGGGAGACCGGATTAAAAGGAGAAGATGCGACCGCGTGTGTCAACAAAGAACTCGACAGATATGACGCGGAGCAGAAGGAGAAGGCAGTGGAAGCTAAGGCGGAAATGGAAATTTGCAAGGCGAACGAAAGAGAGAAGGAGAGACAGCATGAGGGAAGAGAGAAGGAGAGACAGCATGGGGAAAGAAAAAGTGACAGACAGCATGAGGAAAGAGAGAAGGAGAGACAGTATGAATTGGCACTTAAAGCTCCAGAGGTCCAAAGTCGCGGTGCTACCTCTACCTCCAGCAATGGAGAGCCGTTTTCACCTCATTCATCTTTAACTGATCAATCCAGTACGCAATCTCCTCACTAGCAGCTATGTCCTTTGCTCTTGAATTCTTCCCATGCCCCAATGAGAAAATTGACTCCGATCTAGAAAAATTTGAGAGAATGGCAAATCTGTATGGTTTGGAAAGGTCGCGTTCGTTTGTGAAAATTTCTCAGGCATTAAAAGGCACTGCGTATGATGCGTACGCGAAACTGGGAAGCAGCCAACAAGACAATTACGATATGTCGAAGAAGGCTTTACTTGAGCGTTTCGAAATAAACGCTCGCAAATATTTGCAACTGTTTCGTAACAGCAGAATGGAGGGGACTGAGGCATTTCACCAGTTCTCTTCACGTCTAAAGGGATACTTGACAAAGTATCTGGAGCTTTCAGAGCTTAGCTCCACCTATGAAGGGTTAGAGGAGTTCGTAGTAACCGAACAAATACAAAACACTTTGTCAAATGAAACCCGTAGATTTCTGTCTGAACAAGGCGCTGTAAAGCTGGACAACATTCTCAGTAAATCTGAGCGTTACACAATTGCGCTAGCCGAGCTCCCAAGCTCCAAACGCAAACCGACAGATGAGCTTTCTCGGAAAATTTAATCTAGAGCAGTTTTCCTATTCTTCTCACCACAAAACCAACGAGAAACTATACCCCCGAATCCTCCTCAGGAAAAATCGAAATTCTATAAAAACAAGTACACCACCTAGCGTTCTGATCAGCCCAAGCGCCCTGCATAGCAGCGCAGCCAGAAATGGCATGACAAGGGAAAGACCCCTGCACAAAGGACATCTGATCAGAGCAAGCACACCGGGACAAATCGAATCGATTGCTTGCAAACAGACTCGCAACGGAGAATTAGTGTCAGTGATTCTCAACTTGAGGGTGAGAGGCCCTAAACGCGAGGAACTGTTATTTTGATTGGGACTTCAACTTATTGTCTCTTTGAAACAGGTTTATCTTTTGATTGTATTGTCGCAAGGCATTTGGTCAAACCGGGTCAAGAGACAAAAGAAACCGTCAAATTATGTGGAGTTTTCAAAGAAGATGCACCCATGACGCTTCCCATCGCATTGGTGGAGATACACTCTGATTTTCTCATAGGTGTGATCAAAGTGGCTATTATGGATGATCCGATCTACCAAGTCATACTTGGTTGTAGATACGTTATTGGGAGACCGAAAGAGCCGATTGTGGCAGCAGTAACCACAAGAGGGCAAACCAAGAAGGTACGGGAGCCTGCGCCTAATATGGTGCCTAAGGAACTAAAAGAGGTGCAACAAAAGGACCCTACCTTGGAGCCCTGCTTTAGGAAACTGCCCATGGCAAAGGACCCCAGACGCAACGGAAGCATCTTTTCTAAGGATGAAGTATTGTATCATAGAACGGGCTACACTGAACAAGGGCATAATCAGCTCCTAGTACCGACGCAGTACAGAGACCAAATCTTAGAAATGGGGCACTCTCTTTCCTTTAGCGGACATATGGGACAAAACACCCCTATTCAGCGAATATCGACTCACTATTGGTGGCCAGGAATGAACACTGATATTATCAGGTACGTGAAATCCTGCGCCAAGTGTCAACTTGTGGCACCCAAGCATTGGACACCACCAGTTCCCATGGGAGAAATGCCAATAGTGGGGACACCATTTAAACGGGTTGCTGTCGGCATTGCAGGATCCCTAGAAAGGACGAAAAGAAGGAACAGGTTTATCCTGACCTTAGCGACACATGCACTATGTGGGCCGAAGCTATACCGCTAACATACACGGATTCCAAGCATGTCGCAGAAGCCCTAGTGCAGATCTTTATACGGTTGGGATTCCCTCAACAAGTTTTGATGGATAAAGGATCCCAATACCGTAGCCTGTTGATGGAGGAGATCTTTAAGATCTTGAGGAACCAGCACATCTATGCAAGCCCTTATAATCCGGCCGGAAGTGGGTTAATAGATCGAGTCAACGGAAGCCTCACCATGATGTTACGTAAGCTGATACAAGACAAACCTGAAGATTGGGACCTTTTCATTCCTGCAGCCTTATTCGCCTACAGGGAAGTCCCCCAGGCCTCAACAGGTTTTCCACCAGCTACACTTGTATTCGGCAGACCTATTAAGGGCCCGCTCGAAGCCTTACTCCGGTCGCTGACAGACCAGAAGGCTGATGAGACAGTCGTCTCAGCAAGCAAATATGTATCGGAACTTAAGGAAAGGTTACAACTAGGATGGGATCTAGCAACAACCAACCTTAAGAAAGCACGCATGAAGCACGCTAAACGATATAATAAAGCCGCGAAACAGAGAGAATTACAACCAGGAGAGAAAGTTTTGTTGCTACTTCCAACCGGAAGCAACAAACTACGTATCGGATGGCAAGGGCCGTTTACCGTCCTTAAAAAGATCTCAAGTACCAACTATAAGATCTCTATTAAAGGAAAGGAAAAGGTCTACCATGTAAATCTGCTAAAGAAATATTTGGAGAAACCGGTGCCTTCTGCCGAACATTGCCCTGGCTGTCGCCATAGCAACCGAAGATGAGGAAGAAGACGATAGTTGCATGGAATATTCATTGCATCAAACGGAATCTTTCAAAGATGTAAAATTCGGTGACACTCTCTCTGAAGCTCAACAGACAGAAACGAGGGAGCTACTGAAACAGTACACAGCTGTTTTAACGGACATACCTGGACGAACGCATCTCGCAGAGTTCGATATGAAACTGACAAACGAGACACCTGTTCGAACCAGAGTTTACCCCATTCCGTATGCTAAAGCAGATACCCTACGCGGAGAAATAGACAAGCTACGCCAAGTGTTGCGTGATAAATTCTCGCAACATCGTTTTATTTCAATATCTGTTTTATAACGCAAGGGCAACAACTGCTTGGAATTTATAGTCACTTTTCTCGGTAAGCATTTGTCTTCTCGCGTTGGTATCGAATGCAGTTAAGTTTGAGCTGTGGTCGTTTTGCGCTGGACTGCGCATGACTTGTCTTGCTTCTTTGTCGATCGGTTTCCGCCCACCACTAGTGGGAGTGAGCGATTTGGAATGGCGAAAGAGATGCCTCGTTGAAGAGGGGATCTCCGCTATTTTTGTTCTGTCAGGGATGTGTAGTCCTCTTAATGGATATTTCGTTTATTCGAGATAATACCTCTAGTGTTTCCCACATGTCGGGAGGCGTGATATTTCTGTGTATTTCATGAAAGCAAGGTAAATTGACTCTTTCATTAACTCTATTGATTTTGGATCGTGAGCGATTTCGATTCATAGCCTGTCTGCGAAAGTCGTCGTCACGAGATGTTTTTTCCCAGCTCACATGTCGCTGCATTGTACTGCATCGGTTGATGCAGGTACCAAGGACCATTACTTGCTACTTTGTTAAATGAACTAGGTTTGGAAAACCTTTATTATCTAGAGGATATTTTTGAGGACATTATTTATACTTCGGCAGACGTGTCTGTCTTGCTGAAGTCAAACTAAGGAGAGTGAACTGATCTCATACATCTGGTTATCTCCTGGCTGTTATAGAAAAGGATGGAGTTTTCCACCTGACTACATTTACAGCACTTTGAAATATAACATGCATCTGACTCATCATTGTAATGCTGTCTACCGTTTATTGCTGTATTGAATGTTGCTGTGATAATGACTGTTTGATGTGCCTACACATTTGCGTAACCATTTTGTCACTGTGGCGTCCACAATAAATAATGAAGAAAAACGTCAACGGCTGTTTCAAGACTCATTGACTTTATACGTCGTGAGTTTACTGACGTCCTATGTGGATTGCCCTGTTATTGTTGCATGAACATTGTTTTGACTGAACACATCTACACACTACACAAAACCAGACATGCGGATGCCATCCATCATCATATGGCATCACGCATCATTTGGTGGCCATAAGCTGGTTTGATTCTGGTACCAGCAAACACGGGGTCCCTTACCCACTTCATTTTCAACAAGAATTCATCAGCATCCTTCAAGAAATTAACATTCTTCAATACAGTCAACATCTTCAAAATTTTCAAAGTACTCGGCGTTGCCCGGTAAAAGTCAAATTTCAATTTTTTGACGGAAACAAGAATTTGACAGTACCCGGCGTTGTTACATGTTGCCGGATAACTCGGACTGCTGTTATCTTTTACGCAAGTCAAGCAAGTTGCTGCTGTCAAGGTTCCAGTGCTGTCGTTTTTTGAGAAGGTCAAGTGCCGGTTGAAACGGGTTGTTTTTCTGAAGAAGGCCAAGTACCGATTTCCATCAACTTACTTTTGGATTAGAAGGTCAAGTGCCGAAACAACTCAACACACAGTATGTCAGAAGCTCTTGTACCATCGTGTTAGCAGTGGAAGCAGTTCAGATGTGCCATCATCGTTGGAGCTTCGCTCTTTAGGACGTTGATTGACATCCGTTTTTTCTGCTGTTCTACGATTGGAAGCCTATAAGTTAAGTGGCCTGTTTGTATGTAAACTGTGCCCTTATACTTCTGCTGAGTCTTCTGTGTATCATCTCATTCTATATGTTTTATGTTTATATGTTATTTGTATATTTATATGTTTATATTTCAGCGGGTTCTCGGTTGGGTGGTGTCTCCGTTAGATTATGCCACGTCATAGAGGTCGTCTATTGTGAGCGTTTTCTGTAGGGTTTGCAAATTTCCGATACTGGAATTTGCTAAGCGGCTTCTGTTGCTATTTATGTTAGCTGTGATGACATGTTTTAATATTGTTTTCGTTATTATTTCGCATTCTTTAGTTTTGTTTTGATTTGTTTGTATTTGTTAGCCTACTCTTGTCTATAATTTAGTTTCATACAACATTTTTTTGTTTATACACTGTGGTGTCATGTATTTTGTTTAATTCTATCGCAGATATCGTCACATTTTTTTGTGATATTTCATTAATTTCTGCTTTATTTTTAGTTGATTTCTGCGAAAGTTTTTGTATTGTTGCTGATCTTTGTTATTGTTTACATTGTTATTGTTTACATTGTTTGTATTGTTTACATTTTCAATGTTTACATTCTGCATGTGTTTACATAGTCATTGTTTACAGTTATAGTAATTAGTTAATGGGCTATGCTAATGCACTGTTACTACTATACTGATGATAAATGAATGATGAATAGTGTCGTGCACTATTGAATGAGAAGTGCACTTATGATCAAGAATTGAGTGCTGATATTTCATATACAAGTTCTTTGATTGGAGACTTGTTTCCCACAGAGACTGGGATAATATAAGGTGATGTGAATATACAAGTGCTTAATTAAGACTTGTTACACTTAGGTTTGAAATAAATTAGTTAATTATTTCAGGTTTTGGACTCATATGTTAGACAACATGTCTACATTTGAGCACTTTATTGAGCAGGGTAAATTGCTTGGGAAGACTGGTGATAAGTTAGAAGAATTTGCAACTGCTCGATATGATAAAGTAATGGAAGCTGAACAAAAGAAACTGCAGATGCAGGTGGATGAAAAAAGATTCCAAATGGAAATGGAAAAACAAAAAAGGGAATCAGAAGCTGAGGAGAGAAAACTCCAGCTACAGCTAGAAGCTGAAAGACTTCAAAAAGAGGCTGAGAATAAAAGACTTGAAAAAGAGGCTGAGAATAAAAGACTTGAAAAAGAGGCTGAAAATAAAAGACTTGAAAAAGAAGCTGAAAATGAAAGACTTCAAAAAGAGGCTCAGGCTGAGGAAAGAAGATTACAGAGAGAGTCTGATGAGAGGAAAGAGAAAGCAAAAATGGAACATGAAGAAAAGGTCTTAGCTTTAGAGTTGGAAAAATTGAAATTGACAAGCATGAGTAATGGTAATGATGCAAACAAGGGTTCATCTTCTGGTAAGGCTAATAATGATACTTTTAAGATTAAGTTACCAACATTTAGTCCTTCCAGCGATGACATAATGTTCTATCTGGACAGATTTGAACAAGCATGTACAGCTCATAACATAGACAAAGCAAAATATGTTTATCAGTTATCAGGGATACTGACAGGTAAAGCTCTAAGTATATTAAATATGGTGGATGAACCTGACAAGAACAATTATGAGGTTGTCAGGGCCGCTTTGTTAAAGAAATATCAGCTTAACGAAGACGGCTATCGTCTACAATTTAAAAACATGTTACCTGAAAATGGAGTTGAATTCTCCGAGTTTATTGCAAGAATACGCATTACTTTCTCACGATGGGTTGAACTATCTAAGACGGAAAAAACTTATGAAGGACTTATGGACTTAATACTTAGAGACAAAGTCATGTCGTCTGTCAATGAGTCTTTCCTTGCTTTCCTTCATGAACGTAAACCTAAAACAATAAAAGAAATGGAAGATTTCTGTTGCCAATACGTAACTGCGCACCCACACATAACCATGGGTAACACTAAGGTGAAAGAAGGTTTACCAGTTGCTTCGGCAGCTCCGTATGGTCAAAACTTTGCTCGTAGATCCCAACAAAATTTTGATAGAAAGAGTAGCGGTAATTTCTGTCAAAATCATGGAAATCAATTTCATGGTGATTCTTCTTCGAAGAATTGGAGACAACCTGATAGTACTCGTTACTATCACCCTAATAATTATAAGCATTTCAAAAGAGGATATGGTAATAGAGGTTATTCCTGCCGAAGACCTCAAAACCAAACAAATAGATGTTCGCATCAATGTGAACATGATAGTAATCGTGGAAACTGGAATTCGAACCAGTATAACAATTACAATAGAGACAATAATAACTGCAGAGATAATAATAACTCTGATAACTTCAGAGGTAATAATAGTCGGGGTAGATCTCAACACAAAAAAAAGAGATATCAGCAGGCTAATGCTGTACAACAGGAAACTGAGGCAGCCTGTAATCATGTGGTTGATAGTAAATACTTTGACGCTGTCACTAGTTCTGCTTTTGACTTTGAGAGAGCAAACAAATGCCCCCAATGCAGTACTTTATTCGAACCGGGTACCATAACTACTTTGAGTTGTGGTCACCCACTTCCCGCTCTTCCTGCTGCTGTTGCGCATGACGGGAGGGGTTCTTTAATTCTACATAAGGGTCTTGTTAATGATACTCCGGTCTCACTACTTTTCGATTCCGGATGCACCACTATTGGTGTTAGACAATCGCTTGTAGATCCATCTTGTGCTACAGGAAGGGTTATTAAATGTGTCACATTTGGCGGCACTCTAGAAAAATATCCTACTGCTGTAATTCGCATTGCCACTCCTTTCTTTACTGGAGATGTGCATGCTTGTCTCTTACCTAATCCTATTGCGGACCTTATTATTGGTCGTATTCACGGAGTTAGGGAGTGTACCCCACAGCAGATTGCTGCTTGGGAACATAATAACATGCAAGCTACAAATGCAGTAGTTACAAGAGCACAAGCTCTACAAACACCCGAAACTTCACTGAATAGTGATAATGAAGTTGATAGCCAAGATAGTCACTTAGTGATCACTCGTGACTCTTTCATAAAATTGCAAGAAGAAGATTCTTCTTTAAAAAAATTCTTCGTTCTTGCGAAGAAAGGTGATCCGAATCAGGATACAAATAGAAAATCTTGGATTGCAATGAGAAACGGCGTACTTGTACGTATGGTACAAGATTCGGCTACGTCGGCACATTCGCAAATTCTTGTTCCCAAGAGCATGAGAGTCCAAATATTGCAACATGCTCATGACTCGCAATGTGCTGGACATATGGGTTTTGCCCGTACGAAGTCGAGAGTCCTTGCGGCTTTCTTTTGGCCTTTTGTCAATAAGGACATTCGTATTTACTGCCGATCATGCAAGGTATGTCAGGAGGTCAAATCTAGAGGACCACGACATGCTGCGCCTATCCAGGCTGCTGACATTCCTATTCGGCCGTTTCAGAAAATGGCCATAGATATTATTGGCCCTTTTAAGGTCAAGTCGGCCAGAGGACATCAGTTTATCCTTACATGTGTCGATATGTGCACACGTTGGCCAGAGGCTATTCCTCTTAAGAGCATATCTACTACAGATATCGCAGATGCTCTTTGGTTGATATTTTCTCGCTTGGGGTTCCCCAGAGAAATATTGTCAGACCATGGCACTCAACTCATATCTGACACTATGTCACAGGTAATGTCTACCTTACATATTGAACGATCTCTCAGTAGTATCTACCATCCAATGTCTAATGGGTTAGTTGAGCGTCTGAATAGAACGCTCAAGACTTTGCTTGGTAAGATAACTGAAGATCATCCTCAAGATTGGGACAGGGTTTTACCCGCGGCTCTCTTTGCCTATAGAGAAGTCCCTAATGAACACACAGGATTTTCTCCCTTCGAACTTGTCTTTGGCGCGCGTCCACGCGGCCCTATGTCTTTATTACACGATCTCATCACTGCCGATGATATTAACGATGAAACTCAATCCTCATATGAGTATGTCATTGCTCTTAGACAAAAGATCATTGAGGCATGTAAGCTAGCAACTGCTTCATCAGAAATTGCTAAAGAGAAGGCAAGGCAGTTTGCTAACAAGAATAGATGTCTACGACAACTTTGTCCAGGTGACAAAGCATTCGTCCCTACTCCCCAGTAGGGAAAATAGACTTCTTATTGCATGGAAAGGTCCGTATGCAATAGTCTCTCGGATTTCCGATGTTGACTATGTGGTCGATATTGATGGAAAGCATAAAACTTTCCACATAAACATGCTTTCGGAATTTCACGAACGTCCGGACTATTTGCTGCCTATTTTTCCAGGCAACGGATGATGCTCCTGCACCTCACGGTCATTATTCATCCCTGTCTGTCATTCAGGATGAGGAAGCTACCTTCTCTGATGTCAACCTTCCCCTTCCAGTGGTTCCATTACATTCTACGGAATCTTGGAAAAACGTTTCTGTTTCTCCTAATCTTTCTGGTGACGAACATCGACAAGTCTCGTCGATGTTACAAACATTTCAGGATGTTCTCACTGACATTCCTGGACACACAGATGTCATAGAACATGACATAATTCTTACCGACAATAATCCAATTAGGGTTAGGCCGTATCCTATTCCTATACACTTTCAGTCGCAAGTGGAAAAGGAATTGGATGAAATGATTCAATTAAATATAATTGAACCATCGACTTCACCATATTCTTCTTCCATGGTTATTGTCCGGAAGAAGGATAAGAACATACGAATTTGCGTTGATTATCGCAAATTGAATCAGGTCACAAAGTTCGACGCTGAACCGATGCCTTTGTTAGAAGATCTACTGATTAGACTTTCTAATTCTAGATTCTTCACTAAACTTGACTTGTCTAAAGGTTATTGGCAAGTGCCTTTAGCAGAGCATGCCAAACCTCTTACTGCTTTTTCTACACCTAGGGGTCTATTTCAATGGAATGTTATGCCTTTTGGTCTCATGAACGCCCCTGCCACTTTCGTTCGCATGATGCGTCGAATTCTGTCACATCGTTCGGATGTCATCGCATACTTAGATGACATCTGTCTCTTCAGTGATACCTGGGAAGATCACTATTTAGGGTTATATGACTTACTGTCCACTCTACGTGAGAATAATTTGACAGCAAAACCTTCTAAAGCTTTTGTTGGTTTTGGTGAAATCTCTTTCCTGGGTCATCGTGGTTGGTCATGGTCTCTTGAAGACAGAAGACCACAATACTTCCAAAATACTGAACATCTCTGTTCCTAAAACGAAGAAACAAGTTAGGAGTCTCTTAGGTTTAATTCAATTTTATGGGAGATTTATTCCAAATTTATCTTCGATCATGGCACCTCTATCAACATTGTTGAAGAAAGGTTCGCCTAATCTGGTCCGTTGGTCTGAAGAATGCCAATCTTCACTAGACCAAATCAAGAATATATTTTTCTTCTCCTCCCATCTTAAGATTACCTACTCTTGATAGGACTTTTGTTCTTCGGAGTGATGCTTCATCCACTGGGATTGGAGCAGCACTGATGCAAGAATATGCAAATACTCTGCATCCTGTTATGTACATTTCTAGAAAACTAAATGCGGCAGAGAGGAACTACTCGGTTTTAGACCGTGAGTTGTTAGCGATGGTTTGGTCAATTCTAAAGCTACAAAGATTCCTCCTGGGCGCACATTTCATTCTAGAGACTGATCAGAAAGCTCTTACAGCTATTCAGACTAAGAAATTGAAGAGTTCGAGATCCACTCGATATGCTATAGCTCTTCAACCTTTTCACTTCACGGTACGAGCTATCCGTGGTGCGGATAATGTGATGGCTGACATTTTGTCTAGATGCCCACATGACTCCAACTAATACTTCTGTCCTATATTTCCATATATTACAGAGTCATAACACACCTATATTTCTACAATAGATTAGCACATCTGTACTTACTTTATATGTACACACTATCGTGCTTTGTTGTCATCTTCTTCTGTTTCGTTTTTTAAGATGATAGAGGAGGACTGAGTAGTTAATATAAGGGCCGTTAGTTTACTAAACAGCCACAATTATTAATAATGTATTGTACCTTATGAAGCATATTAGTTATTAATTAGCATTATATTGCTTGTACTTTCTCAGAATGTCATTGTTGAGCTGAGGACTTACCTTACGAGTTCTAGATTGTGTACTTACCCTCGGAATACCAGAGCATATGTCCTGGATCGTCATGTAGTTTAACTTTACTATGTACTTATGTCATTACATGTCAAAGAATGTACTATCTAAATTTTCCTATCAGATTTGTACATCCATTTTTAAAGACAATATTAGAGTATGCTGTTTAATGATGATTATAGTAACTTGCATACGTATATTGTGTTTACATGCTAACAAGATGTGTGTTGGTGACACCTCCCCGATGTGAATATTTTTTGAGACATATTTATTTTTCTGTTGAGGTATATCCTCACCAGACACTCTATAATTAGCCTATTGTTTGGCAATTTAGTTAATTATCAGCGCATAATTCGTGCGTTTTGAGCCGCTTATCGCTTGCTCTTTGATATTGAAAAAAAAAATATGTTCCACATTTTTTTTTTTATCGGGAGGAGGTGGTGATATGTTGCGTGATAAATTCTCGCAACATCGTTTTATTTCAATATCTGTTTTATAACGCAAGGGCAACAACTGCTTGGAATTTATAGTCACTTTTTCTCGGTAAGCATTTGTCTTCTCGCGTTGGTATCGAATGCAGTTAAGTTTGAGCTGTGGTCGTTTTGCGCTGGACTGCGCATGACTTGTCTTGCTTCTTTGTCGATCGGTTTCCGCCCACCACTAGTGGGAGTGAGCGATTTGGAATGGCGAAAGAGATGCCTCGTTGAAGAGGGGATCTCCGCTATTTTTGTTCTGTCAGGGATGTGTAGTCCTCTTAATGGATATTTCGTTTTATTCGAGATAATACCTCTAGTGTTTCCCACATGTCGGGAGGCGTGATATTTCTGTGTATTTCATGAAAGCAAGGTAAATTGACTCTTTCATTAACTCTATTGATTTTGGATCGTGAGCGATTTCGATTCATAGCCTGTCTGCGAAAGTCGTCGTCACGAGATGTTTTTTTTCCCAGCTCACATGTCGCTGCATTGTACTGCATCGGTTGATGCAGGTACCAAGGACCATTACTTGCTACTTTGTTAAATGAACTAGGTTTGGAAAACCTTTATTATCTAGAGGATATTTTTGAGGACATTATTTATACTTCGGCAGACGTGTCTGTCTTGCTGAAGTCAAACTAAGGAGAGTGAACTGATCTCATACATCTGGTTATCTCCTGGCTGTTATAGAAAAGGATGGAGTTTTCCACCTGACTACATTTACAGCACTTTGAAATATAACATGCATCTGACTCATCATTGTAATGCTGTCTACCGTTTATTGCTGTATTGAATGTTGCTGTGATAATGACTGTTTGATGTGCCTACACATTTGCGTAACCATTTTGTCACTGTGGCGTCCACAATAAATAATGAAGAAAAACGTCAACGGCTGTTTCAAGACTCATTGACTTTATACGTCGTGAGTTTACTGACGTCCTATGTGGATTGCCCTGTTATTGTTGCATGAACATTGTTTTGACTGAACACATCTACACACTACACAAAACCAGACATGCGGATGCCATCCATCATCATATGGCATCACGCATCACCAAGCTAGAATTATTAGCGAGTCTACATCTCCTTACAGTTCGAGCGTAGTATTGCTGCAGAAGCCCAATAAGGAAGTTCGGCTGTACATCGATTACCGTCTACTTAACACAGTAACAGAATTCCAGCCACAGCCCCTGCAAAACGCTTTTGAACTGTTCACCAAGCTTAGCATGGCAAGAATTTTCTCCAAGATTGACCTGAGTAAAGGTTATTACCAAATACCAGTCAAGGAGGAAGTTAAGCCGATGCTAGCTTTCAGCACCAGTGAAGGACACTATACTTTCAACGTGATGCCTTTCGGTTTGCACAACGCACCAGGAGTCTTCACCAGAATGATGAAAAAGCTTTTAGAACCATTGCAAAGTCCGCATATTCACAATTTCATGGATGACATATTGATTGCAACGGAAACATACGACGAACATATTGCGACTGTCGCTCTGCTCCTCAGTAGACTACAGGAAACAGGCCTGACAGCCAGACCTAGCAAATGTTTAATCGGATATGAAAAGCTAGACTTCCTAGGGCATACCATTTCTCACGGCTGCTGGTGGCCAGTTGCCAAGAACGTAGAGAAAATACGTGCAGCGAAAAGGCCTAAAACGAAGAAAGACGCACTTTTGTTCCTATCACTGTGTGGGTATTACCAGAAATTCATCAAAAACTTTAATGGGTTAACGGCACCCCTTACTGGCAAAACAAAGAAGGGGCAACCTGAAAAAGTTATTTGGAATTCACAGTGCGAACACTCGTACGTCACTCTCAAGGAATAGCAGTTCCAATATCCAATTTTAAGGCACCTGACCTTAAGAAACCATTTAATTTGCGGGTCGACGCATCGGGAATGGGAATCGGGTCAACACTGCTAAAGGTAGATGGCAATAATCTGAACCTGTTATTTCCCGTGGCACACGGGAGCCGAAAATTGAATACGGCAGAAATAAATTATTCGACCGTGGAGAGGGAATGTTTAGCACTTGTCTACGGGATCAGAAGACACCATGAATATCTGTACAGAGTGTCTTTCACAGTGCAGACAGACCATGCTCGACTTGGAGTCAATAAGGAATTCAACGCGAAGATCATGCGCTGGGCGTTTTTTTTTTCTGTTAAGTGTGTATTCTTTTAAGGTCCAATACATACCGGGATAAGAAAACGTGGGAGCAGACTTCATGAGTCGAAATATGAGTAGGGAGGAGGAGGATGAAGATATCAATAATTCGGAAGAAACGGATAGCAGTGACTCTATTTACATCAATTAGACATGAAAGGGTTTCATATCTTCAAGCCCAGACGAACTGTGACGCAGAAAAAAACGTAAATAGATCCTCAGAAATCAATTTACCTCGTTTCCTCATTAGCATGTATGTAGAGTTTAGCAACGCACATCGTGAAGCCACGACTATTTTTTTTTTCTTCTCTGTCTTACAGGCACTAATGAGTGTTTACAAACAGACGTATTAGCTAGTCCACGACCGAATAGGTAACAGCCAGCGAGTAAGAGCCGTTTATCTGAATTATCACGCGAGCGATGTGGAAATCGTTGAATAGTGACAGATCAGACAAGAATGCGCGTAGAAAGAACACGGGTTGTTTGTTTGAAGAATCAAGGGCGATAAGACAAAAGACGTACCTTTGATGGTTACATTTCTCAGGGGGACTTAAGCGAATGCAAAAAGGGACGATAACCACATTTACCGACCACATTCGTTTGTTCGTGATCCCATGGGACGTAATTATCTACAGAGAGAGAGACGAGATCAAAGACGGTCTGCTCGCTAGCAAACATCGGCATCGGTGAGCAAGAAATCTCTGATTCGGGAATCGAACCGTAGATTTGCCCTGATACAGCCGAAGGCGCGATTTCTGGCACCAGTGAGCGAAATAACGCCATGTCAATATAAATAATCCGTACTCCAAAAGTCAGTATCTAGTCGCTTCGGAAATTTTTGAAATATCTAGCTCGCTTTTCTACAGCCATTGTAAAAAGTGGATTATTAGATTTCGTGGAGAACTGTTTCATTTTTCTGTTTGCGGTAATATATATGTTAGCATTTAAGTGATTTAATGTGTTAAGTTCCTCATTATAATTCACTGGGATTTCTATGTGTTAAATGACTAGCGTAGTAAATTGCGCACAGCTAAATCTTTCCAGTGTTAAGTAAACTAAATCATCCGTTTTTTTCATGCAGAAATTGATGTTTTTTAACTGACTAAATAAATGCACTAGGCGACTGCCTATTGACGGAATATAAGTTTACTCCTAAATCCATTATGTGTAATCGTGTAAATGACTAGTGTAATATCATGTGGTGAAACAAATAGCTAGTAATGACAAGCGACATTTTTAAAGTAGTCAAAAAAATTAAATTAACACTGATATTGTACGCTGACAGTTTTACCGGAGCGGGAGGGAAACAAAAGGCTCATACCTTTAAAAACCCAAACCCGTTACCAGGCGAGCGAAGCGTGACAAGATAGGCTAAGACACGTGTGCTTTTAATTTAATTAAGTGACGGAGTGTAAAAGGGATTTTTATTTTCCGCGTGATAGGATATAATGTTGATATTGTGATTAAATGTTTTATTTTCTCCTTAAAATCTAGTATTGATCACAAACCAGCCTGTCCAGCTGAATAGCTCCAGTAAAACATTCTTAATTATTATCGGGTCTTAGATTGTGACCTGTGGGGTTCTCATGCTTCATCCACAGAGAGAGCCCAAAACGTATAAACATTAAGAATAAATTATAACTGGACATGCAAAATACCCAAATTTTTTACCTCCAATATTTTCAACCGGTGGTGGCCAAATATCTATAGAACATTGCTCCAGAATACTGACCATTGTGGTTTTTTCAAGTGGATTTATCCAGAAAGAATACTTGGGTTCATAATCGGCACTCAACCCCCAGAGAAAGAGAAAAGCCGATAGGAGATCCCTTCATTATCATTATTGGTTTTCTAACAGTTTACCCACCAGACATTTCCTTTAAATATCGGGACTACTGTGTACTGTCCATTGTGAACACTTGATCGCGGTTTATATTTTTCTACATGAACTACCTGACGTGAACCTTATCATATACAATAAGCACTATCAAAGTGGGCGTTCCCCATTAGGAAAATTAATCATTCTTGGAGGAACTGGGGCTCACTTGGAGAAGCACCACACTGGACTATGTTAAATATACACTGAAGTTACGTTCAAGAGTAGTAGGTAAGCGAGATTGAATGTGGCCACAGATTGACAGAGTGAAAGAATGCGGAATGAATATTTCTTATTTTGTATAATCATTGTACTCACTTCTGTCTTTTCTTGTTTGTTAATACTGTTATTTTTTTTTACAGGATAGATTAACTAGGAACATTGGTCTTTACTTTATCGTCTATTCCTAAACCCTAGTGTTAATCTTTTGACCTTTTGGGGTTACTAACTTCTGCGGGAACTTTTCTCAACAGAGGAGATGACATTTATTGGGGGTATTTTTCAAATTCTGTTACCTATGATTTTATTGATTTATATATGTTGTATGTTGTGCAAAGTTTATACGATAATAAACTTAACAAAACTTAATTACCTGTGTTGGTCAGCTCAGCCCAAAACCATATAGAAAGAACAGAAGATGTGTAGATCATATATTTACCCTCATTAACACTATAGAGCAGTGCTCAGAATGGCAAAGACAGCTGTACATTAATTTCGTAGATTTTGAAACTGCTTTTGACAGTATACATAGGGACCGTTTATGGAAAATACTGAGGGCTTATGGAATTCCAAGCTGCATAGTGTCAATCATAAAAAGCCTCTATGCCAACTTTACGTGCAGTGTTGGGCAGAGCAACCTAACCTTTGAGGTGAAGACAGGAGTATGACAGGGATGCCCCTTATCAACCACTCTATTTTTAACAGTCATAGACTAGGTGATGCGCCAGACAACAGAGAGCAGTCCAAGAGGAATAAGATGGACTAAATTTTCTACATTGGAAGATATGGAATATGCAGATGACATTGCACTACTAGCACATTCACATCAACACATCCAGGAAAAAACGGATAGACTTAATAAGTTTAGCCAGCAGGTGGGCTTGAACATCAATTTAAAGAAGTCAAAGGTCATGACGCTCAATGTAAGCAGCCTTGAGCCAATATCAGTAAGGAATCAGCAACTGGTACAGACAGACACCTTCACATATCTAGGATGCATAGTAACACCAGACGGCGGGGCAGGCAAAGACATCAACATCAGAATGAATAAAGCAAGAACAGCCTTTTTTAGCCTAAACAACATCTGGAAGTCCTCTCAATACAACACAAGCACAAAATTAAGATTATATCAGAGCTGTGTACTTTCTGTGCTTCTCTAAGGTGCGGAATGCTGGAGAGTTACAGAGAAGGAAATGTCAAAATTGTCCTCTTTTCACACAACATGCCTAAGAAAAATTCACCGAATCTTTTATCCGAATACCATCACCAACCAAGATCTGCTTACTCGGAGCAAGCAAGAGGACATGCACACCATCATAGCTGGCAGACGCTGGAGCAGGGTTGGCCATGTCCTCAGAAAAGACCCCAATGCCATCACAAGAATAGCTATGCTTTGGACCCCTGAAGGAAAACGAAAGAGAGGCCGACCAAAAACAACCTGGCGGAGGACTGTGGAGGCTGAGATGCAAAGTATGAACCAGAATTGGGGCACTGTACGAAGGATGGCCACCGACCGAGCAAAGTGGAATCAATTTGTTGTTGCCCTACAAGGCGCCTCTAGGCGTGATGGCCACTGACCGCTTTGACGGTCGGTGGCTAAGGATTAAAGAAGAAGAAGAAGAAGATGTTGTGCAAAGTTTATACGATAATAAACTTAACAAAACTTAATTACCTGTGTTGGTCAGCTCAGCCTAAAACCCATACTCCATTTACCATAGTTTTCACGTTTGTGTGTCTTGTTGTCACATGGTTGTGTGTGTGTGTGTGTGTGTGTGTGTGTGTGTTTAGTTAAACATATATGTTAAATGTATGGAGCGTAGAATGGTCTATTAACAAATTACAGTCGTAAAGATAGGCTGGACTAGAGTATCTTCTCAATCAAGTGACCGATTCTACACTTAAACTATTCACTCGTGAACTCTATTTCTCATACTTTAAATCTCATTATTTACCACGTTGCCTGTTCTATTCAGCAGGACCAAATCTATCTATACTACCTATCAAATTTACGACAAGGTCACGAAATGCCCAACGCTCAACCCACCCTTGTTTCAAAGTCTACTTTTATCCTTTATTAAAATCAATATTTCAACGTAAAAAACTACAATTGCAACAACGCTGATGATCAATTCTCCTCTAACACACTAGAGAAGGGTTGATAAAACACAAATTTTATGTGTATAAATTTTCTTCTAAAATATTTATATTTATTCTCTGCTAACCCATCAGCGGGCCTGAGTTAAAAAGAAGGTATTTACATTGATTCATTCATAAGCCAATGGAGCTTGACTGTGTAACAAATATTTTTGTTGTTTTTTTTTCTAACCTTTACAACGGGCTGAATTTTAAATAAACAAATGGACTTTTCTTTTATAATACTACAGCGGGTGAGAGCAAATGATATTTACATTGAATCTCTGATAACCCATTACAATAAGCTAGAGTAAAATATGGACACTGATCCATTGATAACTTCTTATATAGCAAACATTTCTGAAAATAATGACAATCATGCTCAGGTTTATTTCAGATCACGCCTGTATATCCTTTCTGCATACCTAATAGACTGACGTTTACTGGATCCTTGAATCCCTGCCTCACAAAACAGATGATGTTGATGCTGTTGGTCACAATACCAAAAACATCGATCGCTTGACACACCCCAGTAAGGATAATCCACTTCAAAATTTCCGTCACTTCGTTACTGATTCCGAAGTTGCTGTTCGCAGGTAACGTCAATTCAGAAATATTTACCTGTTTCATGATCTCTGAAAGTTGTATCGTATGAACCATTTTGTGTATCCTATTGTTAAAAAAGAGAAACGAATATAGTTGGTAGACTGCCTGTTTGCCTGAACATAAACATAAAAGAGTGAGTTAAAGTATATTAAAATGCATGTAGAGACTTTTATGCCTTTCCATTATCTTTTTTTTTGTTTGTAAGCAGTGTTTTAGGTATAGAAAGACGGAAATGTTAGATTAGTAGCAATGTCAGGAAGCCCGCCGAATAAATATCTGTGTATTGACATAGTTCATAACAAGAAAGAAAAAGAAACTAGATGATGCAAGCTGTCACATTAATTAATTCTGAACGATGCTTACTATCTTCTTACACCATAATTGTCACATCCACTCCTGAGTAACCAATCAACGTCGAAATTTAGTCCCAAAATGAACACGGTATTACGAAAATGTCATGAAACACAAACATTTTATGAAATACAAATATCCAAGGTAATAATTGGTAATTCTTCCTTCAGAATCGAACAACAAGATTCAGCCATAGCATCTAGCCAGCTTCTCAGCTCTACACGCAACCTTTTCAGTCCAAAACTAACCACTTCGCATCTTGAACTATTATGCAGTGTTATTTAAACAATCCGCACGAGGCAAACTCACATAAAAACCAGACTGGCCGTTTTCATTCGCACTTAACATACACACAGGCCTACACAATTTATCGTTCACGCAAACTTTACTTTATCATTTGCCACCACACACACACACACACGCACACGCACACGCACACGCACACGCACACACACACACACACATTGACCATCATCATCCGCGTAATAATCATCATCATCATTACAATATATGCTCGATGTCTGTATTACATTGACATCATTATCATGTGACAGAGCCCCATTCGCAACTCCAGCTTTTACCTCGTTGACTTGGTGCAGGAGGATCTCACAATGAGTAGGTGACAGATTAGTGAAGCAAGGGGGTCGTTCTGTGCAGGACGTGACGGTTCACTGAGAAAGCCCAGAACTAGAGCATAAAATTTAGGCGTACTTGGAGAGCCCCATGGATTTCAGGGGACTGCAGAGTATTCTGCATCCTTTATCCCTTCTGGATCGAAACCACACTTTAAATGAGTGACAAAGCAGGATAGAATAAATAGGAGAAAATACGTTAATGACGCCAACCCAGCAAGTTTTGGAATGGCAGAAGACACAAACAAAAATCTTAGATCTCACCTTTGACAATGGCTGTGAAAACGCAACAATAACAATAATAAAAAATACAATAAATACATTTAAAAAAAAACGTACCTAGCATGAAATGGATCTTTACACATTGAGGGACGGATTAGTAAAAAGAGCTAAAAAATTGGATAAAGAGGCATGTTCACAAAAGTAAAGAATAGGCAGGATATTTTTATGTCGGTGACCAGTGGGAAAATTGCCAAACAACTTCAAAGATGATTAAGAAGCACGACCTGTAGCTGAAATAACCAACCAAGAAAACACAATAATAATAACCAATGTAGAAAACAAGATATTTTAAAAAAGACGTTACACAGTTATAGTCCGTTCACCAATTGATGTTCAACTTTGAAATTTGTTTTCAAACAAACTACCTGATGTAATGAATTTATATTTTGCATGTAGTATTATATTGTTCATGACGTTATGAAAACATTTTTTGCTTCCAGAAAATGCATCTAGATTGAGATATCTATTCAGCAGGTTATATTAAAATCACACTCCCCTACCGGTATTAAAATGTAGCATGTCAGCAGTACAGTGGTTTTGCACGAGCAATAAATGGTTTTTTAATAGAAAAAAATATATTTTAAGACGAAATCATGACATTTCGTGCACCGCAGTTGTCTGCTGTTGAAAGCTGAAATAGTGCGACATCATTAGTGCAAATCTGTACCGTTGTAAAGTCAGTGACGTATTGTGAAATTATTCTAAAGTTATAGCTCCATTGTATTATGTTGAAACATATTTTTTTCTGAACATATAGAATAATATTACATTCATTATGAGTTTGAAGTGCAAATTTATAACTATGAAGAAGGTTACTGTAATGCTGTACAGACACTTCTGCAGGGAGGCTAAAAAGGGGAGTTTATATCACGACATCAATAGACTTGATAGAAGAACACAGGTTGCGCTTGGTATTAACAGAGTTTCTTTTTGTCGATGGATACAACATGATGTTGAGTCTAAATCTAAAAATGTCAGGCAAGGAAGGAAAAAAAAAGTTGACAACTTCGAAGAAGAAGTTATTCGACGTGAGGTTTTCAAAATGTTTTCGTTAAATGAACTTGTCACTCTCCGCAAACTGAAAGTGAAGCTGCTAAAGGATTGTGATATTGATATCTCAAAAACAACTCTTTGGAAAGTTGTCTAAGGTCTGTCGTTTTTACGTTTCGCAAATCTATTGGAGGCGGGAATGTATTATGTGAAAAACCACACTTAATTGCTGCCCAAAGAAAATTCCTTACACAGATACGAGCACGAAGGATGGACGGATATGATATAGTATATTTAGACGAAACATGGGTTAATTCGCACCATACAAATGAGAAAGAATGGCAATCTTCTGACAGAGTTCATAAAAGGACAATTCCCAGTAGCAAAGGACAACGAATTATAATTGCACATGCTGGCAGCAGTGAAAATGGAATTGTCCATGACGCAGAACTAATGTTCCAGGCAATTTCAACAGATGGTAGGGACTACCACACTGAAATGAATGGACATATTTTTCGTTCTTGGATAGAAACAACTCTTCTCCCCATTCTTGACAGACCATCATGTATTGTAATGGACAATGCATCCTATCACAATGTTGTAGCTCAGGAAGACAAAGTACCAACTTCCTCAAGCAAAAAAGATGCAATAAGAACTTGGCAACGAAATGAAAATGTCAATGTCGACAATACCTATTTGAAACCTGAATTGTTACAGCTTGTGAAACAGACTAAGAAGACTAAGTTGTATTGCGTTGAAAAAATAATTGAATCATATGGTCTCACCTCTCTTCGACTACCACCTTATCATTCGCATCTTAACCCAATAGAGTTACTTTGGGCTAAAATCAAAGGACAGGTTGCAGCACAGAACACCACATTTAAACTGAGCGACGTGAAAGTTCTTACACATGACACCCTAAAAAAGACAGATTTTCAATTCTGGAAGAAATGTGAAGATCATGTGCTCCGTGAAGAAGGAGAATACTGGCAACGTGATGGATTACAGTTTATCCAGGCATTAACAGTTGTTAATCTAATGGAATCGTCAGATACGGACTGAGATAAATGTAACTTAATTCAGATATCAAGAACATAAAACAATGTAATTATGCTCCTTCAAAACAAGAAAAATAGTGCAGGTATACAAATAAAATTTACCATGTCGTATACAATATAGATTTGAATACAGTTTTTTACCCCCACGTTTCAGATTTAAATGTATCACTACTTATAGCTGTTTCCTATGCGGTGAGCAGATATGGATACGCCTCTGATCCTACTTTTGACATTTATGACCCGTTGGCTTGTCACACCGATTACGGAAACAACGGCAGATGGATCTATTTGTTGTTGCCCTAAAGACGCCGCTAGGCGTGATGGGAAACTACAACAGAGAAAATCAATCTGCTGTTGCCCTTAAGACGCCACAAGGCGTGATGGCCTCTGACTGCTTGGTCGGTCTTTGGCTAAGGACGGAAGAAGAAGAAGAAGATACTGTAAAATGTAATTTTTAAGCCGTGCTTCTTGTAAGATTCGGAAAAGATTAAAGGAATTTACTGTTTTGAAGAATGCAGAATTGTTATTGACTTCACAACAACATATTTATAACGTCATGGATAATATAAGACTACACGCAAAATATGAATTCATTACATCAGGTAGTGTTTTAGAAAAAAACATCTTAAAGTTGAACTAGGTACCACAAAGTGATTTTTGTTTGCACAGAAACACCAGAGAAAACAATGCAGTTTAGAAGCTCTTGGAAAACCATGAAATTGGGTACTTTATTTTTAAAAATCGGACAAAAAATAAAAATGTTACGGCATTTTTAAAAGTGTAGGGACTTTCGCAAAGTTGAAAAAGTTACATCACACCAACTTCAGAGTGCTCCTGTTTTCTTAAATATAATCTTGGAACCTTCTCTGACAAACAGCATACAGTCTGCAATACACTGATTACATAAAGAAAACAATAGGGCTACATCGTGAATAATTATCAGTATATTTGAGACCAACAATTGCAAATCATTACCGAAAAATGTAGTATTTTGCATGAACATCAATTTTCACATCATATTTCAAACAATATAAAAGTTACAAGCTTTAAATATGTACATATTAATCTGCATACTATACAAATACAACCCAATTTTTTTCAGAGGATTTGAACATCTGTTTGTTCTTGTATAATTTTTAAAATTGTGTCCAGAGGCCAATTTGTCGCAGGGAAAGAAAAAAAATGTGAAAATTAAGAAAATATTTTTTTGAAAATACAGTCCATATTTCATTTAAAAAATCATTTGTAGGCAATAATTAACAACATCTAAACAATAATTAACAACATCTAAACGCTATTTTTTGATAAAACAACTGGTTACTAGCATTAAAAAATGTGTTTTTTTTTTACCATCGTAGTATGAGTCATATGCTACAGTAAAATTCCAGAAGTGAATTTTCTTAACATGTATAGAGCATTACATGTACTATTATTATATTATACATGTAGTGCATTGAAAATCAGGACGAACCTTAAAACTTGAAAAGTGCACAGACTGCTTAAATTAAAATGTATATTAATTAACATGGATACGTGAGTCTGAACTATTTAAAGTGCATTTTATGAAAGCTATTTATATATATTTCTTTTCGAGGTAAGCCTATTATTCAACTAGTGCCTGCTAGTCCGGACATTTCAGTACACCATCAGCTACTTAAGTTATAGTATTTTCCGGTCTCCTAGCCTTGACAATATGTCGACCATTGGCATTTGTTCTTGCGATATCATTCGCGTTTGAGATCATAATTCACCCTATTATGTTGCAAAAGAAACCTTCATTTAATTACCAATTAATCAAAACATGTACTCTTAGTGTATGAATGTCAGCTGTGATGGCCCCTGATTATAACAATTATTAGGGTAAGTTTACAGGGTGCCTTTCTGCTTGCATTAACCAACTAAACATATAAACAACTATTTTATTATCCAACACAACACAACAGTACTACGACAATCACATACAAACTACACTTTAAAAGACTATCTTAAGTAAGTCAGTAGTTGAATTTTGGGTAAACGTTAATTTTTTACAATTTATTGTCCTGGTTCTAGTTTTTTTTTAATCAGGACTGACAATCAAAAGTGAAATCAAAAGAATTATTTACATCAATTACATAACACAATGGATCTTCTGTCCATAATACAAATGTTATTATAATATAAGTGTGTAGATGTAGTTTTCTAACTTAGGTTAATACTGGTATATAATGGTAGGTTGTTGGTTAACATCACACCCTATTGTTTATTTTCTTTTCATTTGACACTTGTGGAATTTTTTTATTTAATATTCACAGTCTTTATTTTAAAACTAGAGGTTGAGCTTCCTGGTGCCGAACAGGCACTTATCTTCGAAGGATAACACCGGTAGATCTTTTCATATGCTCGCTGGACAATCTGTTACACTTCTTGAAAGGCAATGGCAGCCAGCATGTGCCCGAAATATGCAAACAGTGTCAGGAATCGATCAGTTCCCAAGAGCTTGGTACTACGTTAATGTCAGTACCAAAAACCCTGAAATACGAAGGTTATGCATCCTTCTTTATAACAAGTATACAATAATATTCCACAATTAATTACAGGCACAGTACAAACAAACGAATAGGGTCAGCTCTTCATGACAACCTATTTCACCATTATATTTTGATGTGACAATGTATACCAGCATTCCTCTCCCCTAATGGTTACAACGCCTCTGCAATTCCAGCAGTAATCTTTTTCCATACAATAGGATAGGTGATATGCTCCTTGATGACAATCATATATAATCTTGTAGTTTTACACCTCTCTGATAGTCTATCATATGATGGATCAATCTCTAGGCTCTGCCTAAGTCTGTCATAGACCCACTTACTTACAGTTGTATGTTAATATCTCACACTCAAATTTTATTTTAAATAAAATGTTAATAAAATCAATCTTACACAAATTTCAATGAAACATACACAAGCGAACGATGACTAGCAAACAATTATGACACACTTTAGATCTGCCTTCTGTCCAGACTGCTTTCTATAGATTTGAAAAGCACAAGCTTGATCTCATCGCTCACAAAATGGCAACGAGCAGTCTACGTTTCCTATAATATATAATGCATTGGCCAATGGGACCATGCACAGATTTATTTTTGAATAAAACTTTAAAAAAACAAACTCCCTAACTACTATGTTTACTCCTGCAAATATATTTTTAGTTTTAGGTCAACCAATCCTATCTCGCCTTCCTTTAAACTACAGTTAATCAAATTACAGGTACCTTTTAGTCCTTATTTCCCCAAAAGCTTTTTTCAAAACATGCTATACAAAAAATAAGCAGGCATGATTTTTTTTTTCGTCAGTCCGTCTTCCAATACATAGTATTATTGCCAATATCTTGGTTATTTATTGTACTAGTGTGTAACTGACACCATATTATTGCTCAGGAAATCATAAGGCATCCGAATATATAATTTTTATGGCCTTATGTATTATGGTTCATAGTTCCATATTTTTTCCATGTTAGTCGTTCAAATCTAGAAACTGCCACCTGTTCACTTCTTTTTACAACTATTTTCAAACTAAAAACGACAATCGTCCGTAGTCCGTTAGAATTACGTCATTTTTTATAAGAGCTAAGGCTTTCTGCGTCACCAAATTGACGAACATTTTTTCGTTTTAGTATCGTAATTTGAAAATCGCCCAAGGCTATGTCGAGCGAGTTGGCTTTTTGAAATCAACGCGAGACGGCGTACCCTAGGTTCTGTCTTTCCATCCCTCCCCTCCTTTTCTTTTATTCTATCACTCTGTCGTTTTGGCAATACGACTTGAACTTGCAAAAGTGTTACATTTAATCTCAAGGACGAATTAGGAAAAGACAGTATCCTCCATTCGCTATTAGGCTTATCAAAACCCGCATACTAGCTGGCGTGGGGGAAGAAGACGCTGGACTAAATTTTTTTTCTATCTTATTTTTGACTTATGCACTATAATATCACTTAATTTAGCTATTGTATTTAGAATATCGTCACACTCTCCATCCTTCGCTAAATTTCTAGGCCTAACTTGAGAGTTACTGAACTTACTCAAAGTCCATTCTCTCAACCTCCAAATAACAGAAGTCTTTAAAATTTTACACGAATAAAGAAAAATGGCTCTCAAATCTTCACATACCTTGCAAAGAATTATAACGCCATTTAAAATGTTAAATTTGGTAAAATTTCAACTTCACTTCGAGATATTAACATTTTATACTTTGTTTTCTACAGTTTGCAATATACAGAACTAAAGATACACTTTTCCCCCTAAAGGTTGTGAAAACAGTGTGCAAATTAGTGGTTTGGCGGTCGAGAGACCCTCATTTGAATGAAGCAGGGTGAGACGAAAACGTTTGGAGTCCGCAGTGCGGCGAGGCAAACTACGCGTAACGTTGCCGTTTGTTTTTATTAGTAAAAAAAATACTTCAATAGCTTTTATTTTTTTAATTAATACATTTCAAAAGAGAAGAAGATAAAGAGTATTGTGATATAAATTTTATTACAATCCGCTTAATAGCAAAGGGACAGTGACGACTTAAACTTGACGAATGTCCCTCAGTTTTCTCCACTTTCGTCCGTTTTCAACAGCACGAAGCGGGCACTTTGTGGTACCTAGTTGAACATCAATTGTTAATAGTTTAAACAAGACACGTTATTGCTCATCCCCTATTTTCCTTCATTCATAAGCGCTATAAGAAACCATACAATTAACGAACTAACAATAATGTTTCAAACACTAATTGGTACCAAGTCACGTGTAGATTCCGGGGGTCTCTGATGGGACAACGAAAGAAAATGACTACTGCTTGCTGACTATGTTCGAAGTAGCAACAACCCGCCAAAATTGGCAGGTTTTTAATTATAGTGTGTTGTTTCTGTTACATGTATTACATTGCTGCTTCTTTTATAGACTCTCTTGCTCGCTGTGAATGATGCGATCGGGTCTTCCTTTTAGCCATCTTATCATTTTGATCCATAATAATAAGTCTGCAATACTTTAAATTAAAATTTTGTCTTAAAGAAACAATTAAAAAACTTACATTTTAAAGGTATATCCGTTTCCCGAATGAAACTGGACAGAAGAGTATCTTGATTGTCTGTTGATTTAATGCACACCGTCACACTTTTTCTATTTTCGGGAGAGTACATATAAGTGGAAACAATACAATTTTATTGTCTAACTTTCAACGACAGTTGCACCCCCGTAGCTGTGCTCGAATGTTAACGGACTCACTCGAAAATATAAAAAAGTGCGCAAATGACGGTGTGCAAAGTGACAGACCGAACGTCCGAATATTGGATTATTGATTGTACTGTACGAATACTTTGGATTTGTTTTTGTTTTTGTTTGTTTAATTTTTAATTAAATTTTTTTTAACTTAATTTAGTTGTTTATGTAATTTTTTAAAATTTATTCAATTTTGTTGTTGTTGTTAATCTTGCTTCTGTTTGTTTCGGTTTTTTTTTCTTCATTACTTTCTTGTTTGTTTAAAAACACTACTTAATTATGATAATATACTGTAAATGTATGCTGTTACATTACCTTTACAATGTTACATGGCTTTAAATTAATGTTCAAAGAAACATGTGGCACTGAAAGGATATAGTATGCAAGATGAATGATAGTGAAAGGGCAGAATGTTATACCGGCCTGCATGCCCAATTCTTAACCCTTCGATAATAAAGTTCGTTCGTTCATTCGTTCTGGCAACTCGTACAAGGCGACTAATATGGAATTTTGTATGAGGCTAGCATCTCATCATGTAAAATACATTGCTACAGAAACCATATCTGCAAGAGCATGAAAATGGTTGGTGTAGGCTTCCTACAGGCTTCCTAACTACAAGCTGCATAAAGGAAATTAAAGAAGGAATAAATAAACGGTTGGTGGCAATACATTCAATAAAGTGGAATTACAGTGGATTCCTGCCAACTGCAATATATATATATATATACTGAAGCACATTAAAAACGCACCACTATTATATATACTGATGCCGAGAAGCTGGCAAAAAAAAGTGTAGGAATGGATTTTTCCCGTGTTTGCCATGAGGTAGAGAGAGAATGGCTGCTGGAATGGAAAGTGCAAGATTCAACCCACGGGTGTGTGTACAGACTACATGAAAACGATGAAAGTTACACGTGCAACACGATTCCCAACAGCTATGACCCTGAAAATGTGTACGCGTTGTGGCAGTATACTCGGTATAAAAAGGCCGTTGAGACAAAACACCCAGTACATGTGCTTGAAATGCCACGACTATCTGAAAACGACCGCCAACGAGCCATTGGTATGTTGGAGACCGGAATGAGCTCGCGGGCCATTGCCAGAAGAATGAATTGCCACCACAGCACTATTGTACGTCTCAATGAACGTTACGGAACCACTGGCAGTCCCCGGGATAGACTTCGGAGTGGCCAACCACGAGTTACAACCCCTGCGCAAGATCGCCATATTGTGCTGAGTCACCTAAGGAATCGTACTCTCCCGGCAAGTCAAACAGCAAGAGCAATAGTGGGTAGACATGGGCAAGTCTCTCGAATGACAGTCATACGAAGACTCAGAGATACAGGCCTTACTGCAAGACGACCTTATGTTGGGCCAAACGTGACTCACAGAAATCGTTAGCAGCGCCTGCAATGGGTAGAGCAACATATCAGATGGACTAGACTGCAGTGGAATGCTGTCCTGTTCACAGACGAGAACAGATTCAACATATCCTTTGCAGATGGACGTATGCGGATTTAGGGACGGTGTGAAGAGCGCTTTGCAGATTGCTGTGTCAACCGATTTCGAGGTGGCAGTATTCACATTTGGGGAGGATTCAGTTTTTCACCATCTCTTGCCTCTTCACGTCTTCCGTGGAAATGTTAATGCTGTGACATATCGAGATGAGGTTCTGGATGCACTGGTTGCTCCTGCGTTCATAATTTATCCAGACTTGCAGCTTCTCCAGCAGGATAACGCACGTGCATTTTTTTTGTATTTTTGGTTTTCTCCCTTGCCTGCACAGAATGCAATGAATTTCATAACAATCAAATGTACAAATTAATGACCAGCATGGATTCATGGGAAAATGAATAAAGATTCCAAATATGTAAACTTGTACACACTTATATTTACATTTCACACTCTGTTCCTGGATTATACAGGTGGTGCGTTTTTAATGTGCTTCAGTATATATATATATATATATATATATATATATATATATATATATATATATATATATATATATATATATATATAATATATATATATATATATATATATATATATATATATATATATATATATATATATATATATGCTGGCTTGGATATGTCTGCAGATTGGAAGATGATCTCCCGAAAGATATCTTCTACGGACAACTGGCAGGTGACAAAATAACAGTTGGGTGACCGCAGCTGAGGTTCAAAGATGTGTTCAAGAGAGACATGATGACACTGGATATAAATCCAGCAACCTGGGAGGATGAAACTGCCGACTGCACCAAATGGCGATGCTTGCTGCAGCGCCACCTCAGATTGGGCGAAACGAAGCTCTCATAACAAACAGAACAGAGGCGAAAACGTTGACTGGAGCACCAGGAAAAAAAAAGCAGCTGCGGTCTATCACCTCAGGGGCGCATTCCCATAGTCAGCTGTGACTAAAAGGTATATCTATCTATCTATCTATCTATCTATCTATCTATCTATCTATCTATCTATCTATCTATCTATCTATCTATCTATCTATCTATCTATCTATCTATCTATCTATCTATCTGTCTGTCTGTCTGTCTGTCTGTCTGTCTGTCTGTCTGTCTGTCTGTCTGTCTGTTTTTCTTTCTAACTATCTATCTATCTATCTGTCTTTCTACATATGCCTCAATGGGCGTGTAACGGGTTCCTTTACCTTTATATATATTTCCATTCTTACCCTTACAATAAATCGCGGACGTGAACTTTTCTGCTATGTCTGACCACCAATTGAGTACGTTAAATTTCATGTGAATTAAATATCATAAAGGAATTGGGCTTTAACTCTCGAGAACTCCTGGTCAAAATAAGTTCAGGAATTAAGACACAAATAGAGTCAAGCTTTTTCTATCGTGACAGATTAAAACATATCTTTTAATTACCAATAATTCCTGCTTACTAAGAAAGACGTGTTCTTACACTGCTGTTATCTGCTGACGTCACATAGTGACAACCAGTACAAACTAATTTGAATGTGGCAGACAAATGACAGGTTTATCAGTGTCGTAGATAACGATATATTTATCAGTGTCATAGGTTGTGATAAATAAGCGAAATATGAAATTATGGTTTACTAAATAACAGTTAATGTATCATTTAAACTGAGACATTCTGACTTAAGAGTATATTTATATTAATTATTAAGCGAAATACTAAATACTAGATGTCATGGAGTTCAGACAAAAATTATACAACAAGTTGGTTACTATAACTTTAATATCTAGTAAAAGGTTAAGAGAGTCTCATAACAAATATATCCGTAGAGGAAGGAAGTGTTAGAGACTTCACTATACTAGGTCCAGCATTGAGAGGCGAAGTGACCAAATTTCTTTTCTCACTACCTTGTCTTTCCTAAACTCAGGAACAAAGTCGGGTACAAATTTACAGCTGGGTAGACTGGAATGTGTCGATACCGTGAATCGAACCCAGCACCTTTCCCGCCAGAGACCAGCGCTCTAACCACACTACCAATCGGACGCTAATATATTGTAAAGGTAAATATAAGTCCCACTGCAAATACTGACGTAACTGAGGGAAGTGTTAGAGACTTCACTATATTTTTCTCAGCTATATGAGTGTAAAGTGCAATCTTTTCTATCTTGCAATATAATACATTTATATACTTATTATGTTCGCAAATATTTTGTAAACAAAGTATTTCCTTTTTAAGTGCTTAAGGAGAAGTCATTTTTGAGTTACTTCCCTTGAAAGGAGTTCCGTCATCTTCGATCGGACTCCGCGGACGAGTCTAGGCCTACTGCGATTTATTCTTTGGCTGGGTAGGANTCGCTAGCAGAGGGTGTAATTCATGGCTGTCATCCTGTCGGGATGTCGAATTTTGTTGTAGCCGGTTTATCGCCGAAAAAGTGATCTATAAGTAGATGGGGAAAAGTGATAGTCATTTAGACATGTTGTATGTACTTTACCCCAGTGTTTATTCTCTTTTGCCAAGGAATGGCAAAGTTATATTTCGCATAGAAAGGTAAAACCACAATTTATTATGAACTTGGGCTTCGCCATCGTTGTCGATAAGCAGATGCACAGTGGTACTTTTGAAAAGAATATTTATTCAAAGGAAGATGACATTCCTATGTATCAGCACTAGATTATATGATATTATTCAATTACCTCTATGATAGAAGCTATGAAGAAATGAGGACATTTAACGAATGACCAATTTTGGTCTGTATCCAATAGTGAGTGAAGCTCACGAGAGAAGCACAGCCATGTTGAAATCCATTGTAACTGTCTTTTTCTTCTTGTTGATGTGATCACTGGCCCAAGACAGTATACATGTTGCTAGATGTGTAGTGCGAGCGTATGATGAATTGAGTGTGGGTGCGTATGAAGGCGCGAATGTGTTTAGGCTCGTATAGATGTAGATCCTGCAACCCATACTCTCACATGCAGTAATCAAGGATGCTTTGACACTGCAGGCATGTTTCAAGACATTTATTGACGGGAACACACATAGTATCAACAGGAACAGTCAGTGTAACAAGGTCATGCTGACCTGACATCGATAGGTATACATTTGGCATTCAAAAAGGTAAACATCAGAATAGACGTGCATGGTCAATAGCAAAGTTCTTCAATAATGACAGTTCGTAGCGTCGCCCTTGGCGTCTCCGACTAAACGCGTCAGATGCCTTAGTCACTTTGACACACAGGTGCAACTTGGCACTCCCCGCCAATTGCACATATCAGGCTGTAGTATAATAGCCGAAAGCACAGGCCTCGTTCTGACGTCGGCCGTGTACTTCTGTTAAATAGGTTATCATCAACCCTGCAGTAATACTTATTGTAGATATGAACTCCGCCAATCTGCGGCTCCCACAATATATCTTCGTCACTGGATTTCTGGACAATATAAGACTAACAGTCTTGGATGGCTACCTCGAGCACAAATATATAAGTTCTGAAATGGCGGATCCGTGAACTGCTGTTCACCCTAGGTAATCCTTTACATGTTCTGCCACCGAAAGCGTAATAATGCATAAAGGTCGGTATTACCTGGCAAATGAATCCTCAGAACAACACAAGGAATTCTGTCGTCATCCCGACGCACAGAGATTCACTGGGGAAAACTGCCATAGCAGTTACTTCGAAGATTCTCCCCGAAAAACAATGGACTCTTGGTCCCTTCAGAAAAACAGGACCTCCCGGCTTCCCGGAAGTATATCTCACTCCCGCTTTAAAAACCTTCCCATAGGCCTACGCCGAACTGTCAACCTCTGACCCTACAGGTCAAACACAATGAATGAATAAACAAGGGAAGACAACCCCTAATCAACCTGACATCGCAGGTAAAGACACAATTATTCTTATGATACAAACATAAGCAAATAACTTGACAGATGACTCCGTCGAAAATGACAGCAACATTACTACCACCCCCCTGTAAAAAAAAAAATGCAATTTTTTTTTTTTTAATATGTTCATGAGCAAGATAGCACCAGTATCACTTCTGTGCTCATGCAAACAATGAACCTAATATCAGGTACAATAGAAGAGGGTACAAATCATCTCCCAACATAGGAGAAAATATTTCCTTTAAGCCAAACAAACTAAGGGATACCATTCAAGAAACCTAAGTTGCTGGCAATAATAATCATATATCAAACATTACTAAATAATATAACCATAGCAATATACAAATGTCAATGCTATTTTAGCAACATATCACTGATGGATGGACAAAATGAAATTTGTTAAATTATCTAAACATCATCCAAATACATTTGTATTACAACATATTATGATATTAAGGACAGACCTAAGTCTGAAAATATATCAGGAAAAACTAGGACACAAGATTTAACTGGAATCATGTGGGCATCTAGACAATATGTCCGCCATCACATTATCCGAACCACGGATAGCTCGCACCGTGAAATGGAAAGGCTGAAGAGCAATAGCATAACGAGTAGATCTCGAGCTCTTCAAATCCTTACTTTGCATAGCCGTAAGAGCTTTTTGGTCGGTTTCCATAAAGAAATGCGCGCCCAGAAGGAACCTTTGTAGCTTAAGAATGGACCAAACCATAGCCAACAATTCACGGTCCAAAACCGAGTAATTCCTTTCTGCCGCATTCAGCTTCCTAGAAATATACATTACAGGATGCAGAGTTCCTGAATATTCCTGCATTAGTGCCGCTCCAATGCCAGTGGAAGAGGCATCACTACGAAGGACAAAAGTCTTATCAATCGTCGGTAGACTTAAGATAGGATGAGATGAGAACAAATTCTTAACCTGATCCAATGAAGATTGGCATTCTTGGGACCAACGCACCATATTAGGAGAACCTTTTTTCAATAACGTTGAAAGTGGTGCCATAATGGAGGACAGATTCTCAATGAATCTTCCATAGAATTGTATCAATCCCAAGAGACTACGCACTTGCTTTTTTGTCTTCGGAACCGAGATATTTAATATCTTTGAAATGTTTTGGTCCTCTGTCTTCAACAGACCATGACCAACTCGATGACCTAGGAAGGAAATTTCACTAAACCCAACAAAAGCTTTAGAAGGTTTAGCAGTCAAACTATGCTCACGTAGAGTAGATAGCAATTCCTTCAGACCCACATAGTGTTCTTCCCAAGTATCGCTGAAAAGACAGATGTCGTCTAAATATGCAATGACATCTGCACGATCTGATAGAATTCGTCGCATCATGCGCACGAAAGTCGCTGGGGCGTTCATAAGCCCGAAAGGCATAAAATTCCATTGAAACAGACCCCTAGGTGTCGAAAAAGCAGTGAGAGGTTTGGCGTGTTCCGTCAGTGGGACTTGCCAATAACCTTTCGACAAGTCTAGTTTAGTAAAGAATTTAGCTTTAGAAAGTCTAATAAGTAGATCATCTAATAACGGCATAGGTTCAGCATCGAACTTCGTAACTTGATTTAATTTGCGATAATCAACGCAAAGACGTATGTTATTGTCTTTCTTTCGAACAATAACTATCGACGAAGAATAAGCTGAAGTGGATGGTTCAATTATTTGTAGTTGAATCATTTCATCCAATTCCTTCTCGACTTGTGCTTGAAAATGAATAGGTATTGGGTATGGTCTTACTCTGATCGGATTACGATCAGTAAGTATGATGTCATGTTCTATGACATCTGTGTGTCCAGGAATGTCGGTAAGGACATCCTGATATGATTGTAACGTAGAGGATACTTGACGTTGTTCCTCAAAAGACAAGTTGGAAGAGACTGTAACGTCTCTCCACGATTCCGTTGAAGTAAGTGGAATCGTAGGAAGAGGTAAGTTCACGTCAGAAAAAATAGTTTCCTCATCCTGTATAACAGACAGGGATGAGATGTGACCATGTTGAACTGGAGAGTCGTCCGTCGCCTGGAAAATAGGCTGTAAATAGTCTGGACGTTCAATAAACTCTGTTAGCATATTTATATGGAAGGTTTTATGCCTTCCATCCACATCGACAATATAGTCGACATCAGAAATTTTCGAGACTATAGTGTATGGACCCTTCCAAGAAATGAGAAGTCTATTCTCTCTTGAGGGCAGTAAGACATATGCTTTGTCTCCAGGACAAAGTTGACGTAGGCGTCTTTTCTTATTAGCAAATCGCCTAGCTTTTTCTTTCGCAAATTCGGAAGATGAAGTTGCTAACCTGCACGATTCGATAATCTTTTCTCTAAGAGCTATAACATATTCATATGACGATTGTGTATCATCGTCAATATTATCGGAAGTTATCAAATCGTGTAACAAGGACATTGGCCCGCGCGGTTGCGCGCCAAAGACAAGTTCGAAAGGAGAAAACCCTGTATGCTCGTTGGGAACCTCTCTATAGGCAAAGAGGACTGCAGGTAAAACCCTGTCCCAATCTTCAGGATGATCCTCCGTTATCTTGCCAAGTAAGTTCTTTAGTGTCCTGTTAAGACGTTCTACCAATCCATTGGACATTGGATGATAAATACTACTGAGAGACCTTTTAATGTCTAGCGTAGCCATTACCTGAGACATAACGTCCGAAATTAACTGAGTGCCGTGATCCGACAGTATTTCTCCGGGGAATCCCAGACGAGAAAATACGAGCCAAAGAGCATCAGCGATATCGACAGTTGATATGCTCTTCAGAGGAATAGCCTCTGGCCAACGCGTGCACATGTCCACGCAAGTGAGGATAAATTGGTGTCCTCTGGCTGACTTAATTTTGAACGGACCAATGATGTCTATAGCCATTTTCTGAAACGGCCGAATCGGAATATCTGCAGCCTGAATAGGAGCAGCATGTCTCGGACCCCTAGACTTGACCTCTTGACAAATTTTGCAAGATCGGCAATAAATTCGGATGTCTTTATTCACGAATGGCCAAAAAAAAGACGCAAGGACTCTAGTTTTAGTTCTGGAAAAACCCATGTGTCCAGCACACTGAGAATCGTGTGCATGCCGAAGAATTAAGGCTCTCATACACTTAGGCACAAGAATTTGCGAATGCATAGACTTGTCCGAGTGTTGTACCATTCGTACCAATATACCATTCTTCATAGTAATATACGATTTGTGATTCGTATTTTGATTGGGATCCCCTTTCTTTGCAAGAAGGAAGTATTTCTTCAAAGAAGGATCCTCTTCTTGACGTTTAACAAACGAGTCATGGAAATCACCAAGTGCTCGTCTTGGCTATCAACTTCATTACTATTATCAGATGAAGTTGGGGGATTAAGAGCTTGAGCTCTTGTCACCACTGCATTGACCGTTTGAATGTTTCTTTCTTCCCAACTAGCAATTTGTTGCGGGGTGCATTCCTTAACCCCATGAATACGACCGATTATAAGATCCGCAATAGGATTAGGAAGAAGACATGCATGGACATCTCCTGTGAAGAAAGGAGTGTCAATCCTAATAATAGCAGTAGGATAACTTTCCATAGTACCACCAAATGTAACACATTTGATTGTTTTTCCAGTGGCACAGCAAGGATCTATCAGAGACTCCTTAACCCCGACGGTAGTACATCCCGAATCGAAAAGTACTGAGACTAGCCTATCATTTATTAGACCTTTATCTAAGATGAGAGATCCTCTCCCATCATGCGCAACTGTAGCAGGTAGAGCAGGAAGAGGGTGACCACAACTTAGCGTAGATACAGTCGATGAATCGAACAATGTTAAGCATTGGGGGCATTCAGTTGCTCTCCCAAAATCGAAAGCACAACCAGTGATAGCCCTAGAGTTACCACTATCATTTACTGTATTACAGGCTCCATCAAACTCTTGTTGCGCAGAGTTTGCCTGTTGGTAAGGTCTTTTCTTGTTAAACCTAGGTCTACCTCGATTATCATTTCCCCTGTAATTATTTTTGACTATCATTTCCCCTGTAATTATTTCGACTATCATTTCCCCTGTAATTGTTATCATATTGCCTATTGTAATCATCATTCCGGTTTGAATCCCGGTTTCTAAATTCACCATCGTCATAATCTTGACGTCGAGAATGATTACCTCGAAAATTTGAATAATTATTATTTGGATAGCCTTTGCGAAAGTGTCTCAAATTATTACCACTAAAATTACGAGAACTACCATCTTGTCTCCACTGCATAGACGAAGAACCATCATGTGTTGGATTACTCCGCTTCTGAGTGTAATTTTGATTACTTCCCCTATTCCAATTTTGTTGAGCACCCTGAAATTTTTTTTTGAAATTAGGGCCATATGGTGTTGCCGAAGCAGCTGGCAACCCTTCTTTCACTTTAGAATTGCTAACTGTAGCATGGGGATGTGCTGTGGCATACTGACAACAATATTCCTCCATTTCTTTTAAGTTTTTTAGGCTTACGCTCATGAAGGAATGCAAGAAAAGAATCATTAACAGATGACAAAACCTTATCTCGCAATAATAAGTCCATTAGACCTTCATATGTTTTCTCAATCTGAGACAACTCAACCCATCGTGTAAATGTACGACGTATCTTTGTAACAAAATCAGAGAAATCTACTCCATTTTCTGGCAACATTGTCCTAAAACGAAGACGATAGTCTTCTTGTTTTAGTTGATATTTTTTTAGTAATGCTGCCCTGACAACATCATAATTAGTCCTCTCATGTTCGTCTATTGTCATAAGAGTAGTCACTGTGTCACCTGTAAAAAATGGCATCAGTTGTTCAACATATTTTTCCTTTTTTATGTTATGCGTATCGCACAAAAATTGGAATCTATCTAGATAATCTGCTACGTCATCCTTTAAAGGATTGAAATGAGGCAATTTAATCCTACTAACAAACTCCCTTGTCGTACTCGAAGTTGTTTGCTGAGCACCCGTACTCGCCAATTTCAATTTCTCTAACTCCAAAGTTGCGAGTTTTTCATCAAGTTCCATCTTCTGTTTTCTTTCCTCATGTTCCATTTTTCTGATTTCAGCCTCAGCTTTCCTCTCCTCTGCAGCAGCTTGAGCTTTCCTCTCCTCTGCAGCAGCTTGAGCTTTCCTCTCCTCTGCAGCAGCTTCTTTGTCTAATCTCTTCTGTTCAGCTTCAAATCTCCTTTCCTCCACCTGCATCTGCAATTTCTTTTGTTCAGCAGCCATATCAGCTTCTCTGTCTAGCCTTTTTTGTTCCGCCGCAGCTTCTCTTTCTAATCTTTTCTCTTCAGCCTGAGCTTTTTTTCTCTTCAGCCTGAGCTTTTTTCTCTTCTGCAGCTAATGCTTTGTCATACTGAGCAACAGCCCATTGTTCTAACTGTTGACCAGTTTTATCAAGGGCTCTCCCTTGTGTAATAAAGTAGTCCAATGTAGACATCTTGTCTACTGAGATCAGTAACTTGCAGAAGCAAATATATTAAATTATCCCACTTTAATGGGAGACAAGTCTGAAATGATAGACTTGTATACTCACTTCACTTTATTTTACTGTCTTAGTCTTAGACAAAGACTTTGTATGTTCCTCTTGTTTATAATGTACCCAAAAAATCACTTGAGTACTTGTGGAAAAAAAAAATTCCCTTATATCCCACTCACTATGGGCACAAGTCTTTTTTATAAAGAACTTGAATATGTATTTCACCTTGTCTCAATCTTTGTAGATAACAAGTCTTTTATCAAAGAACTTGTATAAATATCTTATATAATAATATTTTATTAAGAAACTCTATATGAAGAGTCTACCTTATCAATATTATCAAAACATGACCAAGTATGTGTATGTAGACTGTGCATGACAGTAATGTAGTACAACCAAAAAAAAATACAAAGACAAAAATACAAAACAATACAAATGGCAACACTGTTTTAACCAAAAATGTGTAGAGAAATACACAAGAAAGGAGAGACCTACAGAATACAAACAAAACAAATCGACAATCAAAACTGAAAAACAGACAAAATATTACAAAAACAACGTTAAGTACAATTACATCACAGCTAACATCAATAGCGACCAATTGTCACTAGCAAATTTCCAAATTAAGAAAATTTGCACCTATAGAACGCTTACAGTAAGCCTCGATCAAGTGGCATATTTACCGTAAGACCCACCAACCGAAAAACCCGCAGAAAAATACACAAAAACAGCAGAAGTAACATAATATAGCAATCAATTTCAATGTGTTGCAGAACAAGTTCAGTCACAGCTGAAACTAAAATAAATTCCTTGCTCCTTGCGAACACAGAAACGAAATGTCAAACGCGCACTGAACGTCAAATCCACTGTAACATAAAGTGGTATTCACGAACCAAAGTTACTATGACCTTCTCAAATTAGGGCTTGCACATTGAATGTTTACTATTTCCACGTACTGTTTACAGACACTTGACCTCCAACAATGTAGCTTGAATGCTCTGACCTAGAAAAGTCTGTTGTTGAATGAAACGTGTAACAACCAGCAGTACTGTTTACAATAGGAACCCGCCTTCTATGCAGTTATGGTCCACGTAGCAAATGCCTAGTAGTTAACTTCAGTACATGTCTTGTTATGCTTTATGTAGCATTATAATATAAATGCTCGTACTGTTTATTTGGGTCAACCGTTGATGACCTATATCTGTCCTGTTGTAGCCAAAACTTGCAAGTGTAGAATTAGCGCTGTGTGTTACGGCTGTCCCGTGTGTAGCTTAGACCCACAGATCAGAAGTGTAATGTGTACTTGTCCTTCTTGTAACTTTCTCGACAAAACTGGAGACATCATACATGTAACAGCCAACCAGGAATGTAAATTTCTGGATCCATAAATGTCAACAATAATGTCAAATGCTCGCTCTGTTCTTTTTAAACCCACAGATCTGGTCCATCAGAAATGTAAGTTTCTAGGCCACATTGGCGACAAGAAATGTATCATAAGAGCCCACGTAACTGGTCCACCAGAAATGTAACTGTGTCTTTAGTTCTTGTTGATGTGATCACTGGCCCAAGACAGTATACATGTTGTTAGATGTGTAGTGCGAGCGTATGATGAATTGAGTGTGGGTGCGTATGAAGGCGCGAATGTGTTTAGGCTCGTATAGATGTAGATCCTGCAACCCATACTCTCACATGCAGTAATCAAGGATGCTTTGACACTGCAGGCATGTTTCAAGACATTTATTGACGGGAACACACATAGTATCAACAGGAACAGTCAGTGTAACAAGGTCATGCTGACCTTACATCGATAGGTATACATTTGGCATTCAAAAAGGTAAACATCAGAATAGACGTGCATGGTCAATAGCAAAGTTCTTCAATAATGACAGTTCGTAGCGTCGCCCTTGGCGTCTCTGACTAAACGCGTCAGATGCCTTAGTCACTTTGACACACAGGTGCAACTTGGCACTCCCCGCCAATTGCACATATCAGGCTGTAGTATAATAGCCGAAAGCACAGGCCTCGTTCTGACGTCGGCCGTGTACTTCTGTTAAATAGGTTATCATCAACCCTGCAGTAATACTTATTGTAGATATGAACTCCGCCAATCTGCGGCTCCCACAATATATCTTCGTCACTGGATTTCTGGACAATATAAGACTAACAGTCTTGGATGGCTACCTCGAGCACAAATATATAAGTTCTGAAATGGCGGATCCGTGAACTGCTGTTCACCCTAGGTAATCCTTTACATGTTCTGCCACCGAAAAGCGTAATAATGCATAAAGGTCGGTATTACCTGGCAAATGAATCCTCAGAACAACACAAGGAATTCTGTCGTCATCCCGACGCACAGAGATTCACTGGGGAAAACTGCCATAGCAGTTACTTCGAAGATTCCCCCCGAAAAACAATGGACTCTTGGTCCCTTCAGAAAAACAGGACCTCCCGGCTTCCCGGAAGTATATCTCACTCCCGCTTAAAAAACCTTCCCATAGGCCTACGCCGAACTGTCAACCTCTGACCCTACAGGTCAAACACAATGAATGAATAAACAAGGGAAGACAACCCCTAATCAACCTGACATCGCAGGTAAAGACACAATTATTCTTATGATACAAACATAAGCAAATAACTTGACAAAAATATATATATTGAACTTTACGTGAAGGGATATTCGCTAGACGAGGTTAGTCTAGGAGCCTTCCTATATATTGGTTATGGACTGACGTGCCCAGTCAGTAAAGCCAGATGATTTACATGATGGAACTCTGAATGCTTATTTACGAATGCTCCATTATGATATTTGCCAAGCATGAATGCTAACTTAAGATGATATTCCTGTGACCAACATTATGCTGTCTATGTCGACATTTGTTCCTGTAACCATACACGTACTGTCCAAGTGTGCGTCTCATTAAATGTTATAAAAAAGACCACCGTAGTTCCAGTACTTCTTGAATTCGAACAGTGTGAGTATGAGTGATGTACTACCAACCTGTCAACTCTATCGAATCATTCTACCATTCGCGTTCTGACATTCATATACACACTCATTGTCTACACTCACATTCTTGTCGGAGCCTCATCACGTTCCGGGACAAGATGACCTGTATGACCAAAACTGTGCTGGGTTTAATGAGTTGACAATCGTTACACTTTACTACACCAGTCCCAACATCTACATTTATCAACTGGTGGACATTCACGGCATTTAACAAATAAAACGTGATTTAACAACTGGTGGCCAGTATGATTTAACAACTGGTGTGCCAGCTTCCTGGGTCAACCTGCACAGTGACCATATTGAGAAGTAAACTACTGAGACCAGACGTTCCTTGGGGTCTGTTACGACACACAAATACATCAACAGTACAACTCTACAGTGATGTCAGCGTGACCTGTCCTGTCGACAGTATGCAGTAACTAGGTCAGCGTTTGTTGACATTTGGTTCGTTGGACATTTGCCATACAACTGACAGTGTTACACAGCAAGCTTGGTTGAAACATAGAACATTACACATCAGGACTGGAGAATATTTGACAGTGTTTGCGAAAGGAAATGTTATTGAACTGAGAAGTCCTACATCGATTGTTATCATTCACATCAACGATGGAGCTTCTATTTCTGTGTTGAATTTAAAATAATTAGACCAGAAGTATTTGTTTAATAAAGTACCACAGTACTGTACTATTAGGCAGTGTAACTGAGCCTTCATTCCAACACATTCTTTCTGCAACACTCTATTTACATCATATTGCCATACTATTTATGCATTTATGTATTTATGTTTAAATATTTATATGTGATATTTGTTTGTATCCAGCGGGTTGTTGTTTTGGTTGGGCGGTGTCACACAACAGAGTATCCCACGTAATAGAGGGTCTGATGTGTGCGTTTCTATAGGTGCAATTTTCTTGATTGAAAATTTGCTGCGACAGCTGTTGCTATTAGTGTTAGCTGTGAAGACTGTACTCATTGTTGTTTTTGTAATATTCCTCTGTTCTTTAGTTTGTTTTGATTTGTTTGTAATTTGTTGGTCTACCCTATTCTATCTTTCAGTTCTATTCTCAATTTATATTTATATACTGTGGCGTTATTTGTATTTGTTATCCTCTTGCGGTTTATCTTTTATTGTTTTTCCCATTTGATTTATTTCATTTCCGCAAATGTTTTCATTTTCTTCTGTATAACTGTTTTGTTTTGTGCCTGATCGACATACACTATTTAAAATATAGTTGATCATATAAATTGATGTACAAGAATCAACTGATAGTTAATTGCTATTACTAAAGGTACACAGTTGATGATATAAAACACTATTTCTGGTGCACTGCACTTATATTATAGAGTGAACCAGCAACTTATAGCTGTTATTATATAAGGATTTATACAAGACCTTTGTAAGGCTTGTTTCCCACAGTGATTGGGATAGTTAAGTACTATTTTCCACAGGTTACAAAGTTATCATACAAGGTCTTTGATTAAGACTAAGAAAGTGAATTTATTTACTTTTGCAAATTACTGATCTTATTAGACAAGATGTCTACATTAGATTATTTTATCACACAAGGCAAGGCTCTTGATAAGACTGGTCAGCAATTAGAAGAATGGGCAGTTGCTCAATATGACAAAGCATTAGCTGCAGAAGAGAGAAAACTTGCTGCTGCTGCTGCTGAAGAAAGAAAAGCATTGATTGAAGAAAAGAAATTAGCAGCTGAGGAAAAAAAATTACAAAGAGAGGATGAACAAAAGAAATTGCAGATACAGACTGATGAAAAAAGATTCCAGATGGAAATGGAAAAAGAGAAAAGAAAAGATGAGGCTGCTGCTGAAGAGAAAAAAATTACAAGCTGCTGCTGAAGAGAAAAAATTACAAGCGGCTGCAGAAGAGAAAAGATTACAAAGAGAAGCTGAAGCTCAAGAGAAAAAAGCAATAAGAGAACATGAACACCAAAAAGAACTTTTAGCATTTGAGTTAGAAAAGTTAAAGTTAACAAACATAAGTGATGGTAATCAAGCATCTGGTGGTAATGGTAAACCCTTTACTTACAAGGTCAAGGAACCAGCGTTCAACCCTTCCAGTGATGACATAACATTCTGGCTAAATAGATTTGAACGCTCGTGTCGAGCCCATAATGTGGACAAATCACAATATGCTAACCAGTTATCAGAAAATCTGAAAGGTGATTCTCTGACTAGTTTAAGTTTGGTTGAAGAGGCTGACAAAGATAACTATGATGTTATTAGGGCAGCCTTATTAAAGAAGTATCAGTTGTCTGAAGAGGGTTATCGGAAGTTGTTTAAGACAATGGTGCCTGAGGCAGGTGTAGAATTCTCAGAATTCATTGCAAGGACACGTCTTACATTTGATCGTTGGATTGAGCTATCCAAAACAGAAAAGACTTATGAAGCACTTATGGACTTGATACTCAGAGACAAGATTATGTCAAGTATAAATAAACCTTTCCTCGAATTCTTACATGAGCGTAAACCTAAGTCTCTAAAAGAAATGGAACAGTATTGTACCCAATACGTCACTGCACATCCGGACGTAGCTATTAGCAACAGTAAGGTTAAAGAAGGTATGCCAGTTGCTTCTGCAACACCATACAACCCTAATCACTCTCACAAATTCCAAGGACCTCAAAATAGGTTTAATAAAAAAGGTAACTATTACAGTTATCAGAACCAAGGTAACCAATCATTTCAGGGTTCTTCTTCGAATACCTGGAGAAGAGCTGACAGCCCTCGATTCAGGGGTGGTCATAATTACAGGAACTTTCGCAAAGGAAGTCATTCTAGAAACTATCCAAGTTTTCCTTCATGGAGACAACAGGATCATAATTACCGAGATACTCATTATAATGAATATGATGATAGTAACCAAAGGAGCTATGATTCAAACCCGAGTAGGGGTTATAATAGTGGAAACAATGATAAGTACAGAGGCAATAATACCAGCGGTAGAGCACAATTCAAAAAACATAAAGCTCATTACCAGGCGAACTCTGCACAGCAAGAGTCCCACGAAGCCTATAAACAAAATAAAGATAATGATGACTCTAATAATATGGCATGTGCCGCTTTTGATTTTGGGAGAGCATCTCAGTGCCCCCAATGCAAAACATTATTTGAGCCAACCACAGTGTCTACTTTAAGCTGTGGCCATCCTCTTCCCGCTCTTCCTGCGTCAATCGCGCATGATGGGAGAGGTTCTCTTGTCTTACACAAAGGTTTAGTAAATGACAATCCAGTCTCAGTACTTTTTGATTCTGGATGCACAACTATTGGGGTTAGGCAGTCACTCATAGATCCTTCTCATTCTACAGGCAAAGTAGTCAAATGCGTAACATTTGGCGGCACCATAGAGAAATACTCTACCGCTATCATTAGGATTGCTACTCCTTTCTTCACAGGAGATGTACACGCATGTCTTTTGCCGAATCCGATCGCTGATCTTATCATCGGTCGCATTCACGGAGTCAAAGAATGCACTCCGGAGCAAATTTCCGTTTGGGAAAATCAAAATATGCAATCTGCTAATGCGGTAGTCACTAGAGCTCAAGCTCTCAATATGCCTGAAACTTCATCTGTTGAAGATAATGAAGTGCATAACCAAGATGATCCCTTGGTAATTTCTCGTGACTCGTTTATAAAACAACAAGAAGAAGATCCGACTCTTAAGAAATTCTTCACTCTTGTAACGAAAGGTGATCCGAATAAAGATTCAAATTGTAAATCTTGGATTACAATGAAGAATGGCGTACTTGTACGTATGGTGCAAGACTCCACTAAGTCAAGTCATTCTCAGATTCTTGTACCCAAGAATTTGAGAGTTAAGATCTTACAACATGCACACGACTCTCAGTGTGCTGGTCACATGGGTTTTTTCCCGTACAAAGTCAAGAGTTCTTGCGGCTTTCTTTTGGCCTTTTGTGAACAAGGACATACGGATCTATTGTCGATCCTGTAAAGTATGTCAAGAAGTCAAATCCAAAGGTCCTCGTCATGCTGCGCCTATTCAGGCTGCAGATATTCCTATTCGTCCATTCCAGAAAATGGCGATAGACATCATTGGTCCATTCAAGATCAAATCTGCTAGAGGACATCAGTTTTTATCTTAACGTGTGTAGACATGTGCACACGTTGGCCAGAGGCTATCCCTCTAAAGAGCATTACTACCGCTGACATTGCAGATGCTCTTTGGCTTATATTTTCTCGGCTGGGATTCCCCGGAGAAATATTATCAGATCATGGCACCCAACTGATATCGGATACCATGTCTCAAGTAATGTCTACTCTACAGATAGAGAGATCTTTGAGTAGCATCTATCATCCTATGTCCAATGGGATGGTCGAGCGACTAAATAGAACACTTAAGAACTTATTAGGGAAGATAACTGAGGATCATCCTCAAGATTGGGATAGGGTTTTACCCGCGGCCCTCTTCGCGTACAGAGAGGTCCCCAATGAACATACAGGGTTTTCTCCCTTTGAACTTGTCTTTGGCGCGCGCCCGCGCGGCCCAATGTCTTTGCTGCATGATCTTATAACAGCTGACAATATTGACGATGACACAAAATCTTCTTACGAGTATGTCATCGCGCTGAGACAAAAGATTATCGAAGCATGCAAATTGGCAACGTCCTCTTCTGAATTTGCTAAGCAGAAGGCAAGACAATTTGCTAATAAGAAGAGAACTTTACGACAACTTTGTCCTGGTGACAAAGCATTTGTTTTGCTACCTTGTCGTGAAAATAGACTCCTTATTAGTTGGAAAGGTCCGTACGATATAATATCGAAAATTTCAGATGTTGACTACATCGTCGATATTAACGGGAAGCATAAAACCTTCCACATCAATATGCTTACGGAGTTCCATGAACGTCCTGACTATCTACAGCCTATTTTCCAGGCAACGGACGATTCTCATGTCAAACATGGTCATTACTCATCACTGTCTGTAATACAGGATGAGGAAACAAGTTTTTCGGATGTTAATCTTCCGCTTCCAATGATCCCACTTCATTCTAGTGAATCATGGAAAGACGTTACTGTTTCTCCTGATTTGTCTCTAGGAGAACGGCGACAAGTTTCGTCTATGTTACAAACATTTCAGGATGTCCTCACTGACATCCCTGGACAAACTCATGTCATTGAGCATGACATTGTTCTAACTGAACATACTCCAATTAGGGTTAGACCTTATCCTATCCCTATACATTTCCAAACACAGGTTGAAAAGGAGTTGGATGAAATGATAGATTTACAAATAATCGAACCATCCACTTCTGCATATTCTTCGCCGATGGTTATTGTTCGAAAAAAAGACAATAACATACGTCTTTGCGTTGACTATCGCAAATTGAATCAAGTTACGAAGTTCGATGCTGAACCTATGCCTTTACTAGAAGAGCTACTTACTCGTCTTTCTAAATCGCATTTTTTCACTAAACTTGATTTGTCTAAAGGATATTGGCAAGTTCCATTATCCGAACGCGCCAAACCTCTTACCGCTTTCTCTACTCCCAGAGGCCTTTTCCAATGGAATTTTATGCCTTTCGGCCTTATGAACGCACCAGCTACATTTGTACGCATGATGCGTCGAATCCTATCGTATCGGTCAGATGTCATTGCTTATCTAGACGACATCTGTCTTTTCAGCGATACTTGGGAAGATCACTATTCAGGGTTAGTTGAATTATTATCAACTCTGCGTGAGTATAACCTGACAGCAAAACCATCTAAAGCTTGCATTGGCTTTAGCGAAATTGCTTTCTTAGGCCATCGAGTAGGTCACGGTTTCTTGAAGACAGAAGACCATAATATCACTAAGATACTTAACATCTCTATCCCTAGGACTAAAAAGCAAGTGCGAAGTCTTTTAGGTCTCATACAATTTTATGGACGTTTCATTCCGAATCTGTCCTCTATCATGGCACCTCTCTCTACACTATTAAAGAAAGGGTCGCCTAACATGGTTCACTGGTCTCATGAATGCCAATCTTCACTAGAGAAGATCAAAACTATGTTTTCATCACCACCTATTTTAGTGTTACCTACAACAGATAAGACATTTGTTCTTCGTAGTGACGCTTCATCCACTGGGATTGGAGCGGCACTAATGCAAGAGTACTCTGGAACTCTGCATCCTGTAATGTATATATCCAGAAAACTTAATGCTGCAGAAAGGAATTACTCGGTTTTAGACCGTGAATTATTGGCAATGGTTTGGTCAATTCTCAAACTCCAAAGATTCCTTCTGGGCGCGCATTTCGTAGTGGAAACTGACCAAAAAGCTCTTACGGCTATCCAAAGTAAGAACTTGAAGAGCTCGAGATCAACTCGATACGCAATCGCTCTTCAACCTTTTCATTTCTCGGTACGAGCTATCCGTGGTTCAGAAAATGTGATGGCGGACATTCTGTCCAGATGCCCACATGATGCCACTTAACTGTTAAATATTGGATTTTTTTTAATATGTATAACTTTACAACAGTTATTTTTTGTTTCTTTACTAAGATACACATTTGTAATTTAATAATAGAATGATGGTATCGCTACTTAGCGGTTTATTGATGTTTATTCACCGCTGTTCTTTGATGATTGTTTCTTCATAAATCATAAATTTAAGATTATAGTGTGAATTTTTGGTATGCATTGTATAATTACCAGAATTGTATTATACGTACATCACACCTTCCTGGAAACATTTATTCGTAGAGAAACAATTTCTCTCAGATTTTGAGATATATTCTCACCGGTCATATTAGGAATTATAGTTATTCCTGATATTTTCATCTGCGCAGTATTCTTGCGTTGTGAGCCTATTCTACGTTGCTCCTAGATGTATTTAAAAAAAAAAATTTTTTTTTTTTTTTTTTCCCGGGAGGTGTGGTAAGACTGTAAAGTGCAATCTTTTCTATCTTGCAATATAATACATTTATATACTTATTATGTTCGCAAATATTTTGTAAACAAAGTATTTCCTTTTTAAGTGCTTAAGGAGAAGTCATTTTTGAGTTACTTCCCTTGAAAGGAGTTCCGTCATCTTCGATCGGACTCCGCGGACGAGTCTAGGCCTACTGCGATTTATTCTTTGGCTGGGTAGGAATAGATTGTTCTTGCTTCAGTATATCTATGGCCTGAATTTATACGTAGTGTTTGTATGAGTAGGACGAGTCTGTCTTATATATGGATATCTTTACATTTCTAAGTCGAACTATGTTGGTTGTCGCTAGAAAAGGTCAAAGGCTATGCAGCGGAAGTATCGCTAGCAGGGGGTGTGATTCATGGCTGTCATCCTGTCGGGATGTCGAATTTTGTTGTAGCCGGTTTATCGCCGAAAAAGTGATCTATAAGTAGATGGGGAAAAGTGATAGTCATTTAGACATGTTGTATGTACTTTACCCCAGTGTTTATTCTCTTTTGCCAAGGAATGGCAAAGTTATATTTCGCATAGAAAGGTAAAACCACAATTTATTATGAACTTGGGCTTCGCCATCGTTGTCGATAAGCAGATGCACAGTGGTACTTTTGAAAAGAATATTTATTCAAAGGAAGATGACATTCCTATGTATCAGCACTAGATTATATGATATTATTCAATTACCTCTATGATAGAAGCTATGAAGAAATGAGGACATTTAACGAATGACCAATTTTGGTCTGTATCCAATAGTGAGTGAAGCTCACGAGAGAAGCACAGCCATGTTGAAATCCATATACTTTGTATTTATCGAGTGAGAAAAAGGGATGCCTGTACTATCGCTCGATGAACCAAGAGATCACTGCTACATGTGAGAACCCATGTCTGGGATTCCTATATCTTTATGAAAAATATATATATTGAACTTTACGTGAAGGGATATTCGCTAGACGAGGTTAGTCTAGGAGCCTTCCTATATATTGGTTATGGACTGACGTGCCCAGTCAGTAAAGCCAGATGATTTACATGATGGAACTCTGAATGCTTATTTACGAATGCTCCATTATGATATTTGCCAAGCATGAATGCTAACTTAAGATGATATTCCTGTGACCAACATTATGCTGTCTATGTCGACATTTGTTCCTGTAACCATACACGTACTGTCCAAGTGTGCGTCTCATTAAATGTTATAAAAAGACCACCGTAGTTCCAGTACTTCTTGAATTCGAACAGTGTGAGTATGAGTGATGTACTACCAACCTGTCAACTCTATCGAATCATTCTACCATTCGCGTTCTGACATTCATATACACACTCATTGTCTACACTCACATTCTTGTCGGAGCCTCATCACGTTCCGGGACAAGATGACCTGTATGACCAAAACTGTGCTGGGTTTAATGAGTTGACAATCGTTACACTTTACTACACCAGTCCCAACATCTACATTTATCAACTGGTGGACATTCACGGCATTTAACAAATAAAACGTGATTTAACAATGAGTTTAGGTGATCTGTTCCCCTCCTCTCTGCCTTTGCTTTCCGTTATTCCAGAGCAGGTGTGTATCATTTTAAGAAAGATACACTGGGAAGTGACGCAATTAGGTTTCGAACACATTATCTGTGCCTCAAGATACAAGCACTCTAACCACTCTGCCACAAGACGCTTCTCTTTAATATAGAAAGGTCATTAAATTCATAAATTAGATGAAGAGTGGACAAATCCTCAGATGAACTTCATTTGCCGAAGATCATCCAGCATCTCGGAAGGGTCTACCCTGTTCAATCCAATTTTCTGGTTATAATAAGGGTATCAATTGCAACTTTATTATTCATTTTATTTGATAAGCCCATATGTAGTAATTATTTCGCTGAACTCAAATAACCAACAATCACAACTCGCCACCTTTTAAGGATAATACGGAAAAAGCGCGCAGTGCACTCTAAACAATCAATTCAACACCCTTTAAAAGGCATGCAGCGCAATCAGTGTTTCCAATATATTCTGACCAAAAGTCATGATACTTTTGATTAAAAAGATCCAATGAAGATTAATTAAAAGGAAATTAAATTACCACAGAAGAAGTAATACTGTCATCAGGACATACACCAGAAAAAGCAGGTCATAATTCCTTCCTGTTAAGTTTTAGCGGGGGATTTGCTCTTATACATCATAGAGTTCTTTACATTTCATATTATTTACTTTTACATTTTTGTTTTCCTTTCAGTTTTCCAATAAAGCGTTGTGGACAGCTGAAGTGTGTGCCTGCCCTGCCAAGTGTGTCGCATTGGATGTTGTGTTGAACGTGCTGATGTGGGATTTCTATAACATTTATCCATCTGCCTCTTGATCATCCACCTAATCTGTTACCAAATCTTCTACTGCTGGATTCAACTAGTACTTATTTCTCGGGTTACATTCTCATAAGATGGCTATACCACTGTATTTTCTTTCTCTCTATGTATTTGATGCAGGTCGCGTTTGGTTTAGTTTGAAAGAATATCTTCATTGCACCCGGACAACTCCATCAGTGCTCCGATCTCCTTCCTTATATCTCATAAAGAGGATCTCAGGACAGTGCACGAACTCCGTAGCACCGGTGGGAATCCTAATGTGTGTATATAGGAGCACACATTCTATAAATGTTTGGTGGGTAGGTTTCCTTTTTTTTTTTAAACGTTGCCAGAGCAGTGGCCGTGTGGCCTACTCTTTACGATTTCAAACTGCCGAGGGAATTTTAACGTGCGTTACTTAGAAACGGGACCTCCTATTTTTTCGCCCTCATTTGAGAAGGCTGGGTATGCGATCTCACTAACCCAGGAGAACAGGGCATTAGGACCACTGGTTCTGAAAAGTTTTTCCATAAATGATATTCCTTCTACTGGGAATCGAACCCGATACGTTTGTAATTCGAGGTGGACGCTATACCTCTTAGCCACTCTGACCCTGATGCAGGATATAGTAGCTATATATTTTTTGATGCCATCATTTCTTATTTTGTCTCTCCTTATAATGTTAATGGCTCTTCCTAAACATTTCATCTAGCACGATGTGGTTTTCCTTGTATGTGTTCTGGTCAGGGAAGTTTGGCACTGATAGCAATGAGTTGGTAAGAATATCAGTCATCAATCGGGCAATACCTTTTAGCTCCCTATGGAGCATAGTCCTTCAAAAACCCACGCCAAGTCCTCCTGGTTTGTCCCATCCGGTCAAGTTCTTTCTATTTCTTCCTCATTGTTTTCACTTTTGTATCCAGCTCTCTTCTCCATCTGTTTTTGGTCTACCTCTGCCTCTCTTTCCCAGGGGATTCATGAACAAGGACTGCCTTACACTGTTTATCAACAGTATTCAAACTGATATTTGAGGGTTAGAAAAGTTATGACAGTCGGTAATCACTGCAAGGCTTTTGGGCATGTTGATAGCTCCCCGAGCCAGTACTGTCCTTGCTATTTCCAGCTCATACAGCCTCATTATTTCCTTATTTGTGTTACTTTCTCATCAGTGATTTTACTCATCTTAATTACTGAAATTTGGAGGATTTTAATAGATCTTAGATGCAATATTATCTCTGTGATTGTTTGCATTGGTTTGGCCATGTCTGCAGAATGGGAGAAGATCGGCTACCACGACAAGCATGGGAAACAAAGAGCCAGGGATCCAGACCTCCAGGACGACCCAGAGTCCGCTGGAAGGACAATATTAGACAATCTTTGAAGGACCGAGGACTAGAATGGAACCAGGCCAGGAAGAAGACAGCCGATAGGATAGTCTGGCGCTCTCTCTTCCAAACCTCTACACCTCACGGTAGAAGAGGAACGACTAAGTAAGTAAGATTGTTTGCATGCCTTGGAACATACATGCAGCAGATACCATATGCTGACGTGACTTGTTACTAGTTTTACCATCCGACACCTCAACATTATTATTGGGGTTCGCTTAGTGGTGTGAAGCAATTTTAATGGATTGAATTTTATCGAGGTTTTTGCACCACGTCGCACCACCAACTGCGCGAGAATGATGCCGTACGAATATTGATAGGGATGACGAAGACTGAGAAAAATATAGGGAGTCGCCGTTAGAGGAATAGGATGCGTCTCTTCATAAGCGTGGTATGACCACATTTTAATGTCTGGTATTAACACTTATGGGTCAATACGGTCAATACCTTCCATCTACGAAGTCTACGTCGCATCCTCGGCATTTCGCAGAAAGATAAAGTGACAAATGTCAAAGTATTGTCACGTGCTGGCCTTCAAAGCATGTATACACTGCTTAGGCAGCGCAGACTACGCTGGCTTGGCCATGTCCGCAGCGTGGAAGATAATCGCATCCCGAAAAACATCTTCTACGGACAACTGGCAGATGGACAACAAAAACCCAGCTAAGATTAAAAAATGTGTACAAGAGAGACATGAGGGCACTGGACATAAATCCAGGAACCTAGGACGATGAAGCTGCCGATATCACCAAGTGGCGATGCTATCTGCGGCGCCACCTCTGATTGGGCGATAAAAAGCTCACGCAACAAGAGGAGAAAACGTCGAAAGGAGCTCCAAGAAAAAATCAGATGAGGGCTGTCACCTCAGGGGTGTATTCCCATAATCAGTTATTATTATTACTATTATTACCACATACATATTCTAAGAGTGTTTTACACCGTCCAGGTGTCTTCTTCTTCTTTGATCCTTAGCCGCCGACCGTCAAAGCAGTCAGTGGCCATCACGCCTGGTGGCGTCATGTAGGACAACAACAAATTGATTCCACTTTGCTCGGTCGGTGGCCATCCTTCGTACAGTGCCCCAACTTTGGTTCATTCGTGTCAGTGGCTTCCTTTCGGTCCTGTCCAGATGTCTAGAATATGTTTAATTCGAAGTGTGGCCTACTTGCCACTTATGGTAAGCAAATGTCAAGAAAGGTGAGCAACCTTTTTCCTTTTTATATGTGCTGAGGTAGCATCATTATGTAAAGTTAGCAGACAAGAAGCATGTGCTTGGTAGCACTAGATTGTGACATGTATTGTCTTGTATTAGAATAATATATGTCGATTCAGACAGATGAGATTCGATGCACTGAAGTGATGAATGCCGTTCGGTAGTAAACGGCCCTTCAATGTACTATGAACTGGATTGAATAAATCCTTGCTGTTAAATCGCGATGTCATGTAATAAAAGTTCTATGTCGTAAGCTTCTGACTTCATGAGGTATTATTTCGAGGACTAGTGATTGTAAAGTTAGAGTAGTGTATTTAACATTACAAGTATACCCTAGAGTACTTGAGCCAGATAAGAAAGCCTACAACCTCTAACACGTGATGATGGCGAGGCATTTCTAACAGTTAGGACACATTTAACAAATAAACTTGTGTGTGTGTGTATGTATATATTTTCGCAAAATTGGTTTCAATACATTGCAAACGTGGCTTCGTGCAGTTTACAGACCATTCACCGATCGATTGTCACAGGGCCGGCCGCTTACAAAATGGCGATGTATCGACAAACTGTCGATGAGACCTCGGCAATCGGCAATGATAAATAGGAGCTAAACGGAATTTTTATGAAAAGGATTTCACCTTTTATTACAGGAGAGGATTGGGCATAACTGTATGTAAGGAAAAACTGTAGGAAGTTATCAGTTACGGAGAACAATGCGTATTACGGCTGTTCACAGTTAAGCTGAAAGCCTATAAACCCACTTCTGTTCTAAATACTTAAATCAACAAGTAACAGATTGTGAAAGTACATGGATAGGAAGATAGAAATATATCGGCTGTATAAAACGAGATAGGAGGGAACCGTATGGATAATATATAAGCCGAGGATGAACAAGGGAAAGTTTCAGACAACGCACAAATCATGTGAAATCGCTGCCTCAGAAAAAAAATTTCACCTGGAGTATAGGCTGTGACGTCAGTGCTCTCCGATACGTCCGCCAGAGTCTTATAAAGAGCGGATCGTAAACTGAAAGGACGCACACTGAAATTAGGTTTGAGACATACTGACGGCAGAGATCGCCACTACGCTAATACCATCTGAATTGTGAGCGAATCACCAGAAGTTTCAGTCAAGTGTCTGGAGTCTGAGGGTAAGCGAAATTATGAAACAATCATGTATAATAATTTTTTGTTTGTTATTTCAGGTTCGTATAGACTTCACAAAATATATGCACGTAGAATATTCATTGATATTTGTAATGTTAATTTTAGTATGATCTAAACATGTGCATTGTGGATGATTGTTGCTTATACAAAAATTAATCACAACTAGCCCCACAGTCAAATGTAGATAACGTCTATCATATTAATTGCTGTATCTCTTACGAAGAGAAAGGCAGTCCCATGGCAGAGATTGTCATAGGCAAATGAAGTGTTAAAAGCTTCATCATGGAAGATATCGCTTTTACGAGGTTAGGTGACCAGTCTCCTTCCTCGCTGCCTTTTCCTTCCCTAGTTCGAGCGCACAACTGAGTGCCTATTTACAGCTGGTAAACTGGAGTGTTCCACAGCCAGGTCTCAATTCCAAAACTATGTAATTGTACTACCGAAGAAAGCAACTTGATCGCTTGGTCAGTTGGTCACTCACTTTATCTAGTTGTGTATTAATTTGGTGTAGATGCTAAGGGTGGCATCAGTATTTAAATTTGTACCTGATGTAGTTGGAAAGATCAAGTTATAAAAAATTACAGGATGTACAGGAGAGGAATAAACCAGATGATAATTATTACTGAGAATGTAAATACTAATCCTGTATCATTGAAATGATGTTATTTGCTATGACTATATAACAGTGACATCTGATGACTGACTAGTCTGACATATGTGCTAGTCAGTTACAATTAATTGAAATGTTAATACTTCTGTATCACTGAAATGAAGTCCTTACTTACTATGACTGTATAACGGTGACATCTGATGACTGACTTTTCTGACATCTGTGCTAGTCAGTTACAAGTTTAGCCAGATACTAGCCAAGGCTGAACTGATGTTTCAGGTTCCATGAAATAACTCAAACCAGACTGTCCAGTATCAGAAGCCTGTGTTGTTCATCAGAGGCAATCCCACAAGAGTGCAGGACCCCAACGAGTGAACTTCAACTGGTCATTGGCATCCCCAGGCTGGGTCTACCAATACTGAAATATATATACAACATACAGTCCGTGTCAGCAGGATCACGAGTCACAGATAAGTGTCCAGTTATGACACTGACTACCAATATATATGAAACAACAGCGATAGTGGATTCAAATCATTATAAACTTCAGTCACATGATGACAGTAATGTGTAAAGTCAGAGGACTAAGAACAGTGATACAGTAAAAGTGATTCCAGTTTTCAGTAACTTTATTATTCAAGATCTTGAAGTCTAAACAGACAATAATAGTAATTGTGTGAATATTTTTTATATATTTTAATGCTCTTTTCCAACTAGCAGAAAGATAATATTAGTGTACATATTAAAATATTTTAACTGCACCTGAGGAATTATTCACTTCTTACATTTGTGGTTAAAGTGAATGTTCATTTTATTTATCCCCTAGACATTTCGTAATCATAAGATAGTCACAGGGAGGAGAGACCTTAAATCCTGGTACAACTTCTTACCAACTGGCCAGGGTTTTCACAGTCTGACTATTTCTATGATATCCATACACCAGTGCTTATTTCTAAGACTGGGGTATTACTTGTAAGACCAGAACTCTTTACTGGCATACTATTCTGGTAGCATATGAGATACCTGGTTATCCATCTTACTTACTTACTTAGTCGTTCCCCTTCTACCGTGAGGTGTAGAGGTTTGGAAGAGAGAGCGCCAGACTATTCTATCAGCTGTCTTCTTCCTGGCCTGGTTCCATTCTAGTCCTCGGTCCTTCAAAGATTGTCTAATGTTGTCCTTCCAGCGGACTCTGGGTCGTCCTGGAGGTCTGGATCCCTGGCTCTTTGTTTCCCATGCTTGTCGCGGTAGCCGATCTTCTCCCATTCTGCAGACATGGCCAAACCATCTTAGTTGGGACTGTTCTATTTGGGTCTGCAGCGGATGGGATTTTAGGCCTTGACGGATCGTCTGGTTGCGGACCATGTCTCTTCTTGTTACTTCAACCACTTTCCTTAGATACCTCATTTCTGAGGTTTGGATCTGGCTTTTGTGGGTTGTAGTCATTGCCCACGACTCGCATCCATATGTCAAGACTGGGACATAGGTGGAGCGGTATGCAGCCATCTTCGTTTTCTTACCAACCTCTTTCTTGCTGAGGAATCCACGATTTATGGCCTGAAAACGTCTCCCAGCCGCTGCTTTTCGAGTGGCCAACTCTTCTTTGATGCCTCCCTTTCGGTCTATAATAGCTCCGAGATATTTAAAGTGGTCGACCTGCTCCAGGACCTGTTCTCCCAACTTAATCTATGTTTTCTTTCTTCTCGTGATATCACCATGGATTTTGTTTTAGAGCTGCTTATGACCATCCCTCTCTTCTCCAGCTCTTCCTTCCAGACTTGCAGGTTGGATTGGAGATGTGCCTCTGATTTAGCAATCAGGGCAACATCATCAGCAAATGCCAGCTCCGAAATATAGACCTGTCTCATGTTCCAGCACCCCACTGAATACTTGGTTATCCATCTACCAACCCTATTCTTACCTAAATAAATATGAATAAATGAGTATATATATATATATATATATATATATATATATATATATATCTATATATATATATATATATATATATATATATATATATATATATATATATATATATATATATAACCACGCATCCAACATATGGGGAACAAAATACGAAAGAGAGTGCCGTCACCAACATTAATTACCACGTTTTTGTTTTGTTTAAAAAACCTCAGTGTAAAATATTTCTTCTTGCCGTGCTACCCTTATTTATAAATAACCTGTGTTAGTCTGCATCTGTGCAAACAAAGTGTAGGCAAGCGGATGGGTCTGCAAAACTCGGATATCACAAGCAAATAACGGGTGCTAAGTTGTAAATGATATTGTCTGTAGCTGATATAATTGTTGATTTTATTGTACAGCTCTACTGGTTATTTAGCACCTTGTCTACTGTGCTGTTTTTGTTGTAATCGTTAAAGTATTCTGTAAGTTCTTATACATGTTCTTGTATCGTATAGTGAAACAGGCGGTGAATTATGTCATTTTCCTCGTGGCATTCTCTGTAGTATGGATATGCTATCATTAACTAAAAAATGCCTACTCAAATGGGCCATAAATGTTCGTTTAAAGGTATCATCAGGTTTGTAAGTGGAGAACATGTTATGTTCTCTACTTAATTCTCATTTTCTTTCCCTCCTGTCTCTTGTTTGTCTGTACCTGACTAAGGCCTTGTGGCCGCAACGTAGGTTTTTCTTGTCCTTTCTCCTTGTAAGACATATTACTATTTGTGTGTGTGTGTGTTTTTTTTCCCATTCAAGTGTTTCGCTCCATATAAAGTGTTACATTTATCTGGCATCGGAGGAAGGAGAAAATTTAGGGTAGTCCACCCCGGGTAACAATCAGGAGGGGCGTGCCATTGGAAACTGTTATAATAGTACTTTACTTTTTAAAAATCTGCTTGCAAGCATAATACATTTTTTATGTGCGCTTTATGTGGGAGGAGGAGGTGCCAAATGAAAGATCGGCCCCAGATGCCAAACTCTTGAAGTACGCCAATGCGTCCTGGTAATTACTTCTTCTTCTTCAGGGGCCTGGTCTGGAACAGACATTGGCGATCATGACCCTCCAATCGTCTCTGTCTTGTGATAGTTTAATGAGGTTGTTGTTGCCCATGCTGTTGTGTTGCCCAGTTGTTTAAGCTTTCCACATACATCTTTCTCTGCCTTCCTCTTCCTCTCCTACCTGGTATTTTCCCACATAAGACTAATTTCTCCACTCCTCCTCTTCTGTTAATATGTCCCATACATTTCAGTTGTCTTTTCCTGATGGTTTTGATGAGCGATCTGTTAACACCCGCAGCTGTCAATACCTCGGCATTTGTTTTCTTCTCTGTCCACGATATTCTCAGTATCCTTCTCAAAAACCACATTTCCGCTGCCTCCAGTTTTTTCACCATTTGGTTACTCGTTGTCTAACATTTGCATTCATATAAAAGAACGGACCACACGTAGCCTCTTAGTAAGCGAATTATTGTGGTTATGGTGATGTTTCTGTTTTTCATTACGTTGCTCATCATAGTAAAGGCTTCTTTGGACATGGCGATCCTTTCCTTCATTTCTGTGTCACATCTGCAATCTGAAGTCAATGTGTAGCCTAAATATTTAAAGAGATTGACTTGTTTGATTTTTTTTTGCTCTTTTGCTGTTCAAAGAGCATACTGGTATTTGTTATTTCTTAGAAACTATAATGCATAAGTTTTGCTGACATTCAAAGATAATCCTTTCAACTCGCTCTCTTCCACTACTTTGTCTAGAATGATATGTAGATTTTCCTCTGACTCAGCTATTAAAACTGTATCATCTGCATATGTTGTTGATATTTTTCCTCCGACTTTAATTCCCTCGAGGTGTTCAATGTTTCGAAATATCGTCTAGCTGTATATGTTAAAAAAGATCAGGTGATAACACACATCCCTGTCAAACTCCTCTTTTAATTGCTCTGAATTCACTTAGTTCTCCTTCAATTCTGATAGCGGATTCCTGCTCCCATAATTACTTATAGTATCATAATTTCCTAATTATATATATTTTTTTATTAACAGACTATCACTGTGTATCGTCTATAAATCCAATCAATGATAAGTGCCTTGTGTTCAATGTTATTAGCCTTCTCCAATCATAAATGACTGAGAATCATGCGCCCATGAGGTGATAGTCCACAGCTGCCCTTTTTTGTTGTTGCCTGATGTTCCTTCCTGTGGAGCACTTGTCTTCAGCTAATAAACTCCAAATCTTCCTGTCGATTGCGATATGTTTAGTCTTTCCTTTCCGTCTGTATCCTTGTCATGTCTGTCTCCAGTTTTCCTCTCCATGATATTTTTTTTCCCCTCGAGTCTGTATCCTTGGGAGATCGGACATGTAAGTCAGCCGATACATTCTGCTATCAACGAAAAAATGGAAATGCAAAAAGTGCATTATCATCGTCATCATCATCATTATCAACATCACCATCATCAACATCATCATCATCGTCGTTATCGTTATCATAATCATAAACATCGTCATCATCATCATTATCAACATCACCATCATCAATTTCATCATCATCGTCGTCGTCATCTTATTAATCATCAACATCCGTACATCTCAAAATATATCTCTCTAAACCCCTTAGATACTGGACAGTGGCATCATGTCATGAAAAAAAGAGAACAACATGGTAGTGTCACAAAATGACAGATAATTTGAATTTTTCAATCCGTCCCATTTGCCTTACTCTTCTAATTTTTCTGTTTTTGCCGGTTATATGTGTGACGAGTAGGGTGTATGTAGGTGGATGTGGACGATTAGACAGACAATACTGATACACCGCTCCTATAGCTCATTGTCCAAGAAATAACTCCAACAGCCTGTGTCAATCTCCACTAATGTATTATATGAACAACAAATCACAATGGACGCAGGGCCATTACAAATAATGGAGACATAATCAATTCCGAGTATTCTATAAGCATTCTGCTTCCCGGAATTACTACACACAGCAACTAGGATTCTTCATAAACAACTACTGCAACATCCACCCTTCTCTGCTCTACACTCTATGCTGTCTCCTGTCTACTCTCTTCTCTCCACTGACTCAACACACGTCTAAACCAACACACTGCTTTCGCTGACTGCCCCTTTCATGCGTATTCCCTAAAACCCGTGAAACCCTTTCACGCTCCACCGATCCCCATTCACGCATCACAAAAGCTAACAGCTTGTCTCAAGCAACGCTCACAACCCTATAGCTAAATTATTACCATGCACGCATTCCCAGCTCACAACAACTCACATGACTAATAAACTCCCGCTGGAGCATGGGAACATTCACACATACCAAATACTATCAAAACACTCCGTGACATCCACCCCTTTCCCCACGTGAAAAACTGGGGTTTTTCACCGTGAAGACAAAGATGGGAGTGCTATACATCATCAAACCTAAAATACATTATCAAAGTAAACAATACTTCCATACAAAATACCAAACCACACTAATAGCATACTTATTATTCTAGCGATAATCACATTCAATATTTTTAAAGTTAAACAAAATTCATTTCCATATTAGAAAAATGCCTGCATAATCTACAAACTTCATGTAAAGTCATGAAACTTATACAAATATAACTACAAGTAAACATGCTTTATCATCATCAAAATCTGCTAGTCCGTTATTTTGTCCTACATCAAACTGTTGTAAGGTTAATGCTCAGCTGCTTGGCGACTTGGCAGACTGCAGAAAACTTGTTACAACTCCCTATGATCAATGATGAAGCATCTGCTCTGAGAAAGAAAATGTTGTCTAAATCAGAAAGCAACAAAAATTGATTACTGGCAAAAATATTTTCAAATTTTATCTAAGTCACTTTTGACAATTATTTGTACAGATCACTCTATTATGCCTTCCCTTCTGAGTTAGTGATGTTAGTTTTCAGGCTCTGTAATACAATATTATATTATCAGAGGCTCTTTCTGGCATCATATTTATCTCAGCCTTGGTCATATTCTTCAGGGTAGCTGCTCCATTTAGGATGATGACATCCTCGGCTACTATTAACGGTACAACAATAGCTCTCACCGCAATTATTCTATCTACGATGTGCCCCCTTGTATAAATGGTTAATCTCTCTTTTGTTTGCGCAGCGGCAATCTCTTCTGAAACTACCTCTGTATATTTCTCCAGGTTTTTGTTCACTATAGCTTGGTCTGCTGGAACAAAATCCTCTGTTTATATTTTGTCCTCTGTACCTGTTTCTAAATCCAATCTGACGTTTACTTTGAAAATTACCACAGTAATCATTACTACTCATGCGGCTTCCTCTAAAGTGTCGGGAATCTCTTAAGCCATTGGTTTCTCTTATGTGATGTTTCTCATGTGGCATACGAGCACCACGATCTACTCTGCGATACTTCTCAATCAGCTTTCTGCGCTCTTCTTTCATCCGGTCTGTCTCAGGATATTTGACAGATTCGCCTTCTTCTGGCAAAGTAAAGTTCACCTTTGTTTCATTTACTGCCCTTTCCTGAATATTCAACTTCCGTTCACCCAATTCATTTGCTGATTTAATATGCCTCTCAATGTTAGTTTCTGATTGACTCTGCTGTTTTGGAAACGATATATCTTTCTGTTGGGGTGAAATTAAATTTAATACTGAAGTATCAGCAACTCGGACATTACCAGATGACATGCTATCTACAGGAATTACCCTAGGTTTTCCTTGCAATCTAGTAGTTCCTCCATAAGTATCGTCTCTATGATTGTGTTTCCATAGTTTGATATCTTCATCAGTACATTCTTTGATACCACGAATATTTCCAAGTATTAGATCAGCGACCGCATTATCATCAAGAACACATGCTTTTACCCTACCTCGCAAGAATGGCGTATCAATATCTATCAAAACCAGAGGGTAAAATTCCACCCTGCCACCAAAAGTGATACATCGAGCAGTTTGCCCCAACCAATGAGACAACTCAATGCACGATCTCCGCACCCCAACTGTCGTACAACCTGTATCCCTTAAGACGGATACAACTTTATGTCCTATGTACCCTGGATGCAAGACTATATTCCCATCTGTATGAACTGCTGACAAACATGGAAGTGGGTGGCCACAAATCAGAATTGGTGTCTCATCTTTATGAAAAAGTGGTCTACACCCTTCACAACTCTCGTTGTTGAATGTATCTAAGACTACCACCGAACTTGCGTGTTCAAACTTCCTATTAGGACAATCGAATTGAAGGTGACCAATCTCATTACATAGAAAGCATCTGTACTCCTCACGTTGGCTCTTTTGTGGACTATCCTGAGTGCTAGTCTGAGGCTCGGCCACAGACTGAGGTTCAGGCTTGTCACAAAACTTTGCTCCATGGCATGGTGATCCACATTTAAAACAACCAGAAGGTCTTCTACTACCTGACTTTGTCATATTCTGCTGTTTCCTGGGGGATGTACGGTAGTCTGTTTCTGTCCACCTCTTACTTACTGCCTTCCTATCATAAGGTCTCTCCCCACTACGAGAATTTTGTCTCCGATATGGTCGTGTTTCATAACTCCGCTTGGCCACACATGTCGTAAATGTTTCTGGCACCGCCGATTTATGAATCGGTCTCCCCGGATGTGCGGTTGCGTACTGTTGACCTAATTGAGACATTGCCGAAATATTTTCCGGTTTTCTTTCCTGGAAAAAAGCCAACAACTCCGAGCTACATGAAGACATCACCTTATCACGTAAGATTAAATCACATAGACCATCAAAATCTTTAGCAATGCCCGATAGGTCAATCCATCTGTTCAATAACATCTTAATCTCTGCGATAAACTCCGCAAAATCTTGCTCACTACTTGGCATCGCACTGTGGAACTTTAAACGATAACCCTGCTCATTTAACCTGTACTTGCGTAACAAAGTTTCCTTCACTATGTCATAATTTAATCTATCTTCCACAGTTAATTAAAAAACTGTTTTTAATGCTGACCCTGTTAAATAATCTGTCAACAGTGATCCCCACAGTTCTTTATTAATTTTTAAGGCAGCTGCCTTCGTATGAAACCTCTCCAAGAAACAGTCCATAAAATCTATGGATTCGTTGAAAATTGGGAGTTTCAACTTGTACATGCTCCCATATTCTTTTTTTGATGTTGAGTCTGAACCTGACTTCTCTAACTCGAGTTTTTTCAATGATACCTCTTTGTCTGCTTCTATCTTTTTAATTTCTTTCTGTATCTCTAATCTTTTAGTCTCTTCCTCTGCTTTCTTTTTCTCTCGCTCATCATGGCGTTCTTGTCTATCTTGTACTTCTTTAAATTGAGCCTGTGCCTCTTTCAATTGAGCCTGTGCAAACTCTAAGAGATCCTCTCCAGACTTTCCTATCTTCTCACCGACAAGGATAAAATCCATAAGTGTTGACATGATTATAAATATATATGATTTATATGCACCTCAAATACTGTAACTTAATGTCAAAATAGTTCACACCACAAAATAATATCTGAAATAACAACTAAGATAATACTTTACTCACTGTATTGAATGTCTACCCACAAAAATTATTAACCCTACAAAACAAACAATGACGCAAATGATGATGATAATTATTACACCCTAATTAACAACCAACAACTTGGTAGGTCGGTAACAAGAAAAAGGAAAGATGTGTGACAGAAGTAATATTGAAATATACAGTACCTGACCTCTATAACGTACGAAAACAGGAGATTGAGAAAATTAACGTATTTACAAGATAGTGTAAGAAGAAAAATGACTGAAGAATACACCATATACACAGAACGTCAAAGAGGGAATATAACACACAACCAAATACAAACTATACGTAAACAACTAATGCAAATATGCACACTTTATTCGAGAAGGGCAATACAACTGATCCTGCCCACAGAATAGGACCCCTTCTAAGAATAAATAGCGCAAAATCCTATAGATGAAATCAAAACACACATAAATAACATATTCGTCACGTCCAACAACAACACTGAAACAATGATTACCAAGGGAAGCCAATAGAGCAATCTGGACAAAGAAATGAAAAATGGCCTTAGAATGATGAACCCAAACACACTAAGGTTACGTAGCTTTTCTGGTTCACTGGAATGGCAGGCTATGGCAACAAACTGATCTGATCTGTTGTCTCCAAGTCACCTCTGCAGCAGTAACTTTGAGAAGTCCAAATTCTACAACAGTTCCTGTGAGGAATATGTTTAATACACACTTAGTATATAATTCAAGCTCTTCGAATCTAACTAAAATGGACGAAAGAACTAGAGAGAAAGATGACAGCTAGGATTCACACAGTTATAAGTAACGTATATATAAGGAATGTGTAAGGCAGATAGGAATAGCACAGCTAATGGTATTGTAGATATTACAATTAATTATAGAGGAAGTCTAATCTAAACCTATATCACATATAAACATACAAAGACAGAGTGAAAATTAACTACAGTAGAACAGCAACACTGAAGATGAGGTAGAAAATAAGTGATATTATTAAAAGAAGAAAATAGCAGAAGTAATAAGAAGAATGTGAAAACAGAAGTACTCAGTATATGAGAAAAACTACTGATTTCTTAGGAAATACATTGTTAGCACTAAATAACATCAAAATTACCCTTTAAACTAGAAACTTAGTAAACACTTTACTAGAACATTAGCCTAATAGAGCACGAAAGAATGTTACGTAACTTTCTTAAACGAATAACAACAAAATAAATTCTAATTAAGTTGTATCTCAAGAAATTATGGCAAAAACTAAATGTTCACGAAACAACTACATAATACTTATATCCCAAGCGTGTAGATATGTTTATAATGTCTTCAGCCAGTCCCAAGATTGATGAAATATGAAGACTCCACACACAGCACGAACACAACACTCAGTTCAGATTCTGCAGCGCCATCTGGCTACACAGACAGTGAAAAACCACGAATTGTTTTCCACGGCACACACAGCAACACGACAGCTTCACAGCTTTCACCGATCCTCTTCTTCTGGTCATCATAGATTCTCCTGGTCACAACACACTGTTTCACAACTGCAGTAAACGATGTAAACAGACTTGTAAGGCAGCATTCCTATAACACACTGTTTATTCGGTAGCGCACACGTACCGTTGACAACTGACCTAGATTTGAACAGTGTCGAATCGTCTGGTTATTGTAAAGTTGTTACACTTCGCTGCGTTGAAAAACAAACCATCGGCTGCTGACCTAATGACCTCAGATCACTTCAACGCTGTACAGCCCTGGGTTCACTTGTAACATCCAAATAGACGAGCCCTCAATGTGACGAGGAGGGTGTATGTAGGTGGATGTGGACGATTAGACAGACAATACTGATACACCGCTCGTATAGCTCATTGTCCAAGAAATAACTCCAACAGCCTGTGTCAATCTCCACTAATGTATTATATGAACAACAAATCACAATGGACGCAGGGCCATTACAAATAATGTAGACATAATCAATTCCGAGTATTCTATAAGCACTCTGCTTACCGGAATTACTACACACAGCAACTAGGATTCTTCATAAACAACTACTGCAACATCCACCCTTCTCTGCTCTACACTCTATGCTGTCTCCTGTCTACTCTCTGCTCTCCACTGACTCAACTCACGTCTAAACCAACACACTGCTTTCGCTGACTGCCCCTTTCATGCGTATTCCCTAAAACCCGTGAAACCCTTTCACGCTCCACCGATCCCCATTCACGCATCACAAAAGCTAACAGCTTGTCTCAAGCAACGCTCACAACCCTATAGCTAAATTATTACCATGCACGCATTCCCAGCTCACAACAACTCACATGACTAATAAACTCCCGCTGGAGCTTGGGAACATTCACACATACCAAATACTATCAAAACACTCCGTGACAATATGAACTTTCGTTTCTTTTTATTCTTCTACCGCGACCGTTGTCATATTATTCCCCGCTCACACCCCCACTCCAAGGCGTGTCTGGTTTTTTATTTTCGCTTCTGGCCCTCGTTATAAATTCATCGCTTGGTCTTTAGTAGCTCAGCGATCGGCAGCTTATGATATATATTACAAAGATGCACCTGGATTATGCCAGACTAGGGGAACGCTCTTCGCTCGTAACAGTGTTTTGAACACTGGCAGAGTAATCGATTTCTTTGAGACGTGAGCCACCGTTTTACTTTGGTTTTTCAGTTGAACGGCCCAGCTCGGCCAACCTTTGATTGCTGCGTAACTCTGTACTTCTTCTCTCAGGAGAGATAAACTCAGCATTCATTCTGAGACGTTGAGCCGGCCGTAGATTGCCGATTGTTGGTTAGCGGTAGATAATATTATGTCTAATTCATGGAACTTTCGTGTCTCTTCGTCTTTTGTTGTAAATTCTAAAATAATGTTTATATTACTCAGGGTTACGCTCAAAGCAGAGTGGCCCGAACACGTGCGTGATAATGCGATCGCAGGTGCTGGGTCAGCGTCCCCTATTAGACTATAAATCTTGATAGGTTTACTAATTCAGTACACTCGTTCATTAACCTGGGCTCGTAGATGACCAATTGAGACACATGCTATTATGGACAAAAGACTCGATTGTGTCGCCTAATTAATTGGTAACTCAGGGTGAGTGGTCATTTGTAATATAATGCATGTTTAGCTTTAATGTGTGTGTGTGTATATATATATATATATATATATATATATATATATATATATATATATATATATATATATATATATATATATATATATATATATATTTATATATATATATATATATATATATATATATATACCTGATAGCAGTGTGACTTGAATTATTTTTTCGGTGACTACTCCTCAGTAAATTTATTCAGTGATAATGTAGCCACGTCTACAGCCTAAATTAACAAGTGCTTAATCGGTTAGGTGTCTCCTAGTGTTAGTGTTTACAATGGGTTAAATAGTAAACTTAACTAACATATACTTAACCGGAGAAGAATTCCATAGTCTTGTTCGTTGCTTACAATGGGTTAAATGGTAAGCTTAAGCTAACCTTACTTTTGGGGGATTTCAGTGCTGTTACTTATTCGCATAAACATGACTAGTGACGTGTATTCGCTATTACGACTGAATTGTAGGAGGAAGTCATTCTTTAATTTGTGAGAGAAAGTTCTCGAGGGAGAGTGTGGAATTAGGATATGCCTATTGTGTAGTTAAACAGAGGTAGAACTTACACGGCAGGCAGTCTAGAAAGTTAACCACAAGCCAGCAAAAGAATTATGTCCTAAGTAAAGTCAACATGTATTATAATAGCATAAACATTGCATTTTCGTGTATTTCATTTTGGGAGGTTACTACTTTTCCATTTTGTGTATGGACCCCCAATGGGCGCTTACAATTTTATTATGTAATGTATTTAGTGCTTATATTTTCTGTAAATTCCCATAATGATGTAAGATGAATAGCATATCCACTTAACGGGAACTAAATGGTTGGACACCCCTTATGTTGAGTTGGAATAGGACTTTGAGTAGATTTTTTCTGTCAGAGCACATGCTGAGATGTACATGTATGTACAAGCTATATTAGCCTATGCGACTGCATGCTGATAATTTATAGTGTGGGACTAACAGGAGGATAACTCATGTGAATAAAGACAGCACCGAGATTTACCTAGCAATAATAATAATACAAATACCATAGTCGGGCATAACATTGTTATGATTTTATATTTTTTGCTTGAGGTAATGGTTGTTTGTTTTGATCTTAGTCTCAGAGTACCCCACTGTTACAGCAGGATCCCAGTCGAGGAATGTAACATTCTCCTCGACCTCACGGTTCCAGTGAGTAACTAACGCCACGAGTGTCACATAGTACCTGAAATTACAACCTTCTTCACATAGCCCTCTAACGGGAATTTAACTCATGCAGTGTATAACCAGCACCCGCAGTCTGTCGTCGTATTGTGCAGTAGTGCTTCCCTACTCGAGTATTTAATGCGGGTCTGAGCTAAAAGGGTCACTCCACATATTATCGACACAGCTGAGCCAGCAAAAATTGAAATCATCTTAGGCCGCTTACAGACGAGCGTTTCTTGACGCGCGTATCTCGCGCGTGACGAATGAAAGAGTATGGATTTACAGACAGTCTCGCTCGGCTGAGCAGCCTGTAAATCCCTTACTCCTTCATTCGTCACGCGTGAGAAACGCGCGTCAAGAAACGCTCGTTTGTAAGCGGCCTAACTGTGTTCTTGAACGGAGGCACAGTCCCAAACTCAATGTCTCAAACCAGACCCAACCAGATTTTCGCATCAAGTACGTAGGCTTTTTTCAACGCGCCAGGAAAATAGCGCACATAAGGACAGTTGTCATAAGTTCACCTCGCATTGTATGCTTCTTGTCATCCAAACCCCGCGCGTATTAGCGATCAGCGGAAAGGCAGAATTAAACCTTTATTAAAGTTTATTTTGTGAAGACGTCGCAAGGATAGCGTTTGCTTTTTCCCCAGTGGATTTATTACACTCCTCCAGACTGGATAGAGACTTAAAGACACCGTGTTACAGTTATATCATACACATACAGCTGAAGGATTTATCTCTGGGATTACTTTCATCGTCGGGGCCGACTAGTTGGTTTTTGTTCCTTGATGTTTATGTAATTGTTAACTTGTTGTGATTTGATGCATTACTTCTGTTGTTGTGCTGAGACTTTTAATTTTCCTATATTTGCTACCTTTAAGACGAGTTAATAAATTTTACTCATTTGTTAATGCGCTGTTCAAGACCTTCATCCATACATATTTAAACTCTTACTATTTCTCTATCTGTCTGTGAGAAAGAAGAGAGAGCGTGTGATACTTAAGAATATAGAAGTAAGTTGTGCGCTTGGAAAGAGAGATAACTTTAATAGATCTTTTCCCAGGCTGTCTTAAGTTCTCCCTATTTTCATACATTATCTGTGTTTTTCTCTATAATTCTGACAGTTCACTAACATTGTCGATTTCACTCAAATTGTCGGACTCGACAAATACTTCTAAAACCTACACACTCACGACGATCCCATCTCAATGCAACATCTCCGGCAATGAAGAAGCTGACAGACTGGCAAAGGAAGGTGGAAAGCTACCACAGCCTGTCACAAGAGTTTCATCAGAAGCAGATACATAAACAAATGGGAAGCAGAACATTTAGGCCACACAAACAATGATGCATATTACATCCTCAACAGAAGAGAACAAGTGATAACACTAGTCAACAAATTTTCAAAAGTTATTTGTACCAGAAATTAAATATACCATTTCTTATTGATTTTGACATGCTGATTTCAAATATCATAATGAAATTCACTAATTGGCTCTGGGGTTTTTTTTTAATGATAAATTTACATTACTGTAATACAAATAATGTATGCTTGTTTAATTCTCTGGGGTGAACAGCTGGTCTTTCTACTTTAGCATTATAAAAATTGTGGTTACAAACTCAATTAATTGATATTTCAACATAAAATGATAGAAAAAATAAAAACATTATTTAAAGTTCACATATCATGTTTTAAACAGGCACATTTGAACCCATTCCGTCATTATTCAGTCGCTGTTCGAGCTCTCTTTGCTTGCTTCTTGTAGTCAATCGATGAGGTGTCTCTTGTCACAGTCCAACAGTAATCAGCAAGCATTGAAGGGCTCCAATTGCCTTGATAGCTTGTCTCCATGGCAGCAATGTCCTGGTGAAATCGTCCACCATGCTCATCACTGACCGCTCCACAGTTTGACATAAAGAAATCCAGATGAGAATCCAGAAAATGAATTTTCAAAGACATGTTGCAGCCAAGACTCTTATGCTTCAGAAGGAGATTTTCTACAATTTCATTGTAATTATCAGATCTGTTGTTTCCAAGAAAATTGTCCACCACTGACTTAAATACTAGCCATGCTGCTTTTTCCTTGCCATGCAACACGCAAAGAAACTCTTCATCATGAAGAAGTTTTCGAATTTGCGGACCAACAAATACTCCCTCTCTTATTTAGCTTCACTCAGTCTTGGAAATTTTCTCATGAGGTATTTGAAAGCCTCATCTGTTTCCTCCATTGTCTTGACAAAGTTTTTCATGAGACCCAGCTTAATGTGCAAGGGTGGCAACAAAATCTTGCTGGTGTCGACAGGTGCTGGGTTCTCAACGTTCTTACTGCCAGGCTGCAATGACTGCCTGATTGGCCAATGTCTTCTGATGTAATGGTCACTTCGTGCACGGCTATCCCACTCACAGAGAAAGCAACAGTACTTGGTGTATCCACTCTGTAGTCCAAACAAAAGAGTGACCACTTTTAAGTCACCGCAAAGTGACAAATGAGGATGATCGTAGTTTATACACTTCAAAAGCTGCTTAATGTTTTCATAAGTTTCTTTCATATGAACTGCGTGACCAACTGGAATTGACGGTAACACATTACCATTATTCAACAAAACAGCTTTAAGACTCGTCTTGGATGAATCAATGAAAAGCCTCCACTCTTCCGGTATGTAATTGATTTTGAGGGTTGCCATTAAACCAGAAATGTTGTAGCACGCAGAAAGGTCTCCCTCTTTGAAATAGAATGTAATAAGCGGCTTCTGACGGTTTCTATACACAGAAATTGTAACATCTTCTGCCAGGAGATTCCACTGTTGCAATCTGGAACCCAAAAGCTCCGCCTTGTTCTTCGGTAAATTCAGATCTCTTACAAGATCATTCAGTTCACCTTGGGTTATTAAGTGTGGTTTAGTGGATGTAGTTTGCTCAAAATCTGGGTCGCATGAGGTTGATGGTTCAGGACCACCAATGTCCTCTTCTTCATCAGTGGAAGCAGCTGAAAATGATTCTGGCACTTTGGGAACTGGAAGGTCATTGCCATGTGGTATCGGACGTATTGCAGAGGGGATGTTTGGATATTCCAGAGTCCATTTTTTCTTCTTTCATATGCCTTTCCCAATTGGAGGGACCATGAAAAAGTAACAGTTGTTGAGATGATCAGTGGGCTCTCTCCAAATCATTGGGACTGCAAAAGGCATAGCTTGCCTTTTGCCAGTCAACCACAGTTTACGATGTGCAGCACATGTATTGCAGCATATGTGTCTCGCCCAGCTCTTATCTTGATCTCCTATTCTGCAGCCAAAATACAAACTGTACGCCTTCTTAATCACTTTAGTTATATGTCGTTTTTGTGATAGAAATGTCACCTCACCACATATATAACAGAAATTATTAGCACTGTTCACACATGTCCTAGGCATTTTTAACTACGAAACTTTTGATAAGGACAAATGCACTAACTAATGGCATAATTTTATCAGAGATAAGATATGTATACACAAAGGTGATGTAATCATAGGTAGGATTGCATCATGAACTTCTAGTTACATTTTTATTGGTCATTAGAAAAAATTATGCAATCGCCCACAACAGTTGCGTCATATATATAAATTTACCGTAATTAAATAAACTAGTAGCATATATCTTGAAAACTAGAGCCAATCAACATTTTTTAATGTCATTTTCGTTTTCAGCACACCAAAATTAGTTAAGATCAGCTATTTTCATTTCTGGTACATTTTGGTTGTTGACTAGTGTAATCTTCAGACTCCGCTCGGGCCACAACACATTGAGATACCACCTATTCAACAAGCTAAAGATAGGAACTACCGATAAGTGTAAATGTGGCACTGATAAAATGACTGCTGAACATTTGCTTCAAAGATGCCCAACATATGAGGAACAGAGAAAGCATATGTCGCCATCACCAGTACCATTCCTGGAAAAGCTCTATGGAGATAGAAATAGCCTCAAGCTGACCACTGCTTTATTTGAACATATTCAAGTTGACGTCTGAGAATGTACGAAGAAGAAGATATCCCTATTCAATTTGTTCCTAATACGTCTCTCCTCCTAATATATTTTACTTCCTAATCACCTATGTTTCCTTCTTCCTTTTCACTCTATGAGCTACCTCATTAGCTCATATTTTCAGTTTCCTCTTTATACTATCTCCTTTACGTCTTCTTATAAAAAAAGACTACAATCTTTCTTTCTGGGCATATATGTATCGTAACTCTAATTACTTCTGTCATTTCGCTATGGCTTCTCCGTAAGTTATGTCCTTGTTCCCTCTCTTGAACATTATCATGTTATATCACTGTCTCATTATGTACTCTGCCTCAGCAGTCTCAGTTGCCATTTTCTTCTGGCTTTTCCCAATTTATAAATTCGTTCCTTCTCTGGAACACTTCGTCAAATCAACTATTCTTCGCCATATCACTGTGGCTTTATTAATATTCTCTTCATCTCAAATTATATTTCTTATTTTAGCCTTTCTCTTGCTTCTTAGTTCCAGTTTTGTCTCTCAGCATTCTTCTTCTCTTCATATATTTTGCCATTTCCCATGGCTTCTCCTTATTTCATTTCCTCGCCATTTTCCCATGGTTTCTCCATATTCCATCTCTTTTTATTTTATTATTTCTTTCTATTATGTGTCTGTGCCATCTTCCCATGGCTTCTCATTTCATTTTTCCTCCTTGTCTACTTCTCATGGACTCTCAATATTCGTTCCCTCTCTGGAACATCATCTTTTGTGCTACTTCCCTTTCTACCTCCCCTACGACACTCTATCTCTACAAGCGTCTAAATCACTTGAACGAGTATATATGATCGTTGAGAACTTTCCTCAACAGACTATTGTTTTATGGCCTGGTAACCACCACACGTAACGTTGGAACATTCTCAATAATTTCTCTTCCAACATTTGTTCCCACCTGGAACATTCTCGACAATGTTCTTCTCTTCGTTCCCTCACTGGAACATTCACTACTGTATATTATTCGTCAGTGGATAGGGAGATCCACTCGTGTGCCAGGTATGTGTCACTCAAAGTTATGAACATTAAGTCCCGTAAGAATGTCAGGTTGAAGTTATAGTCTTGAAATTAAACTAAGATCCCCGGAGTTGTCCGGTCATTTAAATATGATACTTTCAAGCACAGCCCAGACTACAAGCATGTCAGAAATGAGGTAAGAAGAGATAGACAGTGAGTTAGCGGGAAACTAGTCTATTCAAAGACAGTGAAGAGTGAGATCTGAAATACTTAGCAGTGTGAGAGCAGCACATCAGGTGTTGAGAAAAAAGAATTGTGTTGATGTCTGCACATTATTTGTCATGCCACGACTCAATGAATCTGTACACATGTTGAACACTTTTGGGAAGTACCCATCAATAGATTATCGAAAGGCTATTAGTGTCGGCATATGTTCCTACTGTTCGTCGTGTGCAGATTAAAGACATAGTCTGTCTGTAGAGAGAAAAGGAGTACAGAATCGAACCTGCTATAAGATCAAGGGGTAGCACAGACTACCTATCTGAGACCCCAGCGGCCACATTATAAAAGCTTAACCTTTGGCATTATTTGACGTAGCACCGAACGGGACATCACCATTTGGTGCAATGTCCCCGTGGTGGTGAACTCCTAGGACTGGTTGCGGCACCAATTAGTAATGTGTGACAGTTCCGTGAGCTGGTTACGGCCCAATTAGTAATATGTCACAGTGCCATGTAGTAATCTTATGTGACTGTGTGCCCTGTATATGAATATTGGCACTAATTGTTAATCAACAAACTAGGTGACTGGGGCAGACCTAGTCGTCGGATTTTCTATTTTGTCACTTTAGTTTATTGACAATCTTCCAAGTAAGAGTATATCTTAATACTGGCCATCACCGCCAGAGCTGACTATTCCTGGATGATATATCCCAAGCTTCCAACCTAACTCGTTCCATCCCTCCTTGTGAAGTTACATAGTGACAACTTCGTATAGGGGTGATTTTCTTTATATCCAGTATCTTGTTTACTCTAGCACTCAACAACCTTTTAGAGACTTAACCCAACTTGAGAAACGTTCCATCAAAACAAACATTTTATTTACATCTCAGAAGTTCATCATAACAGAGGCATGTGGTACAAATTCCAGGTACAAACATTTCCTAACTGTCTCTTGTATGTCCCATTCCTCCTGGGCACATTCATGTACCTATGCATATATATATATAGCTCTCTACCTGAGAACATTATCAGATATGGTTTATTCCTATTTTCTTCCCTTAAGGCTATTCTATTTATTCTGGTATCTCCCAAGCCTTTCATCAACTCTTTCCTGAGTTGTTTTCTTTCCTCTACTAATCCTGTCAGATTTGACTCATATTAATCAAAATACCATCATCTTAAAATTCATATATGCCAATTAGCACATTTGGTACACCTGTTGCAGTATCCTCATACTTATACCTGCTAGAGAGCGCATGTTTCATCCTGTAAATACAATCACCCTTCAATTTCTTACTCATCTTACTTGTAACAGTCAATATTGCAAAGTTCATTACACAATAGCCCAGCATGGCTATTAAATCCATATTCTTCTGTAAATCTTCTCAGATGCTTACTTAGTCTCATTTTATCCACCTCATAGTCAATTTTGTAGCTTCAGCTTCATTTCTCATTATCCTGCGCTCACTTAGTTGTAAGCGTCGTTAACCTTGTAATACTTTATTTCAGCTTCTGAAATCATTCTATTCAATGTCTATCAAAAGTTATGAGTCAAAGGACCTACTTACTTTGGTTTCACAGAATCCTCACAACACTCATATTTCTTACTATCACCCCTTATCACTAAGCCTATACTTTAAACACAGCTTTGTCTTTCATATGTGAATAGATTCTACTACTCTAACTAGGTCTATAGGATTCTTCAGAAGCATTCATTCTGTTTCCCACAGAAATTGAACTTGGCCTGGCAGAAAACACATTCCTGCCACTCTACGTCCTTAACCAGGACTGCTCCTCCGAAAAATGCGACCGCTCACCAGCGTGTCCAAGTGTGTTCTTCTCTATAAAATCATTATCAACTGATCTGTCCTAGTTTACTGTAAATTCATTGGTTCCTCCTATTCTCCACTCAGCTGGAATATGTTCACGTTTATGCGCTGTGTAAACAACTCAGTGAAGTGTCATCCGTTGTCCTGGTAAACTTTTCACGTGCATATTTTTTTTCTCTCAACTCACTTAATCATATAAGGGAGGTAATTAACCGATGTCTCCCTTTGCATAATTTGACAACATTATATTGTCTTCTCTAAAGCTTGCTATACAATTCTTATATGTACATTTTCTAAACTATAATTACCAACTCACCAAATCTACCTAAGTGTAATTAAGCACTTTCCTCCCCTGACCTTAATATTCAGAGTCTCCTCCCTTTGATTAAAGTATTATTTCACTCATTTTATCTCCCTTTTAGCAAGAAATAGTCTTTATTCAAATCCATTCTTATTTCTTAAACCATTTTTTTATACTTCCCCGTTAACCAAAACCAAATTACCGCTTATAATTCCTGCTTGAGCATTTATAATGCTCCTAGCAAAGTCAACGGTGACATACAACACGGGGCCATACAAATGTATCCCATATTGAGGCATTTGTGTTCCATCATCTAGCAATCCCATCCTATACTTAACATACCATCATCACCGCGCCTGTATACATATTCAAAGTTTACATGTTAATAAATATTCAAAAAAAATTTTGAAGCGAATTGTAACGCTACCTCATTGCTGAACCTTAGCTTGAGGCATACTATCAATACTCAAACAAAAACAAATCATGGCTCTGCACTTATTATATATATAATATATATATATATATATATATATATATATATATATATATATATATATATATATATATATATATATATATATATATATATATATATATATATATACATGTTCCTATTTTCGACATGGTCACTGCCTCTGGACACAGAGGTTTGTCAGTACCTTTATATGTCTTGAAATATCTGCTGTTAATGTAATTTATCCATTATACGAGACAGATAAGCAAAAATAACTAATTAGTGGTGCATAAGTAAATATCCTAATGTGATAGTGAAAGATATGTCACTATGTCAGAGTTGATGTGCCCGACTGATTCTAGCCTTGGATGCATCAGTCAAATCCTTAACTCTGTCTAAACCTGTATATACATGCACCAGTACCTTTATATGTCTTGGGGTGATAGTGAAAGATACATGTCACTATGTCAGAGTTGATGTGCCCGACTGATTCTAGCCTTGGATGCATCAGTCAAATCCTTAACTAGGTCTAAACCTATATATACATGCACCAGTACCTTTATATGTCTTGGGGCGATAGTGAAAGATACATGTCACTATGTCAGAGTTGATGCGCCCGACTGATTCTAGCCTTGGATGCATCAGTCAAATCCTTAACTCTGTCTAAACCTATATATACATACAGTAGTACGTCAAGGTTAACAAAATATCTAACCTTAGGATGTAGAAGTAATATAGTCATGACCCTATAACTGTCATTACCATCATCTCTTAAGTAAGCAGTACCCATAATACCAATACTGCAACCACGTTTTATCCCTTGTATCTCTGTATAACCAGTGCAGTAACAAGTGGGGACGTTCATCCTCAGTGCAACATTTGCCTATGTCCATGAGTGAAACTCCACCTGACTGCGTCTGGATCGCTTCCTTTCTTCTTTTCTTTTCTCTTTTTTTTTCTCTAGTCCTGAATACTTTTATGCCTGAAATAAGTACATTATAATGATTAACATGCATTTAATGTACTATACATATTTTAACCAATGTCAGTCTTGATCATCTGGTATGCTGCATCTTGTACCTTGGGAAGAACACTGTTAAGTTTCCTAAAACTATATATAGTTATTCTAGTTTGTCACACTCCTAAGACTATATGTGTACTCTACTGTGTCACAATGATGAGTTTCTGTGTATTCACTCTAGTTTGTCACACTCTTTAAAACTATGTGTTCAATCTGCTCTATCACACTCTTAAGACTATGTGTAATCTAGTTTGTCAACTCGACTCTCTTTAAAGAAGTTAGTGAGTACTGTAAGTGTCTAAGCGTGCTCCAGTATATGAATATCAACTTAAGCTAAACACAGTGTGACTCAATTAATTAACTTAACTTTAGGTACTATGTTGGTTAGAGTACCGAATTAAACACTATAGCTGGGTTAGTGCTGCGAATTAGTACTATTGCTGGGTAAGTACTTTACGACGACTACACTAAGTTGGAGATTTGTTTTGCGAGTTCCAACAGTGTAATTTCTCTACTGGAGAGGCGACTGTCATACTGTGACGAAGTTGATATGCATTGCGATGTCGTGTTTATAGTCGCTCTGCAGGAGGTAGGGGGCGAACGAATATTTATATTTTGTTGGAAACCTAGTGAAGGTTTATGTACTTGGCGATGATTTCTTTTGAATCTTGTTCGTAGATGTTCTTGCGGTAATCGTAGCAATTTCGCTCTTGGTGGTGAATCTAGTGACGACGGTTGGTAAGGGCGTTTGGTAGCTATGCGTATTTCGGTGCTGGTTGTATTATCCATACACTCTATGTCGCTGTCTTCTCGTTCTGTTACGTCAAGTTCAGATTCCACCTGTGCTGAAGGCGTATCAATGACATTCTTGTTGTTATTTATATGCTCCGCTGTAGTGCTCTGGGTATGGTGAGCAATGTTACTTTTCGTCACTTGTAAAGACTGTTCGTCATCGCTATCTGAACTAGAGTATGTAGGCTGGTGTTGACTGGAAGTTAACAGTGGTGACCTCTGACTCGTATGCTCTTCTGTAAAGTTCGTACTGGGGGGGGGGTGCCATGTTTCTCGTTGCTGATTTCAAAGGTCTGTCATCTTCACTATCCCAAGTAGAATGTGTAGCCTGGTGTTGACCGGAGGTTGACGGTTGTAGTCCTTGACTCGCATGTTCTTCTGTAAAGTTGCTACCGTAGGGGACCATGTTTCTCGTTGTTGATTTCAAAGGTCTGTCATCTTCACTATCCCAAGTAGAATGTGTAGACTGGTGTTTTGAGACTTGGAGGTTGACGGTTGTAGTCCTTGACTCGCATGTTCTTCTGTAAAGGAAAACTACCGTGGGGAACCATTTCTCGTTTTTCTAGTTGTTGATTTAAAAGGTCTGTCATCTTCACTATCCCAAGTAGAATGTGTAGCCTGGTGTTGACTGGAGGTTGACGGTTGTAGTCCTTGACTACCATAGTATGTTTGACTTGTTATGGACGCATGAGGTTCTTCGTCTTGTGTCGATAGTGGCGTATTACTATCTCTTCCGTGTAGGCAATTGTCTCTGTATATTAATCTTTCTCTCAATTCTGCTGGTGGAATGTCATCTTCATCTTCTGAGTCTTCTCTGCAGCGAACTAAACGATGTACAGCTTCTTGGAGTTGACCTGAAGTGTTACGTTGTTGTAGGCTAATGTTGTGCTCAACATTCATGTCGTTTTCTTCACGTGAAGTACTTAATGTCTCTGTGGAATCATAATAACTCAACGTGACCTTTCGTATTGGTCTGCTACTGTATAAGGCTGGCGGAGCTGTAGGGCGATGATCATCTTTTTTCATCTGTGATGCGTGTGCTTTGACGGTTATGTTCTTCTCCTCATGCCATAGTCTGTAATTAACGGATGTTGTCTGTTCTACTATTTTATATCCATCCAGCCATCGTGCATCCAACTTATTATCTCTAACGTTCTTCTTGTAATATACTTTATATCCGACTTCGAATTGCTCTAACTTCGCTCTTTTGTCATGCTGCTTCTGCCATTTCTTGAAGGCTTTCTGTGCATTACTGTTTGCTATCTGATGTGCTCTGTGCTTTTCTTGTAGTATAACTTCTATAGGATCTTCACCTTGATATTTCTTTTGGGGTTGCAAAAGATTATCTAATGGGAACATAGGCTCACGTCCATATAGCATGTAGAACGGAGATAGTCCTGTCGTCTCGTTTATGTTTTCTCTTATCGCTTCATGAGCTTGATTGATATATACGTCCCAATATTGAGCATTGCCTTGTATATATTTAGCAAGGATATCATGCAATGTAGCATGCATTCTCTCATTTCGTCCGTTTGCCTGCGGTCTATAAAAAAGTGCTAGTCGTATGCTGAATATTCAAAGTCCGAAGTGTCTTCTTAAAAGGGTTGCCTACAAATTGCTTTCCATTGTCCGTGATGATTCTTTTAGGACAACCATGTCTTGGTACAAATTCTTGTAGGAAAAACTCTGTCACTGTCGCTGACGTTATATTCTTAAGAGGATAAGTTTCAGGCCATACTGAATATTGATCAACAATATGTAAAAGGTATGCATTTCCAGATTGCGTAACAGGATATGGACCAGAAATGTCCATACTTATAACTTCCATAGGAAAATGAGATGATTTCATTTCCTGTAAAGGAACTTTAGTTGGTCTCATATTTCTGATTCTGCATACCCTACAAGTACCAACATATTCAACTATATCTTTGTACATCTTTTCTTCTTCCGTCCTTAGCCACCGACCGTCAAAGCAGTCAGTGGCCATTACGCCTTGTGGCGTCTTAGGGCAACAGCAGATATTTTTTCTTTGCCATTGTTTCCCATCACGCCTATTGGCGTCTTTAGGGCAACGGCAAATCAATCCATTTGCTGTTGTTTCCGTAATCGAAGTGACTGGCAAACGGGTGATCAGCCTGTTAGTATCTTTGTACATAGACTTCCAATGGTATCTTTTCTTGATTATATCAATGGTTTTATCTCTCCCTACATGTCCATTATTATCATGAAACTGATCTAGTAGTTGGGGTATTATTGATTGTGGAATTACTTTCTGTAATCTCCCCTCTTGTTTCTCATCAATATGATATAGTAGTTGATCATTGGGCAAGATTATAAACCATTTAAGCGACGTAGGTTTCGTTTGCACCTGTTTGATGATCTTAAGAATTTCGGGATCTTTTCTCTGCTCAGTATGTACATCAAGTGTATCTACATCTGTTGTTTGCTGCATGCCGTTATCTGTTATGGTAGTGGTATTCCCATCATCTACTCTGTTGGAATTTATAATGTTAATTTCCTTTGCGTTGTCGTTGATATCTGTAGACGCAATTAGATCATCTTCCAGTATAGTACTAGGTTGTGGCGTTCGCGAAAGGAGGTCTGCACACGTATTTTGAATACCGGAAATGTATTCAATTTTTGTATCATATGATTGTAGGTTCATAGACCATGTTTGTAACTTTTTTGGCTGCTCCTGCATCTTAGTAAGCCAATTCACTAATGGTTGATGGTCTGTTCTGATAGTGAGTTTAGTACCTCTGATATAAAAATCAAGTTTTTGTATCGCGTAATGTATAGCAAACGCTTCCTTCTCCGTTGTCGACCATCGTTTCTGAGTTTTAGAGAGAGCGTGTGACACGAATGCTATAGGCATTTCATTAGGGATTTCTGGTATAATGGGTGTCTCATTCTCTTCCCTGAGTTGGACTAAGCAAGCGCCTATTGCTGTATCTGAAGCATCTGTATACAAGATCATTGGACGAGATATATCCGGATGTGCAAGCAGTGGTATCTTTGTAAGTGCTTCCTTAAGATAATCAAAGGATTCTTGGCATTCTTTTGTCCACCTAAATCTTGAATATTTCTTGGTAAGTGCAATGAGTGGTTCAGCAGCCTTGGAGAAATTAACGACGTGACGTCTGTAGTATCCGCAACAACCAATATACGCTTGTACCTGCTTCACTGTTGTGGGAGCGGGCATGTTCCTTATTGCTTCCACTTTATCTATATCAGGGCGAATACCTTCTTTATTCACTATAAACCCTAAGTATTTAGTTTCCGTCTTTAAGAACTCGCATTTACTTAGTTTGAGTTTAACCTGGCTGTGTTGTAGGCGATCAAAAACTTGTTCAACCTTGTATAGGTGGTCATCCACAGTACCTGATGTGTGAATCAATACATCATCAATATAAGCTAATGCGAAAGAATGCATTCCTTGTAGGACTTCATCCATCAACGCCATATATGTCGCGGGACTTCCTTTCAACCCAAAAAGCATAACGTTCCATTTGTAACTACCCATGTGTGTACAAAACGTTGACTTTTCTTTCGCTGCTGGTGTCATAGGAATGCACCAAAATCCTGAGCATGCATCCAATGTAGTGAAATGTGTGGAGTGTCCAAGTGTTGCCAAAATATAATCTATCCGTGGCAATGGATACGAAATCGTTTTTGTAATTCTGTTTAACGCTCGATAATCACAGCAGAATCTACTCGTTCCGTCTTTCTTGGAGACAATCACTATTGGTGACGACCATGCTGATCTCGATCTCTCTATAAGTCCTGCATTCAACATGTCATTTATAGCTTTCTCTACTATTTGTCAGTTTTTTAATGGAGTGTGTATGCTTTCAAACTAATGGGTTCTTCTGTTGTAGTTTGAATGTCCATATATACTGTATTAGTTCTACCTAACTCCATATCTGTTAATGCAAACACGTCCTGGTGTTTAGTAACAAACGTAGTGAGTTTGGACTTGTGTTGATCATCTACTTTCAACATGGCTAAAAGCTGTGCCAACCGATCTGGTGGATCATTCTGTCTATGGGACTCATTGTCCAAGGTATTTTAACATATGTACTATGTTCTTCATCTCTGTGGAAATTTGTTCTTTCTTGTTCTGTTTTAGGACAATTAAAAGGTCTGAAACGTCTGGACTTTGTTTTCTGCGACATTGATTGACTTATATATTTCCCATTGGGTCTCTGCCATGGAGTATGCTCTTTCTCCTCATTATATACATTGCCTCCATTCTGTCGTTTACTACGACTATATTCAAAGGGACTTGCACATCTAAACTGGTACCTCTGATACAGTGGTTTATTCGAGTATCTCTTATAGGGTTTACGCCTTGGAGTATGCTTTTCCTCGGTATTACCAATATGATTGTTATTTTGTCGTTGACCACGAGTATTTTCAAAGGGCTTTATTGAGGTTGGTAGTGCATGGTGAGTAACAAGATTAACATAAGTAGCTTGACCTGTGCTACCATCTGTTCTTCTGTATATACCATCCTGTGTTTTTCTTTGTATCACTTGATTCACTTTTCGTAGATAACTATAATATTCGTCTTCCTTCGCACTTGCATGTATGTGTTCATGTTCTTCTCTGCCAGGTTTTTTATACAATGTGTCATTCATCTTATCTCTATGTAGTGTTTGTTGATCTCTCTGTTTTTTATTCTTCTACTGGTCTCCAATTCCATATCTATCCACTCTATTTAATTGACTCTTCTCCCTTATTGTTCGTGTATCATTCCTGCCTCCATATCTGTTATTGAGTTGGTTGACCTCTGTGCTCTGCCGACAAAAGTTTCTGTTAGGGTCGGAAGGGTAACCTAAGGTATTATTTTGCCATGTGCGTGACATAAGGGTGTGCTGGTTTTGATTGCAACTAACTTCAGGTGTTTTCCCATTCTTGGTGTATTCAAAGACGATCTTTGTACTTTGGCGACTATAGTACCTCTGTGTATCGTTGTAGCTTGTACTGACGTGTTTATAATCGTGACAGAGAAGTCACGTGAGGCTGAAACTTGTGCTACACCTTCAGTAACAAACATGAGGGGTTCATCATTTATATCCTCATTTTCCAAAGGTTCAATTTGTATTGACTGTCCTTTCTTGATATAACTAGAGCTCTTGACTCGTCCTCTAGCTATCACAAGTGTGTTAGGCTGTACTGTGACTGGAGTCGTCAATCGCACCAAAGATGCTATGTGTATATCGTTTTGTAGTTGTATGTACTCCCCATTAATATTGATCTTGTTGAGGTCAAAATATATCCTAGCATTGTGAGCAGTAAGAAAATCTCTGCCTAGAATAAAATTTCTGGACATCCCACGTGTAATTATGAAAGGATGTGTGATCAGTTGTTGTCCTATGTGGAATTTGATGTATGCTGTACCACAAGACTTCAGAGATTGTCCCGTCACTGATGCCATAAACGTTTTTGAAGGTCTGAAAGTTACCAAGTGTTTGATCTGCTTGTACAGCTGCTCTCTAATCAAACTTATTGAAGCGCCAGTGTCCACAAGTGCGCGATAATTTTTGTCATGGATCTTGATCAGGCATGAGCTAGGATCTGGAGTAATATTTATGGAATGAATTTGTTGCTGCTGTGTCTCTTGCTGAAAAGGTTTTTGATGTGACACCATGTTGTTATTATTTATGTTTTTGGACCTTCGATAAAGGAAGCTGTTTTCATTTACTTTACGGTCATCACTAACGGTCCTGCTTAATGATTTGACCGTTCCATTTTCCTGGTTATATTTTCGTGCTTGTCTGGCTCTGAAGTTGGATGGTGTATACGCTCCTCTAAAGTTTTGGTTATGTCCTCGCGTACTATCATAACTACTCTGTTGTGGAACATTATAATACTGCTGGTGCCAGCAAGGATGTTGTTGTCGGCACTCAGGGGCTATGTGTCCTCTACAATTGCAACTAAAACAAGTGGGAATATTCACCTGCTGTATACTCTGCTGCCTATGGAAATGTCGAGGATAGCTTGTGTTCACCTGTCTCTGGTTTTCCGTCCGGCTTGGGCGACGCCAACGAGAACGGGAATGTCCAATCTCCATCGGCTCATGTTCTGTCTGTGCCTCGACTGTTGGTTCTTGTTCGATACATTGATTAAACCTGTTTGGACATTTTCTTCTGTAATCGCTATCTGGATCGCCTCATTTATTGTATTGGGATCCTTACGAATCATATAGAGTTTTGTACTACTGCCCAACAGTCCGTCAATAAAAATTCCTACCAGATGTTTCTCAAGGTCCGGTGATGCTGTCAATCCATTCAGGAATGCCTCCTCCGCCAAATTTAATAATTTCTCTGCATAGGATTGTATAGGCTCGTTACGTTGTTGTTTGATGCGGCGAAGCAATGACCATGCATGTTCCGTATTTGTAACGTCACTATAGCGTTTCGTTAGCTCTTTCTTCAATGACTCATATGTCTCACTTGGATATGTATTATCACGTCTCCTTAAGAAATCCGTAACAAGAGCGTCAGATGAGAAATGTAGTATCTTCTTCCGTTCCATATCTGTGCTTGCATTTATCATAGTGGCAAATCTGTCTGCATCCTTCATCCATTTTCTAAATTCTTTCGAGTCTCCTTTAAATGGGGTTATCACTGATCTAATCTGATTATATTTTGCATATAAGTCAACATTATATAGCGTTTCAGTAATACTCTTAAGAGCGGCCATTGTTGGTTCTTGCTCCACAGGTGGTGGAACAAATATGGAATGTTGTTGTTGTTGCTGTTGTTGTTGGTATTCCATCTTTCCTTGTGATGTAGCCATGTCACTTTAAGAAGGGTTGGTCACGGCGCCAATTAGTAATATGTCACCGTGGTGGTGAACCCCTAGGACTGGTTGCGGCACCAATTAGTAATATGTGTGACAGTGCCGTGAGCTGGTTACGGCCCAATTAGTAATATGTCACAGTGCCATGTAGTAATCTTATGTGACTGTGTGCCCTGTATATGAATATTGGCACTAATTGTTAATCAACGAACTAGGTGACTGGGGCAGACCTAGTCGTCGGATTTTCTATTTTGTCAATTTAGTCTATTGACAATCTTCCAAGTAAGAGTATATCTTAATACTGGCCATCACCGCCAGAGCTGACTATTCCTGGATGATATATCTCAAGCTTCCAACCTAACTCGTTCCATCCCTCCTTGTGATGTTACTTAGTGACAACTTCGTATAATGGTGATTTTCTTTATATCCAGTATCTTGTTTACTGTAGCACTCAACAACCTTTTAGAGACTTAACCCAACTTGAGAAACGTTCCGTCAAAACAAACATTTCATTTACATCTCAGAAGTTCATCATAACAGAGGCATGTGGTACAAATTCCAGGTACAAACATTTCCTAACTGTCTCTTGTATGTCCCATTCCTCCTGGGCACATTCATGTACCTATGTATATATATATATATAGCTCTCTACCTGAGAACATTATCAGATATGGTTTATACCTATTTTCTTCCCTTAAGGCTATTCTATTTATTCTGGCTTCTCCCAAGCCTTTCATCAACTCTTTCCTGAGTTGTTTTCTCTCCTCTACTAATCCTGTCAGATTTGACTCATATTAATCAAAATACCATCATCTTAAAATTCATATATGCCAATTAGCACATTGGGTACACCTGTTGCAGTATCCTCATACTTATACCTGCTAGAGAGCGCATGTTTCATCCTGTAAATACAATCACCCTTCAATTTCTTACTCATCTTACTTGTAACAGTCAATATTGCAAAGTTCATTACACAATAGCCCAGCACGGCTATTAAATCCATATTCTTCTGTAAATCTTCTCAGATGCTTACTTAGTCTCATTTTATCCACCTCATAGTCAATTTTGTAGCTTCAGCTTCATTTCTCATTATCCTGCGCTCACTTAGTTGTAAGCGTCGTTAACCTTGTAATACTTTATTTCAGCTTCTGAAATCATTCTATTCAATGTCTATCAAAAGTTATGAGTCAAAGGACCTACTTACTTTGGTTTCACAGAATCCTCACAACACTCATATTTCTTACTATCACCCCTTATCACTAAGCCTATACTTTAAACACAGCTTTGTCTTTCATATGTGAATAGATTCTACTACTCTAACTAGGTCTATAGGATTCTTCAGAAGTATTCATTCTGTTTCCCACAGAAATTGAACTTGAGCCTGGCAGAAAACACATTCCTGCCACTCTACGTCCTTAACCAGGACTGCTCCTCCGAAAAAATGCGACCGCTCACCAGCGTGTCCAAGTGTGTTCTCCCTATAAAATCATTATCAGCTGATCTGTCCTTGTTTACTGTAAATTCATTGGTTCCTCCTATTCTCCACTCAGCTGGAATATGTTCACGCTTATCCGCTGTGTAAACAACTCAGTGAAGTGTCATCCGTTGTCCTGGTAAACTTTTCACGTGCATATTTTTTTTTCTCTCAACTCACTTAATCATATAAGGGAGGTAATTAACCGTTGTCTCCCTTTGCATAATTTGACTTAACCTTATATTGTCTTCTCTAAAGCTTGCTATACAATTCTTATATGTACATTTTCTAAACCATAATTACCAACTCACCAAATCTTCTTAAGTGTAATTAAGCACTTTCCTCCCCTGACCTTAATATTCAGAGTCTCCTCCCTTTGATCAAAGTATTATTTCACTCATTTTATCTCCCTTTTAGCAAGACAAATAGTCTTTATTCAAATCCATTCTTATTTTTTAAACGATTTTTTTATACTTTCCCCCTTAACCAAAACCAAATCACCGCTTATAATTCCTGCTTGAGCATTTATAATGCTCCTAGCAAACCCAACGGCCTAATATCCGGCTTTTGGCTAGGTTCATGTGTCTACACACAGGGACCAATAGTGACATTTATGTCATGAGGTCCTTTGTGTGAAAACACGGAAGACCACTACAATGACACATGGTGTCATTGGGTCTTCTTGTGTTGGGACATGTGGTCTTGACCAGAGCCGGGTATGGGCAGGGGCCAATGCAACCTCATGCGAGGAAAAATATGCAACCTCATGCGAGGAATATTAAAAAAAAAGGCCTAATATCCGGCTTTTGGCTAGGATCATGTGTCTACACACAGGGACCGGTACAGTGACATTCATGTGTCATTAGGTCCTTTGTGTGAGAACACAGAAGATCACTAGGTAACACATTTTGTCACTGGGTCTTCTAGTGTTGGGACATGTGGTCTTGACCAGAGCCGGGTTTGGGGCGGGGACAATGCGACCTCATGCGAGGAAAAAATATGCGACCTCAAGCGAGGAAAAAAAAAAGTTTACACACAGGGACCGGTACAGTGACATTCATGTGTCATTAGGTCCTTTGTGTGAGAACACAGAAGATCACTAAGTGACACATTTTGTCATTGGGTCTTCTTGTGTTAGGACATGTGGTCTTGACCAGGGCCGGGTTTAGGCGGAGCTAATGCGACCTCATGCGAGGAAAAAATATGCGACCTCATGCGAGGGAAAAGAAAAAGTCTACACACAGGGAACAGTAGTGACATTTATGTCATGAGGTCCTTTGTGTAAAAGCACAGAAGATCACTACAACCCGAATAACACTGTTGTCATTGGCACATTCTTGTGTTGGGACATGTGGTAACTCTGACCAGAGCGGGTATCGAAATAACTAATGCAACCTCATGCGAGGAAATTTAAAAAAAAAAGGCCTAATATCCGGCTTTTGGCTAGGATCATGTGTCTACACACAGGGACCAGTAGTGACATTTATGTCATGAGGTCCTTTGTGTGAAAACACGGAAGACCACTACAATGACACATGGTGTCATTGAGTCTTGACCAGAGCCGGGTATGGGCAGGGGCCAATGCAACCTCATGCGAGGAAAAAATATGCAACCTCATGCTAGGAAATTTAAAAAAAAAAAAAAAAAAGACAGCAATTGGCAGCTTCATCTTAAAGGTTGCTGGGTTTATGTCTAGTGCCTTCATTTCTCTCTTGCACTGCTTTCTTTTGCCATCGGCCAGGTGTCCGTAGAAAATATCTTTGGAGATGTAACCATCTTCCATGCGTCGGACATGGCCAAGCCCGCATAGTTATTGAAGGCCAACACGTAACAGCACCCCGACATATATCACTTTGTCCTTCTACGAAATACCGAGGATGTGACGTAGACACCTTAGATGGAAGGTATTGAGCCTTCTTTTTTTCTTAGCATATATCGTCAATGTCTCGCTGCCATAATTCAAGATGCCGGCTTTGATCTTCATTACCTTGAGTTTGGAGTTGAGAAATAAACGAGCTGTAAGTTTGGGCAAAACATGGATGCATTGGTATATATTTCCATATACATATATATATATATTGTCCCTATAAAAACGAGGTATATATTTGATATGGTTATTAATATTTATTATACTATATTATATATAATAATATATATATGTGTATGTATATATATGTTTACTTGTACTTTGCAAATTAATTGGCAGTCATATTGCTCAGCTAATTTTCAGTGGAAATCCCTAAATATGCTGAAATCTAATTAAATATGCATGTTCGGCCCAAATTTACACACCACTTAAGTGAAAAATACACTACCTGGTTTTTAAAAAAAAAATTAGCATAGAGTAAAGTCCCTTGATCAATACAGCAGACGACAATTTTTAATGCTAGTGGCAGAAATTGACACAAAGTCAAAGTTTTATGTTAATTTCACAGCTTTGGAATGAAGGAAATCAAACATGTGCACCAACATTTCTAAAAAAACATTCCTGAGCGGACTGTCTACAGAGTTGTGAGTAAATTAAAAGCAGGTAATGGAATCGAGCGAAAAAAAGGTGTGGGGGGTCAAGAATTTTGGACACAAAGGACCATCGGCGTCTCGCCCAAATCGTTCGGGCTGGGCCAATGAAAAGTGTAGAAAGCCATACGGCAGCGCATGATCGATTTGGGAAACCCAGAGGTATCTAATTTACTGTTAAACCTCTTCGGGAGCTACACAGGATGAATTACACAAAAAAGCGGGTGGAGAAGGCAACATTATATTGTACTGAAACCACTGTTAATAGATAGGGGAGATACCAATCTTCCTCTGGACATACAGTTTTTATTATTATTTGCTTCTATGAGTGAGCTCCGTTGCGAAAAATGTGACTGCCATTTTTTTTTGCAAAGTACTGTATATATATATATATATATATATATATATATATATATATATATATATATATATATATATATATATATATATATATATATATATATATATATATATATATATATATATATATATATATATATATATATATATATATATCATGCCTATTTTAGAACGTCTGTATGTCTGTGTTTCTAAATCAAAGTTTTTGATTCATGAGACTAAACAAAATTATTTTGGTAATGACAGTTTATTGTGTTGTTTCCCTTATATCAGTGGATTTTCCATTTGAAAAATGTACTGAAAATTATATAATTATTAAAGAATGTAAATATATATTATTAGTAAAAATGTATTATTATTAAAGAAAGAAGTTAGAATGATATCTTAATTCGTTTGATAACAGCTTCTGTTTTTGTCGTTCGTTTTCAGTTTTCGAACAGTTTTGGTTTTTTGTCGTTTTGCTTCAGTTTTCAATTATGTCGATAGCACCAAGGATTTGTGTAACAGGGTAGACTATTAAGTAGCTACAACTGTTAGCCTTATAGTAAAGTATTTTATGAATGACTAGTCAGATAAATAAACCACTAGTCAAGAATCAATGACATCATCAGTCATGACACACATGAACCCATGATGTCATCAAACCTTGTGTGGCCTCCATACAAGTCAGACCGGAAAACATTTAGATCAGAGAGAACTTTAAATAATGGTTGGTCATCGTCATATAGAAACAATAATTTCAGACTAGAGGATTCGTAGCTAGTTAGGTTAAAGATTATTTCAACAGTCCACTAGCCCCCAAGACCAATCTTTAGAAAGTTTCCGGTCTTAACTCCAATGAGAAATACTTCCTCTGGCAAGCCATAGCACCAGACAAGTATAAAAACTGATGCATCTTAGAAACCAGACAGAGACAGAGAGAGAGCTTGAGGCAGTAACTCAATGCTAGAGTCAAATCAACATAGGGCGTTCTTTAGTTTAGGTTTGGAGCAACTTGACGCTACGACTACTATTGAACAAAAGCCCTTGACTCCTACGGTTTGCTGTTCTTTCCCGGACATTAGTGTTAGCTTAGCTGTTAGCTAGGCTAATCTTGTGACTTTTGTTTGTGCTAATTTGGTTTTATAACCAAGAGGTAAGAAAAAATGTCAGCACCTATTGTGCCAGTTATTGAAATAAATACAGATGAAGATTTGGAAGGAGGAGTCCTTCACAAACCAGGGACACTGATAATTACTGTTACCGGCCCACAGGCCAATAGAGCATCTTATTCGTTGTTAGCGAGTATCCTGGCAGGGCCTGCAGGAGTGGGACTGAGTGGCATTGCCACACTATACAGGTTTTCTGGACCCTTTAGGTGGTACGCCACTTTAACTGCGGCAGCGCAGATCAAGCACTATCAAGGCCTACATGGCAAAAAGCTAGAGTGGTCCAATCCACAGATGACCGTGCATATCCGCACTTGAAGATGACGGATGACAGAATACAGCGAGTGTGGGTGGCCCTGCCCGGGCGCAGAATTCAATGTGCGATATGTGGGCTTGATACGCACTGGGTCAGCCAGTGCCCAAAGAAGCGGGCGGCCCCCACTCAAGCCAAACAAACAAGAGAAGAAGAGGCAGTGGCAGACAAAACTCCAGCGGAGCAGAGTAGGGCAACTGACTCCCCCGCCCCAGAAAATACTGAATCGGAGTCTGAAAGTGAGAAGAACACAGAGGCAGAATTTACAGATGTGCTGTCTAGAAGGAATGCGAAGAACAGGAAGAGGATGCTATTGCAGGCAACAAGGGCTGTAAAGACGAAGGAGGTGAGGTTAAACTCCCCCAGCAAAAAAACCTTGCCCCCATCGCCCAAGGCGTCGACATCAGAACCCTCCCCCAGGAGCGTGTCAACACCAACAATTGATGAGCCGAAGCAAACTGAGTCCGAAGATAAAGAGTACCCCGATATGACAGAGGCGTATCAGATGGAGGAAGAGGCGACGCTAGAAGAACCCCAACTCACCTGGGCGAGCATGACAGAAGACATTGACTTGATGATGCCACAAGCCAGTATATTTATAGACGGGCAGGAGTTTGAACCAGTAAACGCATGAGCTTACACCCACGAGTCTTTTTTTCCCTGCGCTGGGACCCAGCGTAAGATGTCCAGCGTCAAGCGAGCAAGAGGTGTGTGCTCCAGATGGCAGATGACAAATGGTGCATGTGAGGTCAAGATGCATCCCGTGGTCCCCCCCCCCCCCCCCCTGTGAGTGTACTGACGTGGTGGACAAAAATATACCAATGCGTGGGAAAATGCACTCTTTCCAGTCGACAAGAAAGAAATTCGCAAAAAGCAATGTAATTTTAAAAGTAAATGATATAAATAACTATAGTTTAGGTGCTTTTTTACAGTGTATTTTAAGAGTTGTGTTGATTGTAAATAGTTTTTTGCTGTTTAGTTTTTACATAACACGGCACACACATTTACACTTTTAAAATGCGCACAGTTTTAATTAGGCAACCAACCCTCCCCCTGTCAGGGCGAGAGGGACTGACAACGCAGCGTTGCCTGCGTTGGGCCCTAATCAGCAGGGCACAACGACCTTTAGCCAGCGACCAGTCACTAATGTGTCGAGTAGTCATTTTACAGACAACGGTCAGCCCTTATGCACCGCTTTGTCAAGAAGTGCAAACATGAATGTGTTGAGTGGTTTAGTAATGACAGATAACGGTCAGCCCTTATGCACCGCTCTGTCGAGTAAACTACGTGGAACAGGTACACCCATTACAACATGTGATAAATCTTTAGATAGTACTTTGCTACCGAGTAATTCATCTATGGCATGTAGCCAGCCCCAGACCACTACATTGCCTTGTAGTTTAGATATGGCAAGTGGCCACTCTGCCACTTTGCCAGGTAGACAGTTTGCAACAAGTGGCCAACCCTCAGATACCACTTTGTCAAGCAGCCTAGTTCTAATATCCTTCAATATCAACGGTTTGAGGAATAAACTATAGCACATTATCAAACTGATTAAAAAAGATAAACCTGATTTTTTGTTCTTGCAACAGACAGGTATTACGTCCGACTTTTCTGCCAGTCGGATTGTAACTAGGTTAGGACTTAAACACGGCTGGTTCGCCCTAGGCCCCAGGCATAGCAGTGTCGCCATCTTACAAATTAACGAAGATTGGAACACAGTACATTATAGGACAGACGGTTGTGGCAGAACCGTCATAATTCAAATACAGAGCAAACACAATAAACATGACACGCACACGCTCATTAATATATACGCACCCGCAGTAGACACTGACCAACCCAAATTTTACGACGGACTGTATGACACTATAGATAAGCACTACAAAGGAACTAGAATAGTGTTAGGGGGAGATTTTAACTGTGTTTTGGCCAATTTAGACAGTAGTTCCTTAGGCCCCGTATCTCATAGAAAGAAAATTCAAATACCCCTATCAATACGACATTTACAACCCATTCTTGACAAACATGACCTAGTAGACGTTTACAGAAAACTACAACCGAACACACAAGCTTTCACATTTCACGACAAGACAAACCCATATTTTAGACAGGCCTCAAGACTGGACAGGTTCTACGCATCCAATAATTACAATATACACAAAACTTACCATATAAAAAAACACGCTTAAATTTACAGATCACCAAGCAGTATACACAGTTCTAAGTACGGGACACACATATACAAAATTAAAGAGATCCCCGCATTGGAAATTCAACAATAACTTGCTAACAAATAACTTCTTCACAGATACAATAACACAACTCATTCAGGGTTACACACAGGATATCCCCAATAACAACATTGCAGAATATTGGGACCTGCTAAAAAACACAATAAGGGACAGAACACAGACTTTAGCAACAACAATACACAGGGCTTTTAAGAGGGAACAAAACATATTGGAAGACGCAATAAGTTTAACTAAACAGATAGAGAAATCTAACCCACACATTCATACTTTAGAAGAGAAATTAGACCTGTACAAACAACACACATACCAAGGGGCTCTCCTTAGGTCAAAATTAAATACTATTACACAAGAAACACCCAGTAGAACAATATTTAGCGATTGAACAAAATGTACAACACAGTAGGCAGATCCAGGAAATATTTGACATGAATGGGAAACAACAGACAGAAGACATTAATATTAGACACGCTTTTTTTGAATATTGCACAAAATTATACGCTAAAGAACCAACTAACGTAAACATACAGGATACATTTCTACACTACACAAAACGTTTAAGTGATGATGAGAGCAAGAAATTAGACGAAACTTTAACTTTAGAAAACTTAAGGGAAGCGATCAGTACTTTCCAGAAAAATAAATCACCCGGCCCAGATGGGTTAACGGCAGAATTTTACTTTTTCTTTTTTCCCAATTTTAGGCCCCCTTTTAATTAAAGTATTTGAGGAAGCCTTCCAGAAAGGAGAGCTTCCGAATAGTTTAAATGAATCCTTTATTACTTTAATACCTAAAGATAATGCTGACAAAAAGTCAATCAAAAATTACAGGCCTATTTCGCTTTTAAATACTGATTATAAAATCTTGGCCAAAGCTCTCGCTCTGAAACTTAAATTATTCATGCAGAACTTGATACACGCTGACCAACAATGCAGTGTACATGGTAGGAACATTTGTAGACATACACACTTCATAAGGGATTTGATTACATACACGCACGATAGACAGTGTCAAAGTGCAGTACTATCATTAGATCAGGAAAAGGCCTTTGACAGAGTATCACATTCCTTCTTACATAAAACGTTACAAGCAAACAACATAGGGGAATACTTTAGAACATGGATAGAAATCTTATACAAAAAACCCCATAGTAGAATATTAATTAATCACAGTTTAAGTGACCCAGTTAGGCTGACAAGATCGGTGAGACAGGGGTGCCCTTTGTCTCCCCTGTTATACGTTTTAACACTAGAGCCAGTGCTGGAAAAAATAAGACAAGATGTAAACATCACGGGGACTTTTATACCCGGGAAAGGGGAAAGAAAATCATTAGCGTATGCTGATGATACTTTATTCCTCCCAGCAACTGTAGATTCCATAAGAAAGATATTAGAAACCTTTACAGAGGTTGGATAAGCTAATGAATCCGAACTAAATATTCAAAAATCTAGTTTAATGGGATTAGGTAAATGGGCAAACAAGACGGATTTCCCCTTTCAGTTAACGAAAGTTAATAGAATCAAAATTTATGGGATAAATTATTCCTGCAACCCTTATGACCCCAATACAGAGACATGGGTAAAGTTAGTAGATAAAATTCAAAACATGATAGAGAAATATAAATACAAGACAGCTACTATTTTTTGGGAGAAGCATCATAGTGAACTGTTTCATTATGTCTAAAATTATATATACAGCAAATATCCAAATTATGCCAAAGTCAGTGGTAACTAAAATAAATGTTTTGATTAGGAATTTCATTCTTAGGGGTACTTTTAAAAGTATTAAACAATTAACCCTAATACAGCCCAAACATAAAGGGGGGATAGCCTTACAAGACATCAACACTAAAATTAAAGCTTTAAGGATTAAATATATAGGGGAGATAATTAAAAACCCAAATTTGTACCCCTTAGCACATTATTATATCGGACTTAGGCTAACTAAGTTACACAAACTAGAAAACAACCAACCACATTCCTTTGACACCCCACCACCTTTTTATAGGATATGCATAGAAAATCTAAAAAGGGAATGAACAGTTAATAAAACAAGACACTAAACTCATATACAAACTTTTAGTAGGAGCACAGGAACCCCACTTAGGTACACGAATAAAACGGGGGTACAACATCACAATGGATTACACACAGAGTTTCGCAAACATTCACGCAATAGACGTCAAGCCACAAGCCAAACAAGTTACATTTAGATTACTGTACAGTTTAACACCTATCATGAGCAAGCATTTAGCAATGAAAGCAGGCAAGGCGCAACCAAGGTGTAAACTGTGTAGTAACAATGCAATAGAAACAGAAGACCACTTGTTTTACACATGTAGAACAGTGGTCCCTACAATAAACAAACTAAGAACACTAATAACTTCCAAAACACCGCATTCGCTCAGCATGTACCAAGTGGTCATGTTGAATATTTTACCTAAGTTACCGAGACAGACAGAGCTTAAACTCTTAACTTTATTAGCAGAATTTAGATACTTAGTGTGGATATGTAGAAATAGGGCATTACATGACGGCATACTTTACGACAGTAGAATATTTTCACAGATATACGAACAAATAACACAAAACATAATAGAACAGATTTGAAACTTTTGTGTTGTTGTTTAAATACTTAAACCTTTATTGACCTTTCATTTGTCATGCAAAGCAAGGTAGCTTTGCTTGTAAATATTTCACATCATGTAAAAATCATACTTGAGGCCTTTGGGTCATCATGCAAAGCAGGTTGCTTTGACTGTAAATAACCTTTATATACGTCTTCATAAATCATCTCATAGTAGGGTGTCGATGTTCATAGTCTCATTTGTTTCACCATCTATAATAATGTTGGTACTCACTATGATATTGTTTGGGATATTGCTTGGGATATGGTTGGGATGTTTTGGGTTTTGATATGGCTTTTGCTATGTATCCTTTTGTTATAATATTGCTGACTTGTTGTTATTACTTACTTGGGGATAGGGGGAAGGGGGAGGGTGGGGTAGTAGTTCACACTATGTACTATTTAGAATGTAAATGAATTTTAACTCTTGTAAATACTATGGATGTTGTAAAATATTGACCCAATAAAGGTTTTAAAAAAAAAAAGTTCTTTAGTTTAGGTTTGGAGCAACCTGGCGCTACGACTACTATTGAACGAAAAAGCCCTTGACTCCTACGGTTTGGTTCTTATCGAACTGCTGCTGCATCATCTTTATTTTCATCAAACGAACTGAATAAAGTACACCCTTTTATATAACTATTTGGATCCTTTAAGTAATCTGTTCTAGTAAAGTTTCACTTGACTGTTAGAGTTGCAAATTATTTTTAACGCTTTAAGATCAAATTTAGAATCCATCAAAGCACTTATGAGATCCATCAATTACCTGCGTTGCTCCATCCTTCCGGAATTACTATCTCTCGTGATTAACCAGTATTTGCCAGAAGAAACACAATAAGAAAAGTCTTGTGATTATTTCCCTTATATCAAGTAAAATACAGATTTACGTCCCTTTCCACAAAATCCACTATCACGATATACACTGTCACACGAGCCTGGACTTTTAGTGCCGTTCCCGTCTACTCTCCCGGCTACATTTGGGCGACATCGGACGATGTCGTAGGCGACTATGGGTTTATGGGGCGATATTTTGAACGACCTTAGATGATATTTTATCGACTTTGAGCTACTTTGATTTTTATAAAAAAATTAATTGTACTAAGTGCGGCGATTTTTGTGTTACTTCTGGTGATATTCTGAGCGACAGTCGGCTACTTCGAGCGACATGTGTGCAACGTGGCTCGTTATTTTGGGCCACTCAGTGAAAGTTTTTTGGGCTACTTCAAGCGATGTTTGGGATGCTGCGGGCTATATTTTAAGCGAAGATATATATATATATATATATATATATATATATATATATATATATATATATATATATATATATATATATATATATATATATATATATATATATATATTCACAATTTTTCAGAACAAATGTATGTCATTAACTGTACCGTGACACGACGTATTCTTAATAATAAAGGTATACAGTGATATTTTCAGTCAGAGAAAACATTACTTAGAAATTATGGGACATCGATTGTAAAGGAGAAGAAAGACAATGATCCACTTATGAAGTTCGCTACTTTTATCTCTTCTGCATCTTGCTGACAAACGATATTTGATGGTAATAAATATTCAGTCTTCAGTTTACGACATTCATAAGACATTGTGGACAACACTTTATGTGTTTGCTGCCACCGCAAGCGTATATAAACCATATTGCGAAAAATCTAAAGCGAACAGTTTAACGAATTAGAAATGCATCTTCGTACTGTACATTACATAGGCACGTTCGCTTATTGATTATTAGTAATTAAGACATGTTTAAACCATGCCAATATTAAAAATAGATATCAAATATTGTTACTAATCTTTCAAGCTTTATGGCGTTGTTAAATAGTGTGTACGAAAATTTAGAATTTATGTCATAAGTGTAGCAGATTATTAAACAAACAAAACAAAATCATTAAATAGACTCCATATGGGCTTGTGGTGACTTGAAAAACGTCCATATGCATCTCTCATTCTGTATGCTTCACTATGTAGTGCCGTATGCATTTCCTGCTATCTACATATGTACTCTTCATTGTGTTTTATTTCTGTCTCTCCTCACAACTCTTTTTATTGAAATTATTCCCATTTTCACGATGAAGCGTTCAGAGAGTGAGTGTCCTTGCGGTCCAAGTTTACTTTCTCTCAGAATTACAAATAAATTGCAACAGTAACAAATCGTTACTTGAAGCCAGTCATTGCTTGTCGTCAAACAACAAAAATTTTCGGGAGAATACAGAATGCTATTAAAAGACGACGAAATCAACATGTTGTATGGAATCATGTGACTTTTTAAAGTAGCTTGCACCGGCATTAAAAAAATTAAACAAATAAAATCCACTTTGAAAACAATTAGTCTTGAAATTGAAAACAGTACGAATCAGATAAACTTCCCTTATGTTTATATCTTCTTTGAAGTCCCTCCATGTTAAAGCAACTATGTAGCGAACAGTACAGTCAGCTGGACAAGGAAGTTAAACGCCAAACCCGAGCCAACAAAAGGAATTTCCTAGACGATCTTGCAAGATAGGCAAAAGAGGCAGCACTGAGAAATGAACAAAGCACAGTATACAAAATAACTTAAATCATCAGCGGAAAACGAGGTGCAAACAATATTACATTAGTAAGAGATAAGCAAGGAAATCTCATCACGACAGCAGAGAGACTGGAAACAAGATGGACAGAGCAGGTCAGAGAAACTCTGAACAAGGAACCACCAGAGACACAACTGAAAGTTCCTGAGGCTGAAACTGATCTAGATGTTAATACAGACATTCCACGAAAAGAAGAAATCATCACAGCAATCAAAGGGTTAAAGAATGGAAAAGCTCCTGGCCATGATAACTTAAATGCAGAGCTATTTAAGACAGACCCTGAGCTAGCAGCAGAACTATTAGAACCACTATTTGCACAAGTCTGGAAAACAGGGACAACACCAACGGAGTGGAACAAAGGAATAATTGTCAAATTGCCCAAGAAGGGAGATCTTGCAGACTGCAATAATAGAAGAGGAGTCACTCTTCTCTCAGTTCCCAGCAAACTACTAGGCAGGATAATTATACAGAGAATTCCAAAAGCAGTAGACCACAAACTGAGGAAAGAACAGGCAGGATTTAGAAAGAACAGAAGATGTGTAGATCATATATTCACTCTCAGGAACATTATAGAGCAGTGCTCAGAATGGCAAAGACAGCTGTACATTAATTTCGTTGATTATGAAAAGGCTTTTGACAGTATACATAGGGACAGTTTATGGAAAATGCTGAGGGCTTATGGAATTCCAAGCTGCATAGTGTCAATCATAAAAAAGCCTCTATGCAAACTTTACGTGTTGCGTTAGGCATAGCAACCTAACCTATGAGGTGAAGACAGCAGTACGACAGGGATGCCCCTTATCAACCACTCTATTTTTAACAGTCGTAGACTGGGTTATGCGCCAGACAACAGAGGGCAGTCCAAGAGGAATAAGATGGACTACATTTTCTACATTGGAAGATCTGGAATATGCAGATGACATTGCACTACTTGCACATTCACATCAACACAACCAGGAAAAAAAGACGGATAGACTTAATAAGTATAGCCAGCAGGTGGGCTTAAACATCAATCTAGAGAAGACAGAGGTCATGACGCTCAATGTGAGCAACCCTGAGCCCATATCAGTAAGAAATCAGCAACTGGAACAGACAGACACCTTCACATACCTAGGATGCATAGTAACACCAAATGGCGGAGCAAGCAAAGACATCAATAACAGAATGAACAAAGCAAGAACAGCCTTTTTTAGTCTAAACAACATCTGGAAGTCCTCTCAGTACAGCACAAGGACAACATTAAGATTATATCAGAGCTGTAAGCTTTCTGTGCTTCGCTATGGTGCGGACTGCTGGAGAGTTACAGAGAAGGAAATGTCGAAATTGTCCTCTTCTCACACAACATGCCTAAGAAAAATTCACCGAATCTTTTGGCCGAATACATCACCAACTAAGATCTGCTTACTCGGAGCAAGCAAGAGGACATGTACACCATCATAGCTTGCAGATGCTGGAGCTGGGTTGGCCAGGTCCTCAGAAGAGACCCCGATGCTATCACAAGAACAGCTATGCTATGGACCCCACAAGGAAAACGAAAGAGAGGCCGACGAAAAACAACTTTGTGGAGGACTGTGGAGGCTGAGATGCAAAGAATGAACCAGAGTTAGGGCACTGTACGAAGGATGGCCACCGACCGAGCAAAGTGGAATCAATTTGTTGTTGTCTTACAAGACGCCACCAGTCGTGATGGCCACTGACTGCTTTGGCGGTCGGTGCCTTTGATCAAAGAGGAAGAAATAATGTTCATACCGGAGTCAAAAGTGAAATTTCTCGATACATTTTTGCTAAGTTATAAATGTGAAAATTTGTCAATATCAGTCCGGTAGTTCTTGAGATGTTTCTTACAACAGTCGGCCCAATATACGTAAAATGATTAGCGATTCTTGCATTGTGTTTTTGTGGCGAACTTCTAAATACAATATCTAAATTAGAATATAACAGTATAGTGCATAAAGTCAAAGATAGGATAGTACTACAAATTTTCATTGTTGGCGTCGCCTACGCCTTCAGCTTATTAATTGTTAACGCCTTAGCCGAACCAAAAAGGGTACCCAATTTTTCAAATTCGTCCTTGAGACAAATGTAACACTTTCCTAGGTCAACTAAGTATTTGCCTAAATACATTGTAGAAGGGAGAGGGGACGGAGAGATAACCCAACGCAAATCACGTCTCACAGTTGTTTCTAAAAAAAACTAACTTGCTAGTATTGCCCTTAGGCGGTTTCACAATACGATGAAAAAGTTAGAAAAAAAGTGGACACTGCGGTCAGGGAAATACGCTTAGCTCTTATTGCGAATGAAATAAACTCTCGTAATTAGCTTGAAAGTACATGAGAAAAGAATTGAACAGGAGGTAGTTTAAAAATCAACAACTAACATGGAAAAAAAATATGGAATATTGAACCAAGCCACGTAGCCGCATAAAAATCATATATTCGTTTACCTGTGGCTTTGCTGACTAAGAATATGTTATCACTTACATAAATAGTCCATTAGATAATCAAATATTGGGGATAATACATAGAGAATCGGAGATACTGTCAGGTCAAGTCATGTCTGCTTAGATTGGATAGCATATTATTTTGGGAAAAAATTAGGTGAGAGAAAGGCTAAGATAGTACGATGAAAGGGATTGGATGGAATTTGAAGGAAGCCGTAATATTATTGGCTGACCTAAATATACAAATCTAGTTGGTAATAGTAACGCATAGGGTTTGAGATAATTAAAAATTAATAAATTCATTCAAAAAAAAAGATGCTTGGTCTCATTGGCCAAAGCTTTTTTACATGATAGTAATAGTAGGATGCTCGCTGCCACTTTTCCAAAATATTCAGAATAGCAAGAAGCGATGAGCAGACTTGTGCTTTTTTATTAATAATACTACCATCAGAAAGCAGTCTGAACAGAAGCAGTGATGAAAGTGTGCCTTATTCTATTGCCTAAATCAGCGTTAATTGTTTATATTTCCTTGATATGTGGTAAGATTGATTTTATTGACTTTTTAATTAATAAAGGGTTGTGTGTAAGAAAAGGCCATGAAAAAAGATTGTAATTAAATGGTTCCATAACAGACTTAGGCATGGCCTAGATGTTGATCCATCATATAAGGGACTATCTAGAAGTTCAAAACTACAGGACTATATATATGATGGTCATACAGGAACATTACACCTATCTTATTGAATGGAAAAGATTACTGCAGGAATGACAGAGGAGTAGCATCCATTAGGGAAGAGAAAAGAAAGCTGGAAAAATTTGTTCCATCAAACTAAAAGGGGAGAAGCAGGGTTGTCAGAGAGAGTTGACCATGTTCTTTTGTAATGCATATATGTTTACATGTAAATTGGGAGGAATTAGTTTGATATTAAGACAGAACCATAACTTGCATTGACAGGGGTTCCTGCTGGCACTTGTCTGGTGGTAGTACTCGATCAGTGATGAAGTCTGCAAGATTTCAAAGAGTCTCTGGCACTTACTTGTATTGAAGAAGTCAAGACCAGAGGAGACTGAAGTGTTTGGCCAAACCGACTACAACTGCTGCTTATTCCAGGAACCAGATAAGTGCTATATCTGGCCTGGGACAAATTATCACTAATAGATAATAATCTCCTGTGCTTACAAAAACATTCCTCCTAAAGAATATAAGGAACAATCATAGTGAAACAAGAGACATTGGAATGATGACAATCCCCAACCTGCTTCCCATTCACAGTATTTAAATAGAGTAAACAACATCAAAGTGAACATTTGTAACAATGTACTATGGACATATTGTCTGTTGCATGTAAATATCTTTATATATATTTGTAATTATATCTATCCATCTAAATTGATTCTCATTGAGCTGTAGTCCTGACCAAAACAACTTTAGGCTCAGGACCAATAAATTTTAACAAAAAATATTTTAAATATAAAATTTAATAGCTGGAGTTAGTTGAGTTTATCATAGTAATTAGTATATGTTTTTATATGTTTTTGTATTGAGATTCTTTAACAACACTCTTACAATACCCTAGACACTTTATTTAGCTTTCAGTCACGCTAGTCAAAAAGAATATAACTTCGAGTGAGATCGTAAGGTGGTAACAAGAAAGGTACTCTGTAATACAGTTGTTCATTGTTTACCTCAGAGACCTTCACAGTTGATCTCACTCAAGTACAACTATACGCACACCATTCTTCTTGACATCAAAACCCACCACATATATTGGGGTCTCTAAGTCCGGGATTTGAACTTGGCATATATATAGATGAATGTTTAAGATAGGAATCTCATACAGCATATATTAACTAACTTCAGAAAAAAATTAGCAGTAGAAACACCCCTAAGAAGATAAAAATAATTAAGATGAGATTTACATTGATAGGTTGTCTCAGCCAGTAGTAATTAGTTAATTATAGTTAGTATTTATTTTAGTTAAAGTTAAGATTGTCTTAGAACTTTAGTAGACCTACTTGAGTTAGAATGGCTGATCTAGCCAAATTCAGATCTGCCGCTGTGCAGACTGCTAAAGAGATGGGCATGGATGGACCAGAACTGGTCCAGTATGTAACTTCAGAGGTGGACAAATTTATTGCCCGAGATGATAAAAGATTAGAGAAAGAAGCTGAAAGAAAGTTAGAGGCTGACAAAGAAATTAAGAGGCTGCAGATTGAGGCTGACAAGGAGGCTAGGGCATTGGAAGCAGAGGAAAAGAGACTGGCTGCAGAAAGAGAAGAAAAGAGACTAGCTACAGAAAGAGAAGAAAAGAGATTAGCTGCAGAAAGAGAAGAGAAGAGACAAGCTGCAGAGAGGGAAGCAGAAAAGGAGGAGAAGAGGTTACAGAGGGAGCACGAGTTACGACTAAGGGAGTCTGAATTTCAAGGCCATGATCCTGAAAATGGTGCCAATCCTTTTGCCTCAGATGCCACTGTTAGTCAGGGAGCCTCAACCTCAGCTATGGGTTTTCATTTGGACCATTTTGTTGAGAAAGATGATGACATAGAAGGGTATTTAAGTAGGTTTAAGCTTTTGGCTACTACATATGGGTTAGAGAGAGAGAGAGAGGTGGAGCCTCAATTTATCCCAGGGTCTTAGGAGAACAGCTTATGAAGTTTTTGCCAAAATGAGCAGAGATGACCAAGACTATTACGACATGCTAAAGCAGGCTCTTTTGTTAAGATATGAAAAAAATGGAGAATTTTATAGAAAAAAATTTAGGAATGCCAAACTACTGTCTGGTGAGACCTATCACCAGTTCTCTGCACGGTTAGAGACCTATTTGGAGAAATGGACTGCTCTGGGAAAAACCCAAGATCTTAAGGAAATGATCCTGATTGAGCAATTAAAAGAGTCCATGGCTCCAGACCTAAGAAAGTTTCTCATGGAACAAGGTGCAGAGAGGCTGGGTGAGTTACTCAATGTCGCTGAGAGGTATCAGGCAGCCCAAGCAGAAGTAGCTGGCACTAAAAAGAAACACGTGGACAATTTTAAGGCACCACAAAACTTTAATAGGTTTGACCATAAAGAACAGAACAAAGGTAAGCACCAGTTTGATAGGCCACGCAATGAATATAAAAATAAAACCCCACAATTCAATGAAAGGAAATATGATGAAAGAAAATCTTTTAACCAAGGAAAGAGGTGGTGTAAAAATTGTCGGATGGACAACCATAACACCGAAAATTGTAATAGGCAACCTGTAGTACTGGCCACGCTTCAGGTCAGGTCGACTCCTAGAAAGGAGGAGGAACCACCAAAAACTATGTCTCGTAAAGAGTGTAGGAAGGCACAGGCTAAAGATAGATCACTGAAGCCGTGTTTTGACAAACTCCAAAAACTCCATACCCTACTAGAAAAGGAGAATTCTATTTGGATGATGGACTGCTTTACCGGACGGATAAAGCAGGATCATACAGGTGTGCACAGTTGGTAGTGCCCTCGAAATATAGGGAACGAGTTATGAGACAAACACATGTTCTAGACGGTGGACATCTGAGAATGGGTCGCACCTGTACAAGGACATCTATGTCTTATTACTGGCCAGGAGTGGTTGAAGACATAAGAAAATTTGTCGAGACCTGCGACCAGTGCAATAAGAAAAATTCCACAGGGTGGAAAAATAATAACCAAATGCAAGAGAAGCATTATGGAAAACCTGAGCCAGAAAATAAAGAGGGAATACCCACACGTGGGAAAATGAATCAGGACCTAGACACGCCACGGGGTAAACTTAGGCCTGGAAAGAAAATAATTATAATAAAGTGGACAGAGGGGAATGGGAACCACCTTTTCACAGACAGTCTTCACTCGAATGTTTTACAATGGCCACTATGCGACGAGTACAAAGAAATGTTTTACCCCAGAATAAGCCAACAATACCTCGGTCGGAATTATGTGAACTGGGTGAAGATAAAAGAGAGAGAAGATCTCTCACAAGGAAATTAAAGTGGGATGTAAACTCTAGAAAAAATTGGTAGTGGTCGATTTGTGAGTGATGATTCTAGGAAGAAAAGTCCTCACTATAAGGCTTCCAATGGAAAAGACCATACCGGTGCCTGGAAAAATAGGTCAACAATATTAAAGGTCCATATGTAGCATTGTTAAGGACATGGACCGATGAAAAGGCAGAAGAAAATATTACCTCATCATACCAATATGTGAACGAGCTGACCACTGGTCTTAAAACTGGCTGGAAACTTGCCAATGAAACTTTGAGACAAGCCAGGAAAAAGCATGCTGCCTATTACAATAAGAAAGCGAAGGACAGAGAATTAGCTGTGGGAGAGAAGGTGCTCCTTCTACTGCCCGGCAGCCATAATAAATTGCAAAGTGGATGGCAAGGTCCATATACAGTTCTAGAGAAGGTGTCTAGAACCAATTATAAGATAGATAAGAAGGGGAAAGAGAAAATCTATCATGTGAATCTCCTGAAAAAATATCTGGGCAGAGAAAACCAGGAGGAGACACACCTACTGACCTTGTCTGTTGCAATGGAAATGAAAAAGGAACCACTCACCTCTCACGAATATCCTTTACATCCCCGTGAGACCGCTGCACAGGTAAAAATCAGTACGCACTTAACGAAAAATCAGAGGGAGAGAGTTCAACAGGTTCTGGATGATCATACAGATGTGTTAACGGACCGACCGGGGCATACAAACTTATTAGAGTATGATATGAAACTCATAGACCCAACACCAATCTGTAAGAGAGCCTATTAAATTCCGTTCGCTAAGTAAAAAGCTTTGAACGAGGAGATAGATTATCTGTTGAGAGAAGGAATTATCTTACACAGTGAATCTCCTTACAGCTCCAGTGTGGTTCTGTTAAGAAAACCCTCTGGAGAACACGGACTGTGTTTAGATTACAGGAAACTGAATGCTGTCACAGAAGGTCAGGTGGATCCATTACCTGATACAAATCAGCTATTTGCCAGGCTGAATAAAGCTAAATATTTCTCTAAAGTGGATCTGAGCAAAGGCTACTATCAGATTCCAGTAAAGCCGGAGGTTAGACCTTATTTAGCCTTTAGCACCTCGGAAGGACATTATCAATTTAACATGTTGCCATTCGGGCTGAAAAATGCAACGAGTGTGTTTTCGGGGATGATGAGAAAATTACTGGATCCCCTGAAGAATCCATGCATCACCAATTTCATGGATGATATTCTCATAGCGACTGAAACATTTGAGGAACACATTAACTCTCTGGATATGTTGTTTAATCGACTTAGAGAGACAAATTTGACCGCTAGACCCACAAAATGCTGTGTTGGATGTAAAGAGCTGGAATTCTTGGGACACACAGTACATCAGGGAAACATGACCCCTGACCCCAAGACCCTGGAGAAGTTGAAAAGAGCACCAAGACCACAGACAAAAAAATATGTGTGTGGTAACCTAGTTTAGGGATTGTGACGTCATGTTTTGTATGGGGCAGTACGGACTATGTTGATGTCCATGGAATATTTCTTGTATCCGTGGCAAGTTTGTGGAAGCCATTATTTCTATTGATATATATATTGGTCTTCATGTCGAAGCCAATAGTGGAAGTATCATGTAAGTGTCGCCCCATTTCACATTGAATGTTTATTGATTTTTAATTGAAGTATCAGGCCGCTCCTAGTTATGGTCTAGCGGGGATCCATCGTAGTATGTCATTCCTAGAATGGACAAACGGAGTCGATTGCCTTGTTTGAATTACCGTAGAGGGAGGATACCTACGAGGAAACGAAGTTAATTGATTTTGTATGCTTCACATGTTTTAATATGCCGTTTCGCCAATGCCAAAGTCATGGCATGGATTTTGGGAGAGGTTAGTCAACAGAAGACTCTAACCTGATTGTATTGCCGTGTATGACTTTGTCTGGATTATATATATGCTACATAAGTATTGTATGAAGAAAGTCTGGGAATTTTACGGGTATGATATCAAAGATTGATCCTTGAACATGAATCCGTTTACCACGATAGACGTCCTTGGAAGAAGGTCAACGGACTTCATTGTAAATGTATATTAGAGGGTAACAGAAGTGATCCTCAGCTCACTTGGATAGAAGAGGACTTGATTGTTGAAGAATCTCCAAGAATTTAAGAGTATGATCAGCAACTTTAAAGTATGACATTTGCATCTGTAATCTGTAACCATGATCGTCTTGTGTGTTCCACTCCGTATGTGTCACGTTAAATAAAATATATGTACAGTCATCACAGACTTGTGTGCTGCCAGTAAGTGACCAGTTAAACACTACTTGTTGGAGTTCGTTTTGAAGAACATTTTCTGACATTTTTGTTCCTTTGCAACCATTCGCGTAATGAAGTTCTTTACCATTAGAATGAACGACCCAACAGTAAATGGTATGCCAGTGTGGTCTGGAAATAAATAATTTCACAGGAACGTACTCAATCCAAGTATCGGTTGAAAAGAAGATTTGAACTTTCAAGGCGACAACATCTCAAACTTGGAACCTAGTGTGATGATGAATCAGAATCAACTTACGGTTACCAAATGCTCAAGGTCATCAATCAACCTCCACGTCAAGTTTTACAGTGACTGACTGCCTTGGGATCACCTATTCGTCATTATTACGTGCGAGCTGTTGTTATATACGCAGAGCGAAGTATTTTATCCTCAGACGTACATCCACGGAGACGAGGCACATTGTTTTTTCCCGGCACACGCGAGATGAGTATAACGTGCTTTCGTTGTACATTTTATTACTTTTAGCTGTGCCTTCTATAGTTATGTCCATCTTTACATTTTCCATGTTATATGTTATATGTTGTACATTCGTCGTGGGAGGTAGGGAGGTTGATCTGACGAACGAGATCCATCTCGAAGCCAATTCGGGCTCTTCGTCAGACGTTCTGTAGGGCTCAACTTGTAAGTTTCAATTGAGCGATAATTCCGGTCCAAGGCTAGAAACCTTGCCGAAGTTCCGATCGCTAATTGTTCCTTATGATAGTATCTGTTTAGCTGTTTCGTCACGTTTACTTGTTGTTTTTGGTAGTTATTTTTACTCGTATTTAGTTTTATGATGAATTTTGTTTGTATTATGCGTCCGTCTCACCTTTCCTGTCGTTCAGTTTTTTACAAAACCTATGTTTTTACACTGTGTTGTCAATTGTCCTGTTGAGTATCTGATCGTAGTTGTCATCGTAAATTTTTACGATATTCTATTTTAGTTACACATTTCTATTTTTGTTGATTTCTACGATTGTGTTCACTCGTCTTTGATTATCGTGTCTTGTCGGTAATGTTTCTATTGTCTTTCACGTTGTTGCTTTCATGACATTTCATTACATAAATTACTATATTGATTATTGATATATTTCATAACTATATGATAACAAAAGATACCGTTCTAGGACAGGAACGACGAACACTTTTTAAAGGAACAAGGTTAATTAATTTACATTGATTAATTATCATTTTATAAATCAAGAGTATTGTGACTACTTATAAAGCATAATGTATTCACTAGATTATTTCATTAAGCAAGCAAAAGCTCTTCAGATGGCTCCTGATGAAGCAAAAGCATTTGCACTTGCAGAATATAAGAAAGCTCAAGAAATAGAAGCCGAACAGAGAAAGTTAGAAACTTTAAGACTAGAAAAACTTCAATTTGAGGCAGATCAAAAACGGATTGAGTCTGAGGAAGAGGAGAAAAAAATGAGATTAGCCGCTGAATTAGAAGAGAAACGATTTCAGCGAGAGGCAGAACAGAAGCAAAGGGAGGCTGAAGAAAGACTTAAAATTGAGATGGAAGTTAAACAAAAGGAAATGGAAGTTAAACAAAAGGAAATGGAAAATAAACAAAAGGAAATGGAAGAAAGAAGATTAATAGCTGAACAAAATACATTACGACTTCAGCTTGAGATGGAAGAGAATGATAAAAAACGACAGCATGAACTAAAATTAGCAGAGTCAGAATATGAGAGACTTAGGTTAACTCAGGAAGCTAATTCTCAGAGAACTTTTGAAAGCCAAACTTCATCCAGACATGATCATTTTAAGGAAATTCACCTTAAATTACCTAAATTTAATCCCCCGTCGGATGACGTAATATTTTTCCTAGATAGATTTGAGGCCACTTGTAGGTCTTATAACGTGGATAAAAACACTGTATTGCACATATTTATCCAGGTTACTTACTGGGGATGCTTTAGCAGTTTATCATACTACCAGTATTAATGAGAAGAATGATTATAATGCTCTTAGAGCCGCACTTCTGAAGAAATTTCAAATGACAGAAGATGAATACCGATTAAGATTTCGTACATTGCTACCGCAATCAAGCAGAAATTTCAGTGATTTTCTGTCACAAATACGACTAACCCTAGAAAGATGGATCGAATTATCCAAAATTGAAAAGTCGTATGAAGGTCTCTTCGATTTACTGATGCGCGATAAGGTACTATCGTCTGTAAATCCTACATTTCTCGCATTTTTACACGAACGGAAACCTTTATCTATGAAAGACTTAGAAGAACATGCAAAAAATTTCTGCACTGCTCACCCAACCATGGATCTAAGTAATGCACAGATTAAGAATGAATTGCCTGTTGCTTTTGCAGCACAACAAAACAATTTTTCACGAAATCGTTCCTTTAGTGCTGACAGGTATGTCAATAAGGGAAATAATTACAATTTTAACAATGATAACTTTTACAAAGGGAAGCAATTTCAACAATCTGCTCCATTTAATGTTTCTTGGAACCAAGCTCACAGAGATTTTGGTAACAATAATTTTAAAAATAATCAAGGACATTATAATAAACAAAACTGGAGATCAAGATCTCAGGGTCCGCAAAACAGACAAGGTTCTTGGAATAAAAATTTTAAAGAACATCATAACTTTAATTATACAAATTATCGGACTCATCCAAATTTTAACTCAAGCAGAAACGACAATTATGGCAATTTTAATGCAAATAATCAAAATCGATCGCGTCGTAGAGATAGATCGTCGAGTAATACGGGTAGACATTCTAATGTCGCTTTAAGTGATACACAGGCTAACATTGAACAGGGTAAAGTAGCTGAAACTCACAATGCTATGTCTTGTTCTCTTGATTGTACCCAGGTGAAAGACTGTCCAGAATGCTCGACTCTTTTCCAGCCTAAGGCGATCACGACGCTGCGTTGCGGACATACCTTGCCTAGTCTACCTGTAGTCTGTACGGCCACTGCTGCGTCAGTACACCAGGGACAGGGCTCTCTTAAGTTTAACAAGGGATTTGTCAACAACATTTCATGCTCTCTCCTATTTGACTCAGGTTGTAGTACTGTGGGCGTCCGGACTTCGCTGATCAACCCAAGTTGTGCCACGGGCAGGGTTGTCAAGTGTGTGACTTTTGGTGGCACCGTTGAAACATTTCCCACTGCTATTATTGACCTTAATACACCATTTTTTTCAGGAAAGATCCAGGCATGTCTCCTTCCGAATCCAATTTGTGATGTAATACTTGGTCGCATACATGGTATTAAAGAGTGTACACCACAGCAAATTGCTGAATGGGAAGAGCGACATATTCAAACTGCAAATGCAGTAGTGACTAGAGCGCAAGCTACTAATATGTCGCATGATACACCTATTGAACCTACAGTTCATACCACTTGTGATGATGATGCTCCTATTTCACGGGAGTTGTTTGCAACATTGCAAAAGAATGATGATTCATTAAAAAAATTTTTTCAGTATGTGAACAAAAAGAATACCAGCAACAAACTTGCAAAATCTAGACATGACTTTATACTTAAAAATGGGATTTTGGTTAGAGTAATACGGGAAAAGGATTCATCCTTATGTTATCAGATCTTAGTCCCATCCTCTATGAGATCTCGTATATTACGACATGCGCATGACTCGCAATGTGCGGGCCATATGGGTTTTTCGCGTACCAAATCCAGAGTGCTTTCGGCATTCTACTGGCCAGGCGTCCATAGGGACATCACTCTCTATTGTCGGTCCTGTTTGATATGTCAGGAAGTTAAGGTACGGGGTCCATTTCATGCGGCTCCTATTCAAGCTGCGGACATCCCGATTAGACCATTTGATAAAATGGCTATAGACATTATTGGTCCGATGCTTCCATCTGCTAGAGGGCATACGCATATTCTTACGTGCATTGATATGTGCACTCGTTGGCCTGAGGCCATCCCTCTCAAGAACACTTCATCTGCCAGTGTAGCAGAGGCATTGATGTTAATCTTCTCACGCATTGGTTTTCCACGGAAAATCTTGTCGGATCATGGGGTTCAGTTCATTTCTGAATCCATGTCTCAAGTTATGAAGACATTAGGTATAGACAGATCTCTTAGTTCTATTTATCATCCGATGTCAAATGGGTTAATTGAGCGTCTCAATAGGACACTCAGCAGTTGTTGGGTAAGATGACCCAAGACCATCCCCAAGACTGGGATCGGGTCATACCCGCTGCTCTGTTCGCGTATCGCGAAGTACAAAATCAAGCCACGGGGTTTTCTCCATTCCAGCTAGTTTTTGGCATGCAACCACGCGGTCCGATGTCGTTAATCCACGACTTATTGGTTGACGAGAATATTGAAGAGGAAACTCAATCCTCTTATGAGTATGTGATCTCTCTGAGAAAGAGAATCATAGATGCTTGTAGACTAGCTACTGCATCATCCGAACAAGCCAAAGAAAAAGCTCGTCTATTTGCAAACAAGTATAGACGTCTTCGCCAGCTTATTCCTGGTGACGAAGCTTTTGTATTACTCCCTGCGCATAACAATCGTCTTTTAATTACCTGGAGAGGTCCTTTCAGGATCATCTCAAGAATATCCGATGTCGACTACATCGTTGATGTTAATGGTAAACATAAAACCTTCCACATTAACATGTTGAAGGAGTATTACTCACGTCCTGATTATCTACAGTCAGTGTTCCAGGCAACTGACGATCCTACACCTCCTATTCAACACTATTCTAGTTTGTCAGTCATCCAAGAAGAAGAATCTTCTTTCGATGATGTACAACTACCAATACCAGTTGTACCACTCCATTCCACTGAGAAATGGAATGATGTTACAATCTCATCTACTCTTTCGGCTGATCAACGTCAGCAAGTCTCTAATATTCTACACTCGTATGAGGATGTCCTCACTGACATCCCAGGTCATACGTCAGTCATCCAACATGACATTATTCTGACTGACGATACGCCTATTCGAGTTCGCCCATATCCTATCCCTTTACACTTTCGTGATAAGGTTGATAAGGAATTGGATGAGATGCTTCAATTAAATATAATTGAACCATCTTCATCACCATATTCTTCTTCTATGGTAATCATTAGGAAGAAGGACAACAATATACGTCTTTGCGTAGATTACAGGAAATTAAACAAAGTTACAAAATTCGATGCGGAACCGTTACCTCTTTTAGACGACTTATTGGAGAAATTATCTCATGCCACATTCTTTTCGAAATTTGACCTTTCAAAGGGCTATTGGCAAGTGCCACTCACTCCTAAAGCAAAGCCATTCACCGCTTTCTCGACGCCACGGGGTCTTTTTCAATGGAATTTTATGCCATTCGGATTAATGAATGCGCCAGCTACCTTTGTACGCATGATGCGCCGCATATTGTCTCATCGTCCCGATGTCATTACTTATATAGATGACATCTGTCTTTTCAGTGACTCTTGGGATGAACATATTCATGGATTAAAAGCTTTACTTTCTACCTTACGGGATTATAACTTAACAGCGAAACCTTCAAAGGCTTTTGTCGGTTTTCATGACATCTCATTTCTGGGTCACCGCATAGGTCATGGTTTCATGTATACAGAAGACAGTAACGTCTCTAAAATTTTAAACATCTCGGCACCTAAGACAAAAAAAAACAAGTTAGATCTCTTTTAGGACTAATACAGTTCTATTCAAAATTCATCCCTCATTTGTCTACTATAACTGCACCTTTTTCGTCTCTACTGAAGAAAGGCACATCTAATGTAATAAAGTGGTCGCAGGATCACCAAACGGCGTTAGACTATATAAAACGATTTTTTTCAAATGAACCTTTTTTGAGGTTGCCTAACAAAAATCTCACTTTCATTCTTCGCAGTGATGCATCTTCTTACGCTATTGCTGCAGTTTTGATGCAGGAATATAACGGCACCTTATTTCCGGTGATGTACGTGTCCAGAAAACTTACGGAGAGCGAACTCAAATACTCCGTTCTGGATAAAGAGCTCCTCGCATTAGTATGGGCAATCACAAAACTGGAACGTTACCTCCTCGGCTCACACTTTGTGGTGGAATCTGACCAAAAAGCTCTTACCGCACTGAACACGAAGAACGTTAAATCATCGAAGTCAGCGCGTTACGCTATAGCGCTTCAACCATTCAATTTTGAAATACGAGCTATTCCTGGAGTGAAGAATGTGTTCGCAGACTGTTTGTCGAGATGCCCAAGCGAACTTGTCGAAACTAAACCACTTCCAGATGTTGAAACATCCTCACCGATAACATGAATAACTTTGTACATTATCATTGATTGTACATCTATAAAGACTGTTTTTATATAACTGAAGTATTCGTATAAGTATAACTTTCAGGATATACTTACTTATAGATTATAACATTACTTCTTGTGTAGTAACATTTTATTAGTACGGGAACATTGATACTATAGTAACGTTTTATTAGAACGGGAACAGTGGTATTAGAGTAACATTTTATTAGTACGGGAACATTGGTACTACAGTAACTTTTTATTAGTAGGGAAACATTGTTAAGAGCGACAAATATACATTTGTTATTCCTATGGAACATATTACACTACATATCGTGTTCGAGAATATATTTTATCGTGTATGGAACATTGAGAACATCGTCTCGTCGATTACTAACTAGTTGTAACTGAACATTGACATATTGATAGTGATATTGGAATTACTTAGAATATATTAGTAACTGGTTATTTGTTAGTAATTAAGAAATATATAAATTAGAATAATTCAATTTAATCTATTTAATTGATTATGGATCACACACATACTAACTTTCTTAGTTGTCACGTAATACCTGCATTCACGGGTCTTAGTTATGATATCTCACTGTTAGATCACTAGTCAACCGTACTAGTGTTAGAAAACATTAAGGGTGTTGATTCTTAAAGTGTTTAATTTTGCATTGCTTCATTTTTGCACATTGTATTTTCAATTTTTCTGTTTTATTGATTCTCTTGTCATTGATCATCATCAGTGTTGCTGTTCATTTTCATTTTTGAAATCATATGTTTCAAATTTTTTTTTTTTTTTTTTGAAAACTTAGTTGAATTTTATTATCATCTTTTTTTTTTTATGGTTTTTTTTTCATTTTTCATTTTCAACTTGTTTTTACTTCGAATATTACCACATCGTTCCAAAGTAGGTCGATTGTGGATGTGTGCTTTAATGCATACTATCATTTAGTTATATTGATTTCGTTTAATATTCTTTTCTTAATATGGTATAACTTTATGCATTTCATATATCTTGTGGTAGTTTTGACTCACCTCTCTCGGGTACTAAGTTCAAAAAAATTAATAGAATTAATTTTTTTAAGGGGAGGTAATAAGGGAGCTGTTACGTACATTTATTACCTAAGGGGGTAGTCTTCGGTCCTGCCAAATGTACGCACCAGTCTTAATATAGTTATATTATTTGTGCGTTCGATTGATTCACGCACTGACGTGCACAATGCAGTGTGAGTTGCTTTGGACGCACGGGTAACCTAGTTTAGGGATTGTGACGTCATGTTTTGTATGGGGCAGTACGGACCATGTTGATGTCCGTGGAATATTTCTTGTATTCGTGGCAAGTTTGTGGAAGCCATTATTTCTATTGATATATATATTGGTCTTCATGTCGAAGCCAATAGTGGAAGTATCATGTAAGTGTCGCCCCATTTCACATTGAATGTTTATTGATTTTAATTGAAGTATCAGGCCGCTCCTAGTTATGGTCTAGCGGGAATCCATCGTAGTATGTCATTCCTAGAATGGACAAACGGAGTCGATTGCCTTGTTTGAATTACCGTAGAGGGAGGATACCTACGAGGAAACGAAGTTAATTGATTTTGTATGCTTCACATGTTTTAATATGCCGTTTCGCCAATGCCAAAGTCATGGCATGGATTTTGGGAGAGGTTAGTCAACAGAAGACTCTAACCTGATTGTATTGCCGTGTATGACTTTGTCTGGATTATATATATATGCTACATAAGTATTGTATGAAGAAAGTCTGGGAATTTTACGGGTATGATATCAAAGATTGATCCTTGAACATGAATCCGTTTACCACGATAGACGTCCTTGGAAGAAGGTCAACGGACTTCATTGTAAATGTATATTAGCGGGTAACAGAAGTGATCCTCAGCTCACTTGGATAGAAGAGGACTTGATTGTTGAAGAATCTCCAAGAATTTAAGAGTATGATCAGCAACTTTAAAGTATGACATTTGCATCTGTAATCTGTAACCATGATCGTCTTGTGTGTTCCACTCCGTATGTGTCACGTTAAATATGAATGTGGAAGATAGTTGACCTGGGTCAATGAATTATACATTGTGAGAACCGTAAAGCTTACAAAGGTCAACATTCACTGATGGGGAATTAAACCCCAGTTGCTTATCTAAATAAGTTGAACTCAGCAGAAACAATTCAAAGTGAAAAAGAATGTTTAGCTGTCATATGGGCAATAAAAAAGTTCCAGATTTATCTTTATGGTAAATCATTTAAGATCCAAACAGATCATAAACCACTCGTGTGTCTGTCACAAGCAAGGCATGGAAATACTAGATTATTACGTTGGTCGTTGCTCCTACAGCCAAACCAGTTTACCATAGAATATATTCCAGGCAAAACCAATGTAGGTGCAGATTTTTTAAGTAGACATCCGTACGACGAACATCAGAGTAGTCACCAGGCATAGGTAGTAAATTTATCTATGTGTATTTAGAAGTAGGAACGGACATATGATAGTCTGTTCTAAGTGGGGAGATATGTGGCGAACTTCTAAATACAATATCTAAATGAGAATATAACAGTATAGTGCATAAAGTCAAAGATAGGATAGTACTACAAATTTTCATTGTTGGCGTCGCCTACGCCTTCAGCTTATTAATTGTTAACGCCTTAGCCGAACCAAAAAGGGTACCCAATTTTTCAAATTCGTCCTTAAGACAAATGTAACACTTTCCTAGGTCATCTAAGTATTTGCCTAAATACATTGTAGAGGGGAGAGGGGACGGAGAGATAACTCAACGCAAATCACGTCTCACAGTTGTTTCTAAAAAAAAAACTAACTTGCTAGTATTGCCCTTAGGCGGTTTCACAATACGATGAAAAAGTTAGAAAAAAGTGGACACTACGGTCAGGGAAACACGCTTAGCTCTTATTGCGAATGACATAAACTCTCGTAATTAGCTTGAAAGTACATGAGAAAAGAATTGAACAGGAGGTAGTTTAAAAATCAACAACTAACATGGAAAAAAATGGAATATTGAACCAAGCCACGTAGCCCCATAAAAATCATATATTCGTGTACCTGTTGCTTTGCTGACTAAGAATATGTTATCAATTACATAAATAGTCCATTAGATAATCAAATATTGGGGATAATACATAGAGAATCGGAGATACTGTCAGGTCAAGTCATGTCTGCTTAGATTGGATAGCATATTTTTTTGGGAAAAAATTAGGTGAGAGAAAGGCTAAGATAGTACGATGAAAGGGATTGGATGGAATTTGAAGGAAGCCGTAATATTATTGGCTGACCTAAATATACAAATCTAGTTGGTAATAGTAACGCATAGGGTTTGAGATAATTTTTAAAAAAAAAATTCATTCACAAAAAGAGATGCTTGGTCTCATTGGCCAAAGCTTTTTTACATGATAGTAATAGTAGGATGTTCGCTGCCATTTTTCCAAAATATTCAGAGGAGCAAGAAGCGATGAGCACTTTGTGCTTTTTTATTAATAATACTACCATCAGAAAGCAGTCTGAACAGAGGCAGTGATGAAAGTGTGCCATATTCTATTGCCTAATTCATCGTTAATTGTTTATATTTCCTTGATATGTGGTAAGATTGATTTTATTGACTTTTTAATTAACAAAGGGTTGTGTGTAAGAAAAGGCCATGAAAAAGAGATTGTAATTAAATGGTTCCATAACAGACTTAGGCATGGCCTAGATGTTGATCCATCATATAAGGGACTATCTAGAAGTTTAAAACTACAGGACTATATATATGATGGTCATACAGGAACATTACACCTATCTTATTGAATGGAAAAGATTACTGCAGGAATGACAGAGGCGAAGCATCCATTAGGGAAGAGAAAAGAAAGCTGGAAAAATTTGTTCCATCAAACTAAAAGGGGAGAAGCAGGGTTGTCAGAGAGAGCTGACCATGTTCTTTTGTAATGCATATATGTTTACATGTAAATTGGGAGGAATTAGTTTGATATTAAGACAGAACCATAACTTGCATTGACAGGGGTTCCTGCTGGCACTTGTCTGGTGCTAGTACTCGATCAGTGAAGAAGTCTGCAAGATTTCAAAGAGTCTCTGGCACCTACTTGTATTGAAGAAGTCAAGACCATAGGAGACGGAAGTGTTTGGCCAAACCGACTACAACTGCGGCTTATTCCAGGAACCAGATAAGTGCTATATCTGGCCTGGGACAAATTATCACTAATAGATAATAATCTCCTGTGCTTACAAAAACATTCCTCCTAAAGAATATAAGGAACAATCATAGTGAAACAAGAGACATTGGAATGATGACAATCCCCAACCTGATTCCCATTCACAGTATTTAAATAGAGTAAACAACATCAAAGTGAACATTTGTAACAATGTACTATGGACATACCTTGCAGGCGACCATTGTCCTCTCAAGGCTGTGTGTGGTCCCGGTTGCCGGGTCCTCCCAGTGCAGTAGAGGCAGCAAAACGGTGCTGTGTCAGTACCAGATTGCTTTTTTTCGAGGACCTTCGGTCCCGAAAGAAATTAAGCAGGAGACTTCTCAGTGGCGAGGTGGTTTTATAGCGGCAGTACACACGAGGGCAAGTTCGGGGCACAGCGGATTGATCAACCGCTTGCTTGTCACATTGATCACGGAAACAACAATTAAAAGTCTGTTGTACCAATACGCCTTTAGGTGTAACGGAACAACGGACGATTTCTTGTTGCCCTATGACGCCGCAAGGTGTGATGGCCGTAGACTGCTTGGTCGGTCGATGGCCAAGGGAATAATAATATAATAATAATAATACTATGGACATATTGTCTATTGCATGTAAATATCTTTATACATATTTGTAATTATATCTATCCATCTAAATTGATTCTCATTGAACTGTAGTCCTGACCAAAACAACTTTATGCTCAGGACCAATAAATTTTAACCAAAAATATTTTAAATATAAAATTTAATAGCTGGAGTTAGTTGAGTTTATCATAGTAATTAGTATATGTTTGTATATGTTTTTGTATTGAGATTCTTTAACAACACTCTTACAATACCCTAGACACTTTATGTAGATTTCAGTCACGCTAGTCAAAAAGAATATAACTTCGAGTGAGATCGTAAGGTGGTAACAAGAAAGGTACTCTGTAATACAGTTGTTCATTGTTTACCTCAGAGACCTTCACAGTTGATCTCACTCAAGTACAACTATACGCACACCATTCTTTTTAACATCAAAACCCACCACAGTTTTCCATGTTTAATTCGCTAATAGGAATATAATGAGTGGCTGTAATAAATTATATAGTAAAATGCGATATTTTTTTACTCACGCAGTCTCACCAAGAGCTAACGCTCAATGATGGTATATCAAAGACGAGACTCAGGCAGTTAGGTATTTTTTAACCAGTTTTATTGAAGATCACCAGAAATTTGTATATTTGTCACGTTTTATATCACTCATAATAGAGAGCTCAATCGTTGCATGTAGTTCCCTTTCTTGGTATATTTTAATGTTTCAAGATTTGTGCGACATTGACCTTAGCATATGTCATAAACAAAAAACATCGTGAAATAACTCGATTAAAATGTGGGGTGTAAGTAGAGGAAACTGTTCAAAATTAGATTTTGCCACGGGCGTCGGATACTGCATGGTAATGTGTCATTATATAAATGTGTTATTTTAGATAACTAAGTCAGCATGTTTTTTACTTTAAACACAAGTGTAGCAATGATCAAGTTTCTTGTGAGCTTTAAATTAGGCTTTAAATGTATATATATATATATATGTGACGGTGCGAAGACGATGTGTGAAGGAGAATAAGGATTTGTGTGTAATGTTGTCGTCACTCTCTCTGGCCTACTTTCACACACGTTTCGTAGTCACAGAAAAACTCTTGATGACAGGGGTCCCACTTTTATTAATGAAACCCTATCAGGTAGCACATGAATCATACTGAAACAATGTTGTCCACAAGTTTACTTTGAAGGCAATTCCTAAGCAACACCGTATAACCAAGCTATTTAGGTAACACCATATAATAACCCAGCACAGACTGCTGGACTCTCTGAAATAAAATGAAACAAAATAAACCAGCATCGTACTAATGGACAAACATCATCTACTTAATAATACATACATATGTGTGAAATTATGCAAGTACATGCACTTAAATGACTATGTGTGTGTTCATGCAAGTCTGTATGTATGTGTAATCAACAATAAACATATCTCAATCAACAACAATGCCTTCATACGCATATTAGATACTAACTCCATCTTCACGCGAGATAAAACTTAAATGAAGCACTTCTATCTATGATGAAATATTCCACACAGCGCACTGGTCTAAATGACATCAATTTATCAGTATCTTAGAGGTCTAGCTGCTCTAAAGAAAAAGGAGATATATACTCTATTCTTACAGCTCTGTACTAAATGTAATAGGCATAGGCTACTCATGGAGCTAGAGGGTACGCTAATCTTTCTCTCACAATAATCACTGATGTAACACTAACCACACTTACGGCTCACAAGAATGCAATATAACCATTATTTAACACTACACAACTAATAATAATAATGGTAATAAATACACACTTGGAGCCGCGCTAGCGTAGTGGTTACAACACCGCTCTGGCGACCGGGTGATTCAGGATCAAACCCGGGCGACGGTATTTGAGGATTTTTCGTCGACCGGGAATTGGACTGGATTAACTCGAGACCTGGCGAGGACATTTGAAGGAGTGTCGTCGACCAGGGATTGGCAGCTCCTGAGCCGACCCAGCTCTAATGGGTACCTCCGAAATCGGCGAGTATCTGCCTGAATAGCGAGGGACACCTGTCTCTGCACAAGAAAAGGGATACTCACGTAAAATCAATGTCAGGTTAGACATTAAAACAATAACCTGAGATTTCACCTCGAGTATTAGCGGGCGTACGAAAAAAAAAAAATACACACTTGTATACAGCGCAATGTGACAATAGAATTCCTCTTATGAAATCACTTAGTACTTTACACATTTAACACACAGCCTCACTGTTGAAAATAGCGATGAGATATACGTGAAATTACATTTAAATACACATAAATCGCCAGTCAGCTTCTATCAAGCTATAGATAGACAAACGCTACAAAGCATTAACTTCTAAATCTGAAAGTCTAATATTACTAAATCTAAAGTATTATAACAATGTACTTATATGCAAGCATCCCTTTATGTCGTCAGTTCTCTTAGCACAGACGCAACATATGCGTATCAAATCCTCTACCTCACTGGTGTATCGTATCGAGGATGCATACCGCACATGGAAGACGATCGGCCTTCCTTTCAACTCTGACTCGACTCTCTGACTGAAGCCTCTCACTGTTTCGGTTTAACTCTTCATCTCTACCCCTGTACCACATGATAGCCGCCACGTCAAAATGTCAGGGAAAACGCCACTCATCCCTCTAGGGAGCAAATCAGTAGTCCTATGCTCAGTATGGATGACATGAGATCACATCTTAGTCAAGAGTATCTTCCTAGACGTCCACAATAGGTCCGCCCACTAATGATTACATTCCCACGATATCACTTGCTTGGAGTCACACCTCACGGTTTTAGTGCTCAACAAGATGTGTTATCAGACCGCGCCAGGATGTCTAACAACCGATGTCTGTCTCCTGTTACATCTGCGTCTCACACGTTTGTCTACTTCACGGATGGCAAAGGTGTGTTTCGTTTAAATCGCCCATTCCCGTGTGAGAATGCCAACATGAGCACAAATATACACCGTAGACAAGATCGACAACTATTACTCAGTAAAAAATTACACCTTTCTGGCCACACGGTCATATATATATATATATATATATATATATATATATATATTGTCACAGTATAATATCTACACTTTCATGACATTGTCCTCTAAGCTCGTATCAAACTGCGAGAGGTCACACAATCAATATACTTGTAAACGCCATTCACAAAGTGTACACGAAGGCGTCCTGACAATCTTCCTTTTTAATAATAACAATGAAACACGTAGGAATTCAATAATAATAGCAATACATTGTCAGCAATAACCATATGAGTGGATCAACAAGTCCTACTACCCCTGGACTATACAACAATGCTGTACAAAACCCAGCACCCTTAAAACGAGCACGATTAATATGCAATGCGGCTTCTAAAGCCGGCCAACTGACATCTTTCTCTGTCAGGCTTCCTGTTCACTCCATTCCATTGCACCCCTTTGCACCATTTTCTTTAAAGCTGACGTGCGCACCAAAATATATGTTTATTCCACCAAAGTCCATGTGCGCAACAAAAGATATTCTGTGACATCTACCCCCTTCCCCAGAAAAGAAAACAGAGTTTTCTTCTCCCTGAGAGCAGTAGATTTTACAGCATGCAACAAAATATTAGACAAGTTCAAGCAAACAAAAAAAAATAAAAAAAAATTTACACTGGTGTACGTAGACGAGGTGCCTACGAACACATATATCTCATGTCCCAAAAATTACAATCTAGACAGAGCATCTGCCACGACATTAAGTCTACTCTCTAATGTGATAATTGTGAACTGGAACTGTTGTAGCAACAAGGCCCAACGAGTCAACCGTGAGCTTGTCGACTTCGACGATTTCAAAAACAGTAGAGGTCGATGATCTGTCTGAAGTATAAACTGGGACCCTATCAAGTAACGGGACAGTTTTGACACTGCCCATACTATAGCCAGACATTCTCTTTCGATTGTGGAGTACCTGGTCTCTGCCGGTAACAGTTTCCGACTAACATACATCACAGGATGTAGTGTACCCTCGTGGTCTTGCATAAGACATGCGCCAATTCCCACAGTCAGTCCGCAGTATAAAGGGTTTGCTCAAATCAGGCAAAAGAAGGATTGGTCGTCTGGAAAATAACTCCTTAATTTTTGATAATGCTTTCTCGCATTCTGCCGACCATACAACCCTGTTAGGCATCCCTTTACTAGTAAGAGAGGTTAAAGCATCAGAAATTGTAGAAAATTGAGGGATGAATTTGCGATAAAAATTGACAAGTCCCATCAGGCTTCTGACCTGCTTCTTAGTCCTAGGTGCTTGTAGTTCTAAAATTTTTGTAACCGTGCCAGTCTCGGGTTTTAATAGATTATTACCTACGATAAACCCCAAAAAACTCAACTCACTAAAACCGATACAAATCTTACTAGGGCGTGCCGTTAAACCATGCTTACGTAAACAACGCAACAGGGAAGACAACCCCGACATATGTTGTTCCCATGTTTCATGGAACAGGCAGATGTCATCGATGTACGTAATCACGTCCGTACGATGACCTAGTAACTTTCTCATCATTCTTACGAAAGTTGCGGGTGCATTAACTAGCCCGAAACACATAAAATTAAACTGAAATAAACCCTTTGGGGTGGAAAATGCCGTCAAAGGTTTTGCCGATTCGACAAGAGGAACCTGCCAGTATCCCCGAGATAAATCCAGTTTACTAAAAAACCTGGCATGGGAAAGCTGAGTAAGGAGGTCCTCTTGGTTCGGTATTGGCTCAGCGTCAATCACAGTGACACTATTTAATTTACGGAAGTCGATGCAGACACGCAAGGATCCATTTTTCTTTCGTACCACGACCATAGGGAAGGAGTAAGTAGACTCCGATGGAGAAATGATCCCCAACCGTAACATGTCATCTAGTTCTTTATCAATCGCCGACTTGAAATGTAATGGCTGTGGATACGGCTTTACCCTGATCGGTTGGTCGTCCATCGGGATGATATTGTGGCAGATCAAATCGGTACGTCCTGGCAAATCAGTGAGAACATCCTTAAACTCTCCAATGACCGATCGTGCCTCCGGTTTCTGTGTTATCGTTAGGTCGTTACATATCTGCACATTCTCCCAAGACTCAGAAGGAGCAAGGGGAACGAGAGACAGCTGGAGATTAATATCATCTCCCATGTTACCCAATTCATTAATGACCACAGAACATGCCATCTTCGGGGTCTCCCCAGACAACCCAGTGTCCACCCCTTTTAGAGCCTCTGGCCGTTCCATATAAGGTTTTAACATATTAATGTGGAATACTTTCTCCTTGTTCCGAACCTGGATTAAATAATCAGCATCCGTTACCTTCTTAAGCACCTTAAACGGTCCCTGCCATGTAATGCTCAAACGGTCTTCCTTTGATGGCAGAAGAAGCCATACCTCTTCACCGGGAACCAAGAACAGTAGTTTTGATCCGCGGTTAGCGTATTGTCGGTACCGCGCCCCCGCCACGGATAAATTATCACGTGCCACGGCACACGCTTTGACAATACGATCACGCAGGTTTATGACGTATTCGTAACTGGAGACGGAGGACCCATCAGAACGCACACCAACCAGTATATCTTTCAGAATGTGCATTGGGCCCCTCGGATTCGCCCCGTACAATAGTTCAAATGGGGAGATCCCGGTGCTCTCCTGAGGTGCCTCTCTATAGGCAAATAATACTGCTGGAAGGAATTTATCCCATTCTTGGGGAAATTCAGCAGTGACTTTGGCCAACATATCCTTCAATGCACCATTAAAACGTTCACATACCCCGTTTGACTGGGGATGATAAGGGCTGGTGAACGATTTGGAAATGCCCAACAATTTAGTGATCTCGGCCATTTCCTTAGAAATGAATTGACGTCCCCTATCTGACAGTATCACCTCAGGAAACCCAAACCTACTGAACAACATCTGCAACGCATCCGCCACAGCCTGAGAGGTGATAGTCCTCATTGGCACAGCCGTGGGCCATCTTGTGCATAGATCCACCATTGTCAGAATAAAACGAAAGTCTCTCTCTGATGCAACAGAAAGAGGACCAACGATATCGATGACAACTTTCTGGAAGGGGCGAATCGACAAATCAACAACCTGCAACGGAGCCTTCGGTAATTTGCCTTTATGTGTCACCGGCTGACATACCCTGCAAGACCTGCAGTATACCTTAATGTCTTTGTTGTATGCCGGCCAATAGAATTGTGACAGAACCCTATGGCAAGTTCTTGCAACCCCCATATGTCCAGCAAACGGTGAATCGTGTGCCACCTGCAACACCTTTGATCTAAAGGCGACAGGCACAACCACCTGGCGCTTGAATTCGAATTGGCTGGAAAAGCATCTGGTAAGAACATCATTTTTCAACTCAAACCAGTAACGTGCCGACTTCGTGCACTTTACATCACCATTTTGGGCCAAAGTGTAACATTTCCGCAATGTTCCATCAGCTCGCTGCTGCTGGACAAAGTCCGATGCTGGTACATCGGGACCCGTGGAGGCAATACATGGGACCGCGTTAGATGTTGGTAGTTCCTGCTGTATCGCCAATGAATTGTCGTCTGATCTGGTCTGCGCCCTTGTGACCACCACATTGGCCACAACTGACCGTTCGACCTGCCATTTTGTGATGTCGGCCTGAGTACAGTCACGAACACCAAGCACGTTCCCTATAATCAAATCGACCACTGGAGCCTCAAGAACACACGCCTGCACCCGACCAGAAATAAAGGGTGTATCCACTTCTATAATGGCTAGGGGGTAATATTCAACATTTCCCCCAAATGTCACGCATCCGAAGTCTTACCAATAAAGCACGATTCGTCAATACATGATCGGCGCACTCCTATCGTAGTGCATCCTGTGTCCCTCAACACAGACACCAACTGGTTCTGAACCATGCCCTGGTGTAACTCTAAGCTTCCGCTCCCATCAAGAGAAGAGAGGCAAGGCAGAGTATGACCACAAATTAGTAATGGTCTGCCATCAGGTTCAAACAAAGGCCTACATCCTTCGCAATCTTCGTTATTAAAGGTTTTCAGAACGCATGCAGCATTAGCCTTTTCTGAATTGTTTGGACAGACTCTTACAGCATGTCCCCTTCCGTCACACGCGCCACATCGAAGCTGACCACCATCATCTTTTGTAGGACTACCCTTTGGTGAATTGGGATGTTCTTGCTCCCGTTTGTCATCCCTGTCATTCCTTTTACTCGGACCACTTCTTCTATACCAGCGATGATCGGGATCGCTAGTAGTGTCTATTCGGACCTGCCTCCGAGTAGACCTGTCATGTCTATCTCCTGTGTATCTAAACGGAGATCTATCCTGACGGTAGAACGATTGTTTTTTTCGGAGATCTGTATCCCTTAAAATTATCATAATTCCCATGAGATCCATGCCCACTAGAGTATTGCCGATCAAACCTCTTCCTGGCAAACCTGTCCGCACTCTTGGACCGATGTTGCCGGAAAGGTTTCCCAATACCCTTGCCAACACATGTAGCGAAAGGCTCAGGGACAAATGACTTGTGAATTGTCTTACCAGGGTGAGCGGTAACGTACTGCCGCCCCAACTCTGACATAGCTGTAATGTCTCTGGGTTTGCGTTCTTGAAAAAATGCAACCATGTCAGAACAACATGAGGACAACACCTTGTCCCGCAACATGAGATCAAAGAGTCCATCAAAATCCCTAGTTATTCCCTCCAACTCTGTCCATCTATTAAGGAGAAGTTTAATTTTGGTGACAAAAGAGCTGAAATCTTGGTCGGCACTTGGCATCGCATCTTTGAAACGAGAGCGATACCCTTCAGATGTCAGCTTAAATTCTCTCAGCAATGTTGCCTTTACGGTATCATAATTAGTTCTGTCAGCCACAGGAAAACTATATACGGTGTTTAAAGCAGAGCCGGAAAGCAATGCAGATAAAAGTGAAGGCCATTCCTCCTTCCTTGCCCTCCAGACAAGAGCCTCTGATTCAAATCTCTCTAAAAAGAAGTCCATGCTATCTACTTCCTCCCGAAAATTCGGTAATCGTAGCCTATAAGGGCGAGCTGGCTCCCTAGAAGTCGAACTAGGATTGCCAGAATCAAGCTCCAACTTTTTTATAGCAATTTCCTTGTCCGCCTCAATCTTCATTTTTTCTAACTCAATTTTTTTATTTTCTGTATCTGCTTGAATCTGTCTCAGTTCCCTATCCCTATCTGCTTCAATTTGTTTCAGTTCTCTATCTGCTTCAATCTTCAATTTTTGTAGTTGACGCTCCTCATAGCGTTCTCGTCTGTCATCTTCTTGTTTTTTTCTGTAACTCATACTCTTTGTGTTCGGCCTTTGCCCACTCAAGCAAAGAATCCCCCGACTTTCCTGTCTTCTCTCCAATTTCTATAAAATCCTTAAGGCTAGACATAGTATAGATCTATGTGCAATACAAATGCGGTGGCAAGCTAAGAAATAAGTAAAAGTATGAAGGTTCCCAATTCCTCAAATTGTACCCATACCCCTACAAAATTAATAATAAATATATTGTTGCACGAGACCAATATATATTTGCAGACGATGGGTACGATGTACCTACAGTCACGAATACACCTGATTAAAAAAACAAGCAGGTGAAAATACAGTATGACAAGACAGTTCCAAATAAGGGATCCGATGAAACGAATCCTTGCTTGTCTATACCCAATCAATGTCAAGATACAATGACATAAATCTCAAGCTCACACAGTGGTAGCTTTAGACAAGGACATCTGCATAATGGCTAAAAAAAATGATGTCCGTCTCTTATTTCACCAATGCGTGATTTTACAAATACAAATCATATACAAAGGAAATCAAAAATTCATATACTATGAACAGTACATACAATGATGAGACACGAACTCACTTGACAAACAAACACCAACAGTACGATAAGAAAGTGATGACAGATATGAGATAGAAACACATAAGTATATACAAACCGTACTGTTAACAAACGAGAACAAGGAGATTGTCAATATAACTTATGTACAAGATAGCAAGAAGAAAACAGGAGAATACGACAGCAAAACATGACGAAAAAGAATACTTGCAAAAATATGACACTATGCATACAAACAAGACAATCACCGCTAAAACACTGAAAATGAGCACGGTCAGTTATGCTGGACAGTCAACAGGGTCAACTCTCTGTGCCTGTACCCCACTGCAACACTGACAGTGTTACTGCCTAAAGAAATCAGTTCAACATAATCTTTTTCCCATAAGGAAGAAAAAAAATCTGTTAAACACGCCACCAATACAACACTTAAAACCAATGCATTACAATAATAAGACAACAAAGACGGCACGAAAACCAGTAGTGGACGGTGAAACGACGAGGTCTGTAGCAAGGCAATATCAAAAGGCAGAAAGAAGTCACACAAATAATTGAAATATGTAAAACAAATGAAATTGCAAATGAAAGTATCAGAGACAATGAAAAGAACAGATAATAAAATAGTAATAGAAAAGCATCATTGCAAATACCAGCATATGGAGAAATGAGCTAAACGAAAAAAAAAATTCAAATGGATGAGCAGAGTAGAACAGTAATTAAAAACATGTCGATACGGGAAACACATAAAATAAAATGACGTCAAAAAAGAAGGTAGAACAGCAAGAGAAAAGAAAACAAGAAATATAACTAAATTTATGACTGTCTTTCTGTAAACTGAATCCTCAAATTTCCAATCCCAGCTCCTCAATCGAATGATGATAATGAATCACGAGACAAAAACACGAATAGTACCAACAAATGTTAGTGCTACAATCAGTTACGCTTAGTGCACTCTGCACTGTCCGGTTGCGGCAAAATGTTCTGAAGAAATTCAAAACCAAGATCCACAATCGGCGTCAGTTATTCTCGTAGCTGAAGCCTTGAAGCCACCAATGGATGTAGTAATAAGAAAATAAATCAATGTTCAGTATTTTCCCATTCCGTTCCGCTCTCAAAAATCCACACCAATGTAACTGGCCTTCTTATGTCTGTGTCCAAGAAAGGCTATACCAGCATAATAAATGATAACTGGTAAACTCAGCGGCGTCCAGAAATTATCATTCGTTATCGAACCATGGCTGCAGTAAGAAACGACATAAGGTCCATCAGCAAGACGTCACGTCTTTTATCAGCTGCGTAACATAGACCATTGCATCAGAAAAGTGTCATGGTCGTATCCACCATTCACGTACAATTAATCAGTACGACTACAATGTTCTGTCTCATCCAACGCTATATATCAGCATCAGCATTCACGAATAATGCTGCTCAGCAAATCACGTATAGTTCCTCATCACGAACAGTTTCTCAGCACGACAACGATAGTCGGTAGTATTCACAAACGAGTTAAATTTTCATGCGGACAAAATGTCACTGCAGCAGCGTCGCGCAATAAGCATGCACAGGCAAGGCAACGTATTCACGGTAGAGGCGAGCTGTAGGATGTGTACTGGCAGGTACACACGTGTAGTATCCACATAATTTGTTGTATTACAAATCCCAATGTAGGCGACGTCTTCGTGCTCTCAGCAGGTAGGCCACCACTGGACAACCGATAATCCAAAAAATCAGCAGGCAACTGCAACGACCGACAACTCTAAAACATCTTCGCCTACGCCTGGAAGGAACTAAAACCTCCTATTTTCCACCACAATTACGACAGACCCACAATTATTTCTCCAAATCACTGACAATGGAACTAATCCAACAATAAGACGGCGTCGTCGTCGCCCCAGCCAGACAGGAACTCATTAAACATTAGCTTCATAGTCTTCACACTGCGCAATGAGTCCATGCACGAACCTGTAGCTGGTTTTCGCCGACAACAAAACCATTGCAAAATGTCCTCATTAGAAAAAAACAATCGCACATATAATGGGATGCAACCCAATCGCCAACAAAAGCCTCGACAACTGTAAACTTGCTATGAGGGAGCCCGTAATAAGATCAATATTACAAATATCCAAATACAAGCAGTCACTAACAAAGTGGAACGCTAAAATACACCTGTATAGAGGACCACAGCCCCCAAAAATATGTCACAGTATAATATCTACACTTTCATGACATTGTCCTCTAAGCTCGTATCAAACTGCGAGAGGTCACACAATCAATATACTTGTAAACGCCATTCACAAAGTGTACACGAAGGCGTGCTGACAATCTCCCTTTTTAATAATAACAATGAAACACGTAGGAATTCAATAATAATAGCAATACATTGTCAGCAATAACCATATGAGTGGATAAACAAGTCCTACTACCCCTGGACTATACAACAATGCTGTACAAAACCCAGCACCCTTAAAACGAGCACGATTAATATGCAATGCGGCTTCTAAAGCCGGCCAACTGACATCTTTCTCTGTCAGGCTTCCTGTTCACTCCATTCCATTGCACCCCTTTGCACCATTTTCTTTAAAGCTGACGTGCGCACCAAAATATATGTTTATTCCACCAAAGTCCATGTGCGCAACAAAAGATATTCTGTGACATCTATCTATATATATATATATATATATATATATATATATATATATATATATATATATACATATACATATATATATATATATATATACATATAAATATTAGTATTATATATATATATATATATATATATTTATATATATATATATATTATATATTATATATTTATATATATTATATATATATATTTATATTATATATATATATCATCATCATCATCATCATCACTCCTTTTCGTTCCCTGCTCGAAGTCGTCCAAAGTATTGCCCTAAAAAGTCCAAACATAACCTAAAGTCACCCAAAAAGTTGCCCAAAATATCGCCCAAAGTAACACAAAATATCGCTCGAAGTAGCCAAAAGTGGTCCAAATATCGCCCAAAGTCGTACAAAATATCGCCCAAAGTCGATCAAACTATCGCCCAAGGTCGGGCAAATATCGCCCAAAGTCGCACAAAATATCTCTCAAAGTCGCCCAAAATATCGCCAAAATTCCCAAAGTCGCCCAAAATATCGCTCACAGTAGCCCAAAATATTGCCGAAGGTGGATCAAAGTATCACCCAAAGTAGCCCAAAAATCTCCCAAAGTAGTTCTCTGTCCCCAAAAAAATTACCTAAAATATCGCCCAAAGTAACCCAAAATATCGCTCGAAATCGTTCAAAGTATTGCCCGAAAAAGCCTAAAAATAACCTCGTCACCCAAAAAGTTGCCCAAAAATTTCGCCCAAAGTAACACAATATATCGCTCCCAGTAGCCCAGTGTCGCCCAAATATCGCCCAAAGCCGTACAAAGTATCGCCCAAAGTCGACCAAAATATCGCCCAAAGGCGTACAAAATATTGCCAAAAGTTGCCCAAAATATCTCTTAAAGACACCCAAAATATCTCCAGAAATAACCCAAAGTCGCCCAAAATATCGCTCAAAAAAGCCCACAATATTGCCCAAGGTCGTACAAAGTGTCGCCCAAAGTAGCCCAAAAATTTCCCAAAGTAGCTCACTGTCGCCCAAAAAATTACCCAAAATATCATCAAAAGTAACACAGAATATCGCTCGAAGTAGCCAAAAGTCGCCCAATATATCGCTCAACGTAGCTAAAAGTAGTGCCCGACGTTGATAAAAATTTCGCAAGAATAGCCCAAAGTCGCCCAAACTAGCGCCCAAAGTCACTCAAAATATCGAAAAAATTCGCCAAAAGTCTCCCGAAAGATCGCCCGACATAACCCGTAACACATCGCCTGAAGTAGCCCACAGTAGTTGTGGCGCAGGCTATTGCACGCCGCATGTATGTAAGAATGATGATGATTGTGGTGCTACGTACTTAAGTACGGCACTATTAGTTTGTCACTATGCGTACTTCTCCTGTGACGTCGCATTGTTTGACATAGTAATTTGATCATTGTGTTTACAGCCTTGATGACTGTCGGAAGGTGTCTGAATGTGTTCCCATTCGGAACTTATGTGAAGTGAGGAATAGTCCTCGACTGGACCAGTAGTGTACTATAAATACCAGATTACTATAATATAGTATATATATATATATATATGCCAGCAACTATAAACTAACCCTTGCAAATACACTATTTCCTCCAAAGTTATCAAGAAAAACAACGTGGCATGCCCCAAAAACTGAGATACATGGCCAAATTGATTTTATTCTTGTATCCAAAAGATTCAAGTCCAGTATTAATAAAGCCAAGACTAGGACTTTTCCTGGTGCCGACATTGGTAGTGATCACGACATGGTATTGATGACGCTCAAGCTTAAACTTAAAAAGAACTATAATCAAAACAAATGTTCTCAGTTAAGATTCAATTTAGACAAACTGAAAGATCCAGAAATCGCGGGAATCTTTGAGGAAACTGTTGGAGGAAAATTCGCAGCTCTCACCTTTTTGGAGGATGATATCAACTCAATCACAGAGAACATGAAAGACGTTCTCATTGAATCAGCAACAGAAATACTTGGTAAAAGAAAGAAAATAAACAAACCATGGGTTACAGATGATATTCTGAAGTTATGTGATACACGGCGGGAAATGAAAAAGGTTAAGAAAGAGGCTCCTGAAGCAGCATGGCAATACAGTATGGTGAATAAAAATATTAGAAAGAAAATGAAACAGGCCAAAGAAAAATGGGTAGCTGATAAATGTGAGTCCATTAATACGGGGCTAATAAAAGGTAACAGCAAGGCAGCTTTTGACACATTAAGAAAACTATCAAAACCCCAACAGCCCAGGGTAACTGTCATAGAAGATAGCAATGGGGCTCTGCTCAATGAAAAAACAGCTGTAATGAGAAGGTGGACAGAATATTGTAAAGAATTATATAACTGTAAACTTGACACTGACTTAGGCATATTAAACAACATTAAGTGCGAAAACCGGGAACTCGGAAATGCAGCAATATTATGGGAAGAAGTGGAAGAGGCTATATGTTCGATGAAAGGAGGGAAGTCACCGGGTGTGGATAATATCCCAGCAGAGCTTTTGAAATATGGAGGACCAGATATAGTAAAAATCATGACAACAATTTGCCAGAAGATATGGAGTACAAAAAAATGGCCAAAACAATGGACGCAGTCATTAGTAATACCGCTTCCAAAGAAAGGAAATCTAAAAATGTGCAAGAACTACAGAACCATTAGCCTTATTAGTCATCCAAGTAAGGTGATGTTAAGGATACTTTTGAACAGAATAAAACAGAAATCAGAAGAAATCTTGTCAGAGGAACAGGCTGGCTTTAGACCAAAAAGAAGTACCTCAGAACAAATCTTCAATATTAGATTACTGATCGAAAAACATCTCCAACATCAACACGATTTATACCATAACTTCATCGATTTCACAAAAGCCTTCGATCGAGTCTGGCATGAAGGCTTATGGCAAATAATGAGAAAATTCAATTTTGATACCAACATCATAGATATCATTGAAGCACTATACAAGGACGCAAGCAGTGCTGTTTTTGCAAGCAACGACATTGGAGAATTTTTCAAAACAACCAGTGCTCTTTAATATCTGGAACATATTATGCAGGAGGCTCTCTACGATTATCAATCAACCATATCGATTGGAGACCGACCTCTGTGCAACCTACGTTTTGCTGATGATATTGATCTGATAGCTGGATCAGAATCAGAACTTCAAGACCATACCTCTAGACTGGAGAAAGTAACAAGAACGTATGGGATGGAAATTAATATAGAAAAAAGCAAGATATTGGTGAATAGCTGTTAAGGACTTCTTTTAACCAGTTTGTTGAAGAATACTTCTAACGCCGGTTGTTGTGGGGCTTCTATTTATGACACCAAGTATTTAGGATGACCAAGTTGTTATATGCGTATTCTGTTCCTACAGTCGAAGTCCTTCGGGTTCTTATATCACTTTTATAGGATTCCGTAATACTGTCCGTTGGTATCGATATTGTCTGCTTTAACCCGTGTGATGCCTCATTAGCTGAATATGTTTCATATTAAATATTCGACCATTGACTGACCTGTATTAGTCTCTTGTCTTATTGATTATATTAGCAGTGTGAGATGCAGTGTGTTCAGGTTCTAATTATCACTGGTCATGATTAGTTGAATATAAACAGCATTTAACTCAACTCAGAATGCGTCAGTTGATAAGACCGTGATTTTGACGACTCAAAATATTTAATTAATAATTTCATTCCATGAGCAGACACCAACTACATGGGAACAAAAGTCACATCATATTCATGTACGTTCTGCAAGAGTTCTCGTTATTTCATTAACACATGTTCATTAATCTCTATCTAGAGTTCTGGTTAGAGGTCAGTTCCTTTTTAAACGGCCAATGTTCTTTGGCATAAATTCAGAGGCTAACTAGACTTACTCCCGTCGCTAGTTTATACAATAGCCTTTTGCACTAGACTTAATTATCCTGCTAGTTTCGCAATACACTTCTTAAGCTAGGCTTACGTCTACTGCTAGCTATATAATATCCATCTATACTAGTCTTTTGCAAACGGGCTGATCACCCGTTTGCCAGTCACTTCGATTACGGAAACAACAACAAATGGGTTGATTTGCCGTTGCCCTAAAGACGCCACTAGGCGTGATGGGAAACAATGGCAAAAAAACCTATCTGCTGTTGCCCTAAGACGCCACTAGGCGTAATGGCCACTGACTGCTTTGACGGTCGGTGGCTAAGGACAGAAGAAGATACTAGTCTTACACTATTGCTAGTACCATAATGTTCCTTTGGCATACCACGCCAGGCTAATCTGCCATAATTATACAAACTGCGTTAGGAACGATACGCCTTACGTTTGATCCACGAAATACACTGCTCAAGTGGCTTCCCAGCCAACACAACTAATAAGTGGACGACGCCACACACTTTTAAGTGGTTATACCACACAATATAAGTGGCAATGGCCACACTTCTGAAACACACTGCCGTAGGGGTCAAAACCCACAAGTCGAATGACGTTACAAAGACATGCACGTCATGCATAGAGATATGCATACTATGTCGTTACTCTATTCAATTGCGATGTTCCCTGGTGCAGCAATTCGAGTTGGCCAAACTCAAATGCCTGCACACATGCAACAATCATCGACATCGGTCGATAAAATATATGTCTATTCATTTGAGGTGTTCCATGATACAGTCATTCCGATCGAGCTCAAATCCAAGTGCCTGTAAGCATGAAACAATCCTCAACAATAGCCATAAGAAACATGTTCCGACCAACATTACGTTAAATGGGCAAACGTTAGAAGAAGTTAACACCTTTAAATATCTCGGGTCCACTATATGTAGTGATGGAAGATCAAGTAAAGAAATCAAGACAAGACTTTAGATGGCCTCAGCTGCCATGACAAAGTTGAATGTGATCTGGAAAAGTAACATCAGTTTTCCTGTGAAGATCAAATTATACAAATCACTTGTATTATCTATTCTCTTGTATGGGTGTGAGGGCTGGCACTCACTGCAGATATGGAGCGAAGGATTCAGGCTTTCGAGCATAAATGTTATAGAAGAATTTTGCGCATTTGCTATAAAGAGCACAAAACAAATGTCTATGTGAGAGAGAAGATAAACACCTATGCAGGCCACCAAGAACCTGGTTTGGGCATGTAACTCGTCATGACTCCCTTTCGAAAACGATCCTCCAGGCAGAGAAAATCCTGGGCTGATAACATCAAAGAATGGGCAGAACACGGTTTTTCCACACTTGTACGCATTGCTGAGGATAGAGAGCAGTGGAGGACCCTGTCTGCTGATGCTTCCACCATGGCACCCCTACGACCCATGACGGGTTACGGGTTAAGATGAGATGATGATATATATATATATATATATATATATATATATATATATATATATATATATATATATATATATATATATATATATATATAATAGGATCGATTTCCACATCAGTATCACCACAAATGCTGTATCAAGTAACTTACGGTTTTTTCTTCGCGGTTCGCTGTCAGTATTGATCGCATTGCTGACATGGACCGTTATGACACGTGCAAGGTCACCCCAACGGTCATTCTTGATCTTCATTGAACTTTTATATGACACTTGCATTATGAAGAATTAAGTTGCCAGGGATTTCAACGCTGGTTCGTGGGACATCACTTTACGTATAGTACGGCGCAGCCATCTGAACACGTCGAGGAATTCGTTTATCTCCTTCAAAATCGTGATAGAATATCTGCTTCGTTAAATTGCATCAGAGACACGATTTACTAGTTCCACAAGTGCTCGACATATATCAGGCCTACAGATACGTTTCACGATCTTTAGGATATTACGATTCGTACTCCGATATTACGTTTGGTCAAGGTCGTGTCAGATTTGGACTACATTTTGCTTCACTGTCCCTTATTGCCATGTCGCTCCTGTGCGTAAGGATGCATCTGACCTGCAGCGAGATTTAGTTGTATTGTCGTGTCTCATACTGTCTTGTATCTTATGGTATTTCTTTTTTTTTTTTGTAGTTCAGTACAGTTATGTTCGTTAGGCTTTTGTCTACCCTTGCTCTCTTTAATATTTACATCATATCTGCAGCAGTGCAGTCTGGCTGAGCGAGCACGGATCGAAGAGGGAAGGCAAACCCGGTCCCAAAAAATGCCGTGCAGAAGTCGGATGTGTCGACCAAAAGTTGCAGATATCACAGCTTAGGCGTAAACAGACACAACGCAACCACCGTCCTTTTCAGGGCGAACGAGGAAGAAGAAGAAGAACATCATATCTGTTTTGATTGCATTGCGTCAGGATTCATCTATACATAGTGGAAACACTTGTTTTATTTTATGACATTTTCTAATATTTACACTTTTGTATGTTCCCTCAGTTGTTTACCACTAATGTCTTTTGTCTCATTCTTGGATATTATATCATTCGTTTTAATATTCCGGCATTAATTATTACCTTATATTGAGTAGATTATATTGGTATTTGATTGAATATAGGATTTACACAGCTACGCTGTGAGTATTGGGGGTAAGTATCGTATACTAATATACGATTCAAGAGATCTTACTTACTACGACTAAGTAAAGTAACCTATATTACGACTGAGTATTGTCATTTATCACAGCGGACTGATCATCCGCTTGCCAGTCACTCTGATTACGGAAACAACAATTAATTTTCTGTTGTACCAATAAACGCCACTAGGCGTAACGGAACAACAGTTGATTTCTTGTTGCCCTAAGGCGCCACTGGGCGCACTGGCCACGGATTGCTTTGTCGGTCGGTAGCTAAGGATGGAAGAAGAAGAAGATTGTCATTTATACTACGACTAAGAAAGTCGCTTAGAACCAGGTATTGTATTAAATACGTACACTTATATATTAGACAGGTTGTCCTTACCTTACGACTGGGTATATTTACTTATCTTATGACTGAGTAAATTATTGGCTATATATTACTAAGCTATTGGGTCACATAATGGCTGATTTTATGAAAGTGTGGTCAGGAATAGAACAAATTGGAAAGGACCTTGGTTTGACAAGCGACTCTCTCATCGCATACGTTGCAAAGAAGTGGATACATACATAAAGGAAGAAAACGAAAAGGAAGAAAAAGATAGAGAGTAGAGAATTCGTTTAGCAGAAATTGAAAAAGAAAAGGAAGAAAGAGATAGAGAGGAGAGAATTCGTTTAGCAGAACTTGCTGCAGAACAGGCGAAATTTAAGAGAGACAAATCTTTTGAGTTAGAAAAATTACGTTTGCAACAAAATGGTACCAAGGATGTGTGGGGTATTGGGTCGTCTAAGATCATAAATTTAAAAATTACCACCTTTTTCACAACTGCATGACGACATAGGTTTTATATTCAGAGGTTCGAATCGCGTGTCCATGCTTTAAAGTTACATTTGAATGTGTGGCCTGAACACTTTATTGGGTTACTCACAGAAGATGCTTTACAAAATTTCTTTGGCATTACGGAAGAAAAAAGAGGTGACTATGATACAATAAGAGCAGTATTCCTTCACAAATAATGTTTAGGTGGAAAAGGATACCGACAAAATTGTAAATCAATTTTACCGGTTGAGGGTAAAGATTTTGTGTCGTCGGTGAAAATCTGTCTCAACAGAGGGATTGAGCTTGCAAATATTAAAAAGTCTTTCGATGGTCTATTAGACCTTATATTAAGAGACAAGATTTTATCATCTTGTAATGCTCAGATAGTTGCTTATCTCCAGGAGCAGAGACCAACGAGTGTCGGGGAAAAGGAAAAATTGGGTCAACAACTCACGGTCACCCATCCGGCAATGCTTTTGAGTAACGCAAAAGTAATGGACACACTGCCAGCTAAGACTTTTGAGAGGTCTCGCACCCGTAGTGTGGACAGAAGATATATTGGAGACACTAATAATTCATATTGGGTCGCTGCAATTTTCGTCATAATTGTTTTCCTTCACGTGGAGAGGCGAAATTTCAACTATCACACAAAACATTCTTGGCATCGCAATAGAAATAATTCTTATGATAATTCTACTAATAGACACAATCCATCGACACCATCACGAGGCGGTCGCGATTTCATGGGTAAAAAATACTCCCCCTCTGACCAGGTATCTGATTGCAGGAGATCACAATTTTCACGAAGCAACAGCAGAGTGCGATCACAAGCTAATGCTTGTCAAAGGGATGATGCTATTGTCAACAGTTGTAACCATGCTAATAGTCGAGCTAACGTTTGTAGCGCTGATTTAGAAAATAGCGTCAATTGCGAAGAATGCATGACGTTATTTAAACCTTGTTCTACTCCCCGTCTCAGGTGCGGACAAGCACTTCCGGTTTTGGCGTCACATGATGGTACTGTCGCTTTTGTGTTTCATACAGGGTTCTTGTTTGATAGGCCTGTGTCGGTCTTGAGAGATACAGGAAGTACTACGGTTGGTGTGAAAATATCTTTAATTCATTCTTCTTGTTTTACGGGTGCATCAGTTAAGTGCATAACTTTTCTTGGCACAGTTGAATTTTATCTATTGGCTGATGTAGATATTGACACCCCGTTCTTCTCAGGCAAAGATAGGGTATGTGTTTTGGATCAGCCCTGCTATGAATTGATTATCGGCAATATCAAAGGTATTAAGTATTGTTCTCCACAGGATATTCTCCCTCGGGAGATATCACATCTTTCTTTATCAAATACTGTCACAACGACAGCACAGCAGAGTTGAAAGACAAGAGATTTAGAATTCGTTTATATTACCTTGTATAGACCTTTGTACGACATGGCCAGAGGCCATTCTTTTAAAGACTATCTCGACAATTCCAGTGACATCTTCTCTCGACGTGGTTTCCCAGAGGAGATGTTTTCGGATTACGGCACTTAATTTACATCAAGTATGATGTCTGAGATTTTTAATCGAGGATGTTGAGGGGAACTGCGGTAAGACGTGGAATACAATGGATGGGTTTGAAAAAAAATCGAAAAAAGGTGATTCGTCTTACGAGGACAAAAGACAAAGAAAATAGTCTACTTTACGGCCACAAGGCCTTCGTCAGGAAAGGAAAGAAAATGAAGGCTTGATAGGACACATAAAAACTAAATAAAATAAAAACTGGGTACTTCCCTGAAGGCAAGAACCGAAATTCTATCAAAATCGCTGTCTGTTGATGACCGCGTTGCTGAACAGAAAGTGACTTCCGCCGCCGGATGTACACAATGCATACTAAGAAACTAAAAAACGAAACCGGACAATAAACTACCCAACGTGATAAAAGTGGGGACTGGAAATAGAAGAGGATAGAATGAGTAAAAGATAAATAAATATGAAATAAAAAAATGTATATGGCAAACAAATAGAAGAATAGGATAAGAGTGGAAAGAGTAAAATGGAGCAAGAGAGGAGAGGGACCTCAGACAAACGTGTGAAAAGTGTTGAGACCGGCTGGTTTTAGACACCCCATGCGGTGGATAAGACGGTTCTCAAGCTGTTCTCGGCTGGCAGTGTCAGAGGAGCAGGATCGGATCGCTGTGACCTGGATGTCGATGGGACCATGGTGGTCAGGACCATTAAAGTGTATAGCAACTGGTGTGGACTTTTGCTGAGCGATGTCATTTAAGTGCTGGCTGAATCTGTCCCCAAGTCGTTTGCCCGTTTGGCCAATATAGGTTTTGCAGCAACGTTTACATATGATCGTATAAATGACATTGCGCGATTCACACGTGAAGCTACTAGTGATGGTGTACGTAGCCTTAGGAAAGGACACCTTCTGGGTTGAGATGACATACTTGCACGTGTTGCATCGTGTCCGACCACAGGGTAGTGTGCCAAAGTGAGTGGCATTCTCCTTTGGGAGACGGCTGTGAACAAGAAGATCCTTCAAGTTCTTGTCACGTCTATATGCCACCAAAGGTGCTTCACTGAATACTTTTTGGGTCAGAGGCTCTGCTTGGAGGATAGGGAGGTGGCGGAAAAGGATCTGTTTGACAGTAGTACTGTGAGGGTGATGGGTCAAGATTAATTTGACTCTATCCGAAGTGGATTTATGGTGAGGTTTGAGGGCCTCCAGATGAGAGATGGGGAGCACACGTTGGAGAGCAGAGGTGAGAACAGGTTCTGGATAAAGTCTGTTACGGAAGAAATCCAACATCTCATTTGCTCGTAAGTGGAAGTCATCGTCGTCTTGGCATAAACGGCGGAGGCGGAGAAGTTGTGAAAAAGGAAGGGAGTCACGACAGGCCCGAGGATGAGAAGAGGTATACAGGAGGTAGCTGTGGGCATCTGTCGGCTTGTAGTATACTGAGGTATTAAGGCCGGAGGGCGTGATAGAAATAGTAATGTCAAGGAAGTTGACAGATACTGTGGAGACGAGGGAGGTGAACTTGATGGTGGGGTGAAAGTGGTTCACAAAGTCGACGAAGCGGTGTAAATCAGTCTCAGACATATCTGTGAGACCTATGCCATCATCGATATATCTGCGGTAAAACCCAGGGAAAGGACCGGAGTATTGTTGCCATATCTGATGCTCCAAGTGGCCCATGAATAGACAGGCATAGCTGGGACCCATCTTCGTTCCCATGGCAACACCACTAATTTGGTCAAAAAACTGACCATTGAAATCAAAAGAATTCAGTTGAAGGACCAGTTCAGCAAGACGGAGAAGAGTGACAGTGGATATAGAAGGGCAAGTGCGTTGGTCCAGAAAAAACCGAAGAGCTCGGAGACCATCAGAGTGGGGAATAGAGGTATACAGAGAGCAGACGTCCAGCAAGAAAAGATGGTAGGAGCGGTCTGCTGGGAGTCGGATAGAGGAGAAAGTTGTAAGAGCGTGATAGGTGTCTTTGATGAAGGAGGGAAGATTCTCAACGATAGGCTGGAAAATGCTATCGAGGAAGTCAGAAATGTGTTCAGTAGGACAAGAACAGGCTGAGACAATAGGTCTTCCAGGGTTTTCGATCTTGTGAATTTTGGGGAGCATGTAGAATACAGGCTTGCCCAAAGAGCTGTCATGAATCCTAAGATGAGATGCTTCGGGAGGAAGATCCTTACTAGTGATAAGCTGTTTAATAGTGTTGTGTACAATGCGATTGTTAGAGACAGTCGCATCGCTGGTCCTGGACCTGTAAAAAGAGCCATTGGTCAACTGGTTTTTACCTTCACTTAGGTACAAGTCCTTCTGCCAGACGACAATGGCTCCTCCCTTGTCGGCCGGTTTGATGACAATGTCGTCTCTACGGCGAAGAAGGGAGAGAGCACTAGACTCTGCCGAAGTGAGATTGGAATAATGCAATCTACGAGGGCGGAGCTGCTGAATGTCATGGATGGTGTTCTTGATATACAGGTCCAGGGCATGAGAGGCTCCAGGTTTAGGTGTAAAGGGAGGTTTAGTAGAGTCAGAAAAGCGTGCGAAGATGTCGGATTCAGCCTGAGACTGCGGAGTGCTGTCTTTCTCTCTAAAATGGAGCTTCAGCCTCACGCGACGGTGAAACCGATGAACATCCTGGAGGAGATTGTATTGGTCTAGGGTCGGACGAAGAGGAACAAATTTTAAGCCCTTACTAAGAACAGAGCGCTCTCCCTCAGAGAGGGGTAGATCTGGGGGGATGCAGACTACCTGAGTGCGTGATGGAGTGGAGGATGGAGGAGTAGCTTTGGGGGTAGGGATGAGACGGGATAGTTTAAGGTGTTTAGACGTGGAAAGGAACTCATGCAGCTGCCGGTTCAGTGTGTGGATAGTGGTGCGTATCATAGAATAGAAAGGGAAGTTGTTGGAGGTGAGACAACGTAAGCGAAGCAGAAGCTGGGTCTGTTGGGCACTGAGGTCTGATAAAAGGCGGGAGTGACTGGCGGCCACTACGCGCATACGTTGAAAGCCACATCTGGTCTCAATTCGTTGTAGGAGACGTTGTTCCCTAGGATTGAGTGTACCAGCAGATGGATGAAAATTGGAAGAAAATCCATTAGGAAGAATTTTGTGGTGGAGGCAGGTGTGAATAAAGTGGAGATGAGAGGTGAATCTAGTTTTCTTGAAAGTAACGAACGCAAAGTCCATAGCGACTCGGTCTGAGATTTTTAACACATTTCACTTTCGTCATTCTCTAAGTGCTCGTTTTCACCCAAGCTCGAACGGAGTTGTAGAACGCTGGAATTCTAAGTTAAAACAGCTTTTGGGGAAAGTAACCTCTTCATATCCTCAGAACTGGGATCGTTTACTCACAGCAGTACTGTTAGCATACATAGAGGTCCCTAACGAACAAGCAGGGTTCTCTCATTTTGAGTTGGTTTTTGGGGCTAACTTTAGAGGTCCCATGTTTATCTTACAAGGTTTATTGTTAGAGTCTGATAAAATTGTAGATGTGAAATCTGCATATCAGTATATAGAAGATTTACGTCAATGTCTTGGTGATGCATGTCAGATGGTGACTGGCGCTTCAGAAGTTGCTAAACTTAAGACGATGTCACGTATTAATCGTGTTAGACCATTGACTTCTTTATTGGTGGATGCTGATGTTTTTGTTTTCCTGCCACTCAAGGGAAATCACTTGCTGGTAACCTGGCAAGGTCCTTTTTAAGTGTTAGCGAAGAAAACTGACGTGGACTACGTCATTGACATCAAAGGAAAACGCAAAACATTTCATATTAACATGTTGCGACCATATATTACACGTCCTCCTTAATTACAATTTATATGGGACGCTATTACAAACCAATATGCACAACTTGTGGCAATAGCCTTGATCAATGAGGAACAGACTAAGTTTGATGATGTCCTATTAAATCTTCGGAAACGTGGAAAGACGTCATACTTTGTCAGGATTTACCCAGTGAACATAAGGATCAGTTTCTGGAAATGTTGGAGTCTTTTCAGAATGTTTTAATCAACCTTCCAGGACATACCAATATTTTATCTCATGAAATAAAGTTGTTGGACTCCTCACCGATTAAATTAAGGCCATATGCTATTCCACTCCATTTTAGTGAAAAGGTTGAGAGTGAGGTAGAAAGCATGTTACGACTTGGTACTATGTCACCTTCAGATTCACATTTTTGTTTCTCTATGGTAATCGTTCGAAAAAAAGATAAGTCTATCGAAATTTGTATTGTCTTTCGTCGTCTGAACAAAGTGACCATATCGGATTCTGAACAGATGCCTTTGCTGGATGATTTATTGCCTAGACATTCATCTGCTACTTTCTTCAGTAAGTTTGACTTGCCTAAAGGATACTGGCAGATTCTTTTGACCGAGGAATCTGGACCTTTTACTGCATTCGCTACTTCTCGAGGTCTCTATCAGTACAACGTCATGTGTTTTGGGTTGAAGAATGCTCCGGCGATATTTGTACACACGATGCGTCGCATTTTTAGCAGTCGTCCAGATCTTATTTCTTACTTCGATGATATTTGCCTTTTTCACGATTCGTGTGAAGAGCATGTCGCTGGATTGCAGTCCTTGCTCCAGACTCTCAGGATACATAATCTCAAGGCTATACCTTCTAAAATCGAACTTGGCTTCCGTGAAATTTCCTTTTTGGGTCATAGAATAGGTAGAGATATGCTTCAACCTGAAAACTCTACGGTTAAAAAGATTTTAGAGTTGGCTGTTCCTACTACAAAACAGCAGGTTTGAAGTTTGTTGTGTCTCATTAATTTTTATCATACATTTATACCTCATTTATTTTTCCTCGCTGCATTCTGTCCTTTCGTCTCTAACGAGGTATGCCAGATAAGGTTAGATCGACTGAGGCTTGTGACCAAGCACATACAAAATATTAAATCATGTTTGTCAAAGAGTCCTATGCTTCGACTCCCAGACTTACGACGGATGCATCGTTACATGGAATCAGTGGATGCCTTATGCAGACGTTTGAAGGCGTATATCATCCTATTCTGTACCTTAGTCGTAAACTGTCTGATGCTGAATCTAGGTATCCCACTGTAGAACGGGAATTGATAAGTATTATCAGGTGTCTTAAGAAGCTGGAAACATTTTTGGAAGGTACTCATTTTTATTTACAAGCAGACCAATGGTCACTTACATACTTACATACAGTAAAGTCTCCTAAGACAAGGCAAATGTCTGTTATAATGAGTCTGCCTAAGACAAGGCAAATGTCTGTGTCACGTCTGAGAAGATAGATGAGTTATGGTGTTGAATGTGGATAGAGTGACTTATAGTTATAATGATTAAAGAACAGATACTGACTCTCCCTCCTACCACGCAATGACTATGTTTTAACTACTGTCACACTGCCTCTCTCTCTTATTGGAGATACGGTTTAGTCCACATAAGTGACTCCACAAACAAGTAGAGTTTTAGTCCAAATAGAAAGTAGAGTCTGATCCTCTGAGTAATTTTCTAGTTTATTAACAACAAGGAAAAACATGTGGTACAGCAAGAAATATCCATCACAAGCAAATATACTCAAACAAATGCATTACAAAAAATTAATCACGTGACCACAATGCTAGCAAACCTAATATTACGCTTAATTCCCCCCTGATTTAGCTCCAGCTGTTATTGGGAAGTAGTGTAAACTAATCCTTCCGCAGGAACCCTAAAATAAACAAGTTCCTACACCATCAAATGACCCTGCTGACTTATCCTTGTCAGCGATATAGCCAGTATGTGCTCTAGTGTCCCTCAGGCCTTGCTGATTATATCGCGAACAACGCTGCAAATCTTGGCGTCTAACCTGGTGTTCCAGTCATTTTGCCCTCATCGTTTGAAGGTTCCCCGAGAAATATGAGAGAGCGCTGCAACGATGCAATGTCGATTTTTGCAAAATTTGGTTCCATTGATCTGTTTGTGACCGTAACAGCAAATCCTAAGTGGCCAGAAATTGAGGAAAATCTTCAGACAGGTGAAATTGCATAAGACCGGCTGGACTTTGTAGCACGCGTATTTAAATTAAAGCTGAACGCCATTACGGAAGATTTGACGAAGCAAGGGGTTCTTGGCAAAATCATGGCTCCCGTCTACACCATCGAGTTCCAAAAACGTGGCTTGCCACACGCCCACATCTTGATTGTTCTAAAAAATGATGATAAATTCAGGACAGCTTCTGCAATCAATCGCATTGTGTCTGCTGAGCTTCCAGACATTCAAGCCGAGCCAAGACTTTTTAAGATCGTCACTCGCTGGATGATGCGCGGTCCATGCAGTACTGCAAACACTGAGCACCATGCATGGAGAACAATGCGTGCAAGAAAAAGTTTCCTAAAGACTTTCAAATGGAAACACAAGCCAGTGTTATTGGATATCATATACCGTCGACGTCCAGGAGTTATAGCGGTTGTGAGAGGAGTTGAATTAGATAATCGCTCTGTGGTCGCTTACAACAAATACTTGCTCTTAAAATATAACTGCCATACAAATGTTGAGATTTTTTCGTCAGAGAAGGCGGTTAAATATATTTATAAGTATATTTATAAGTATATTTACAAAGGATTTGGCTGTGCAAATGTCGATATAATGGAGGGTGAACAACGAGTTGCATACGATGAGATTACCAACTACATCGATGCTCGAAATGTAAGTGCATGTGAAGCAATGTGGCGCTTACTGGAATTTCCGATGCACGACAAATCTCATGCTGTCATAAGATTGCATGTTCATCTTCCACAACAACAGAGAATATATGTAGCCGAGTCCTTATGTTTCTCATATTGTTATTATATATGGTTGACGTGAGATTTAAGATTTGGGACTTATTACTGGCTTAAAGCTCGCCTGGGGTTTTTATTGTCTCCATAAGTCCTCCTTTTGCTGGTGGTATATAATATAGCGCTTTATTTGTGATTTAATAGACCATACATCTCCATAGTTCAATAAGGCCACTTATCCAAGTAATTTCTCGACAGCATTTAAGTTTTCAAAGACTATTTTATTTGTTTCAAACAATGGTTCAATAACCCGAACTCATCAAACATGTATATACAGGTAGGTACAGTAATATGAAGTGTTAGACATTTCATATTATAACGTGCATGGTTTCAAACTTGCAGGAGGCCACCAATACATGTCTCAATGGCATTAATCTTTTTCCAGTTTTCTCCAATTTTTTCTTTCTTTATATTCAAAACCAGGCAATGGTTTATGTTACTATTTCTTCCCATACATTCCATTCTTAGTCCCAGTTTTTATTTCTTTGCTTTCAATAGAATTTTCCTCAAATTTAGTAAAAATTATTGGTTTCTCAACGTAAGGCAAAGCGTGCTGGAACATAAAAGATATTTTGCATTTATACTCACAAATATCCCGAAAAAAAATGGAAAAACACACTTCTAGGTCCATGCTCATACATATTGGTATGGTAGTACACAGAATAAATACTTGGTTGATTATCTCAACCACCTCTAAGGTCCATTTGTAGAAAAACTTCTTACTGGCTTGTAAGGACACGTCTGTTCCCTTCAGACATTTTTCATTCTCTAACTTTTTTCGCTGGGAAAATCTGCCGACAAGCTTTGGTTAGGCTCAACCCAGCTAATTCATTGGGTTAAAACATCACGTGACCCCCGCTAGAGGATGACCTGCTTTTTTTTACCAACGCCCTGCCGTATTATTCCCTCCCTTCTGTGTCTTTTTATTTTAGTTAAGATTTTATGGTCTGTTTCTATCAAAATGGTAGTTTTACGTTATTTTATACTTGAGCTTTAGTTACAACTCTATTGTCTGTTTCAACCACAATGGTAGTTTATTTTATTGTACTTGGGTTTTAGCGTAAATGAATGCCAGAGATGGTGGTCATACGGCCACATAACATTTGAAGAGGGACGTGAGGAAGAAGCTTTAGCAGCAGCAAGATCAAGAATCTCTAAACTTACAGCTTGATTTGCATTACATTCTGCAAATCCAGATTCTCGAAAATTCCTTTGCTCTGAAATTCCAATTCATTACGTCTTGTGGACATTGGAATCGAAGACAACGTGGAGCCAATAAAGTGATAGCAAGAGTGTACACTGTTGCCGCGAATGATCAAGAAAGATTTTACTTGCGTTTGTTTCTTTTGCATGTTGCGGGTGCTTCCTCATTTGATGATCTGCGTACAGTTGATGGAGTATCTTATGTAACCTTCAAGGAAGCAGCATTTCATCGACATTTATTGTTTTCTGATGTAGAATGGGTTAAGTGTTTGGACGAAGCTGTGATTTTTCAAATGCCATATCAGATGCGCCAATCATTTGCTTTAATTTGTGTTTATTGTTCACCAACAAACGCATTCTTGCTTTGGGAAAAATTCAAGTTGGACCTGGCTTTAGATTTTCTGATGGATCATCACAATGAAGCAGCTTTCAATTTGGCTTTAGACGACATCAATTATGTATTTCAGCAGCACGGATTCCATTGCAGTTCATTCCATTTACCCCAACCTACTGGAAAGTATAACGATCCGATTAAATTCAACGCTTGTCAGCAACAAGAAGCTGGGCGTCGCATCATGAGTCTCAATGCTCAACAGATGGCTGCTTTTGAAAGAATAATGCAAGCGATCAATTGTAAGAACAGTCTTGATCGTTGTTTTTTCCTGGATGGTCCTTGTGCTTCTGGGAAAACATACCTATACAACACGTTGATATGCTTTATTAGAGGTAAAGGATAATAGTTCTTCCATTTGCCACATCATAGATTGCTGCAACTCTGATGAAAGGCGGTCGCACTGTTCACAGTGGATTCAAGCTACCAGTTCCAATTTTAGAGACTTCCGTCACTAATATGAAGCAAACATCTGAGGCAGCTGATGAAATTCGTCACGCGAAGCTCATTATTATTGACGAAGTAACGATGTTACCAAAGAATGGACTGAGATGCATTGATTTTCTGCTACGCGAGCTTATGCAAAATGACAATCCGTTTGGCGGTAAAGTAATTGTCATTGGTGGTGATTTTTGCCAAACACTTCCAGTTGTTCCGCGAGGAAAGCAGACAGACATAATCGAAGCATGCATCATATCAAGTGAGCTGTGGCAACACTTCGCATAGATCTCATTAGTCTCAAACATGCGAAGTGAAGGACGAGACGCTTTCAATAAGTGGTTGCTTGACGTCGGTGCCGGCGCTCTTCCACAAATCAAAGGTTTGTGGCACAATGTCATTAAGATTCCCGATGATATGATCATTCGCGATGAAAACATTATAGACATTATCTATGGTGAAAATTTATCAGCACTTTCGATGGAAGAACTATTACAACGAATCATTTTGTGCACCAAGAATAAAGAGGCTTTAGATCTAAACAGAGATATTATAACAAAACTTCCGAGTGAGCTAAAAATCGATTACAGTTCTGATGAAATAATATCTGAAGATCACAGTGATGTTATGAACTATCCGATGGAGTTTCTTCATTCGCAAACACCATCAGGTATGCCTCCTCATGTATTGGCTTTAAAAAATGATGCCATCCTTATGCTTCTCCGCAGTTTGAATCCGAGAAAAGGATTGTGCAATGGAACGCGATTGATCATTCTAAAATGTCATCGCAATTTCCTAACTACGGAAGTTTTTGCCAGAATCACATAAAGGAGATATTATCAACATTCCGCGAATCGACATGGCCTTTAGCGATGTGAATTTGCCATTCATCCTGAAGCGTCGTCAATTTCCAATCATTCCATCATTTGCAATAACCATCAAGAAATCTCAGGGGCAAACATTTGATCATGTTGGAATCTTTTTGAACGAACCAGTCTTCTCTCATGGACAGCTGTACGTCGCACTGTCTCGATCGAGAAATCCCAACAATGTGAAAGTACAAATTAAACAACATAACATCAAGGTGCTCTTTTGATGGACAATAGAATGTTCACAACTAACATTGTTTTTCCAACAGTATCTTAATAATTAAAATTGCAGTAAGGTATTGGTGCTATTGAATTTAATTCCCGTCTTATGACGGGCTTTTACACTAGTCCTATATATAAAAATCCCAGCTTTTGCTGTCAGTATGTAACACTAAGGGATGCAACTTTGGTTCAAAGTTAGACATCAATTGTGTTGTTTCTCTTAAATGTAATCTTCCGAAATTGTAACATAACCAAAGAAGAATGCGCAAATGACAGGGTGCATGAACAGTTTGATTATACTGGATGGAAAGAAGTCAACAACATAACTGATAAACAGTACAAGAACTTGAGATAGGAAGATGCAGAGACCTATGATCTAAGTTGTACCAGATTAAAACAACAGAAAATCAAGATGCTCTTCTGTCATGTTCAGACTTTAACATCAGATGTAAAACAAATATTATTTTTTAAAATACTTTTGAATATGTAAAATTGCAGTTAGGTATTGGTACTTTTGAATTTAATTCCCGTCTTATGACGGACTTTTACATTAGTGTTTTATATTAAGTACTGTTTTTTTTAAAAATGGAAAATACACTGAAATAAGGGAGACAACAAAATTAGTCTAACTCTCAACCGAAATATCTTCTTGCGTCTCCTGAAATAGTGTTGAAACAGTGTTAAAATGTGACAGTCAGACATAAGTTCTAATATATATATATATATATATATATATATATATATATATATATATATATATATATATATATATATATATATATATATATATATATATATATATATATATATATATATATATATATATATATATATATATATATATATATATATATATATATATTATAGCCTCCTTCATCATAACTGACAATGGAAATGATGCGCTCTTGATATGATACCCATCAGCTGTTTTGTCCTGATGCTGTTGGCTTTTCGTCTGCCCGTTGGAACGTGTTACAGCTTATCATCGCCCAATCTGACGTGGCGTTGCAGGTAGGGTGGCCACTTGGAGCGGTCGGCAGCTTTAAGCATTCGAACGCACAAACACACATTTACAGTTGTCAACTGTTGTGGTTCAATAAGTAGGTTAAATGAAATGATAAATAATCTGGGGTAAGGAATAAACGTTTTTATTTGCCTTCTTTAGTCATAACTTACTATGGCAATGCACCCTTGAAGTGATAGCCATCGTCTTTTTTCCCCTGGTGTTCTTCTCGGCGCGTTCATTTCTCCTCTGGTTGTTATGATAGCTTCCTTTCGCATTATCTGAAGTAACACCTATCGGATCATTGTCACTGTGTGCGATTGGCAGCTTCATCCTTTTAGGTTGCTGGGTTTATGTCTAGTGCTTTCATGTCTCTCTTGCACACATCTTTGAACTTCAGATGTGATCGCCACCGCAGTTCTTTGACCATCTGCCCGATGTCCATAGAATATATCTTCGGGGATGCGACCATCTTCCATGCGACGGACTATAGCGTAAGGTTTTTATAAGTGTAGCGTCTGTAGTAGATACTGAAAGAGCAGAAATAGTATTCTGATTTGAAATGAGTGAAGTCCCATTATTAGATAAGAACACTGGTATCAAAGGAAGTTACGGCTGTGAAGATATCTGCTTCAGAAAGTATTCAGAGTAAAATTAGACCCTAAAGTGCCCCGTAGCTATGTAACTACCTATGATAATTATAATTAAACAATTCAATAAAACTCAAACTTTAGGGAGAGGAGCGGGAGACAATTTTCAGTCAAAACAGCAGAAACAGGACAATTGGGATTAGTCTATACTCGTATACTTTATAGTTGCCTGAATCTAAATCTGTGAAAATTATTTGTCAGAACACATTCTAAGTAGGTATATTTTAATTTTGTAAATAGTATTTTCTACAGAAATGGTGCTTTTCCTTTGAAGAAAATCTAGATTTTCTCAGAACCTTATTTTACACTACTAAAGTTCTCATAACTTCCGCATTTTATTGTCAATCAATATTAGATTTGGCACAAATCCTAGGATAATACAACTTTTGTCAGATCCAATTTTTTATATCTTATCAAAATTTAGATTTTTTGCAAATATTGTTGTAATTTTGAAGAAAAAAAATGGTGATTATTTTTAGACACAAACTTTAAAATTATATATCTCAAAATGTACTTATGGAATCAAAAATCGAATCTGTCAAGTTTTAAAATACAATGATAAACATTCTGTTTGAATTTGGTAATGATAGATTAATTAATAAAAATGCCTTGGGAAATTGAAATAGAAAAACATAATCCAATATGACCGCCGTTTCCATGACAACCGATGATGTAATTCCAGGAAACTCTTCATTATTCGTACCTATGATTGATGTAGGTTAATTCTGTGATTGATGTAGGTTAAGTCTGCGCATTTTCATTGAAATCTTGTGATTAATAACGAAGATAGCATTTCAATGTAGATCATCCCATTAACAACATAAAATTAATAAGTCAGCTGAGTACAATTATTTAATTTATTTTGTACATCTATCTTTTCCTCTTGTGAATTTATGAATGGATGATGGTGGAAATCAATGAATAAAATATTTTACAAAATCTGAATGATGGTTGAATATATATTTCTAATTATTTAACTAAGAAGTCTTTCGTTGAATTTTGGATTTAAGTTTAAAAAAAGTTCTTCAAATGTTCTTTCAATCTAGCCTCTTGGGTATGCTAATAGACTAATGTTTTTCATCATCAACTAATCACTGTCCTGGTCTCATTTGTTGCATAAATCTGAACATTTGCTTTACTCAACTTTCAAGTCTTATGACTGTCTTCTCTTGAATGGCACAAATTTATCACTGTAGGCCTCCCTCTAGACAACCAACTGCTGATGGGGACTGAGGATAAAATCCTGATGACAATAGCAGAGGCTCATGTATTATGTCACGTAGCACAGATTGATCTGCACTCCTAGACCTCTGATTCTGATGACACATATGAACCTGCGGACAATAGTGGACATGTGGCTAGCTTTTCCTCATGAAGTACACAAACCTAGTGTTATGAGTAAATTCATAACAGTTTTCGGTCGCTCTCAAACTTAGTTTGTGGGCTGACTTCCTTGTTTACAAAGCGTTACTACCACGACTCCGGAAGTACGTCACATAGCCTGCTGATTTTTGAGCAGACGTCGTTTGCCGGGCTATGATCGAAGATTCGGTGTAGTTATTGGTCTCTTTGGCATTGTGTCTCCGAAGGAGAAGGCTGTGTTCTTCTGTGCTCCTGGATGTGTACTTTGAGTACAAATAATTCATATATTTAATTCAGCTAGGTCGTCTACCAGTTAGAGCCTAAGTCTGATTATATTTCTAAGGACGTGTCAGCGCTGAATGGAGTTGGAAAGGATGAATAATTTGATATTAAATAAATTCAGCATGATGACTCTAACATTGTTCTTATAGTCTACAAGACGTTAGACTTACTTATGGACTGGCTAGTGATTGCCAATGTCATGTATATGATGCAAGTATTGAGGAGCTTCGTCCCTGTGATTAAATCTACATATTTGTGAAACGTCAAACTGGCTATTCAAGTTTTTATACTGTTAAAACTAGCTTCACGTTTCTATTGAACTGTGCTTGTCGGACTGTACTACATTAAACCCTAGACCAATCTGGACACTAGAGTCCAGAATCTCTACATACTCAAATGAACCCGTAACATTTATGGGGGTATCAAGCCGACGATCTTCAACTTATTTGAGGCCTAAAACTAGCAGTACCAGGACAATTTTCCAAGTAACAAGCCGATCATTGCCTCAAATGTTGTACTTCGACCTAGATTTTCAAAATGGCGCGTCTGTCGTCTGCTAATAATTCCAGAGTATGAGAAGGCCAGAAATTATTTTTGGCACTACAGTTCTTCATTCAGCAAGTTCCCAAAGAGCAAGAATTCAAATATATCATATCATCTTTAGATGTATGTATGCATCTTTTTTCTGCCGAAGATGGCGAATTTTTCTGACGTCGAGCAATCAAATGGATTCTGGATCGAGTCAGCTGCTTTCTACGTGTAGGCCTAGTGAGAGGTCTTGATTCATGTTCGCATCTGTGCTGGGAGGAACAGCCTTTGGAACCAGGAGGATTTTGGGCCAGGCATTCAGATAAGTCACGTTTATAGTTTCATACATCTTGTGACTAGATTTTCTTGTTTGCCGCCGTAATTTTTTCAGCCTTCATGTTATATGTAATAATGTCGTGTTGTATTTAGTCTGTGGGAGGTAGGTTGGGACTTATGTTTTCATCTATACCGTGTCGACTGGTCGATGGATTCATAAGCGTGTCCTTAGGGTTTGGTAGGTGATTGTTTCATATAGCGGGGCCGGTTTTTCAACGCTGTGTGAATCTGCTGCTAATGAAATAATCATTACCTGTAATCGTTAGTAGTGAAGTTTCGTTAATTGTAATTTTGTAATTGTAGTCCACTTCTGTATAATTTTTTCTTCGGTTTTGCTCCATTTTGTTTGTAAAATTGTTTATCTAACCTGACTATTTTTTATTTCATACATGTTATTCATGTTGTGAAAAAAAAATCTGTATGTCTTGTCATATTTATGTATAGGGCCATATTTTTACATTGTTCTATCCATGTAATTTCTGCCTTGGTTTTTCACATTTGTATTTTCTTCTTTCCGGCTCTGATTGCTGCATTTTGTCTATTGTTCGTAACATTCTTTTATGCTTCATTTCTTTTAACATCTGCATCTTTTCATTATAAAGTCATCAAATATTTAAATTTGAAGTGATGGTATAATTATTTAAATATTATTCACAAAGCAATAATATTATATATATTTACCTTATTGGTTGCTATTGAGAAAGCACCTTAAGAGTAAAACATGTCGATCTTGAAAGATTTATTAAAGGTTGGAAAATATTGTGGTCTGAGGGACCTGCCTTGCAAGAATATATAGACAAGGAGATCAAAAGACAAGAAGAAAAAGAAAGAAGACAAGAGGAATTAGAAAAAGAAAGAAGACAAGAGGAATTAGAAAAAGAAAGAAGACAAGAGGAATTAGAAAGAGAAAAAAGACATGAAGAATTAGAAGAAAAAAGAAGACAAGAGGAATTGTCAGAAAAGAGAAGAGCACAAGACTTAGCTCTTGAAAAAGAAAATTAAAACATGCTCAAGAAATCAAGTTAGCTGAAATTGAACTTGAAAAATTAAGATTGCAACAACCTCAGGTTAATATCAGAAATATGGACGAGGATAGGAGAGATCATAACAAATTTATTAAGGTAACTTTACCTAAATTTAACCCTTCCATTGATGATATCCAATGCTTCCTAGGTAGATTTGAGACCTTTTGTCTTGAATTTGGCATTGGTAAAGCTACATGGCCTAGTAGGCTCATGAAATTATTGGTTGGTGATGCATGTACAGCAGTGTGCACTATGGATGATCAGTCTAGAAATAACTATGATTCAGTTAAAATTCTGTTACTAAAGAAATACCAATTAGATGAGGATGGTTATAGACAAAAATTTTAGTCACTAATACCTGATTCTGGTAAGGATTTTACAAAAATTTTTTCCTGAATTAAAATGTATTTTTCGAAATGGACTGATCTCGCTAAAATAGAAAAGACTTTCGAAGAATTATCTGACCTAATCCTCGGAGATAAGGTTTTATCTTCCATCAGTGGAGATTTCTTATTATTCCTTCAGGAAAGAAAACCAGATAAATTATCTGTCTGTGAAGCCTTAGATAGACAATACCAGGTCGCACACCCAAACAAGAATCTCAGTAGAGATAACTTTAGAGATTTCCATCCAGCTGCTTTAGCTAGAAATACAAATTTTAGCAACGCTAAGCAGAGGTCAAATAGTGTTGACAGGAACTGTAAAATTAATCAGAACATTCATTATGGAAATAATAGAGGCAAGTATAACTTTAACAAGAATTATCAACAGCCTCAGAGATATGACAACTATAACAAACAACAATGATTATTTTGGTCCTCAACAATCATACAGAATAAATGATTACCAAAATAGGGGAAGTTATAGTCCCAGATCTAACAGGGGTAACAGGTAAATTCATAGGAATAGTAATAACCACTCTAATAATAGAGGTTCTTTCCATAACAACAGTTATAGACTGTCAAGAAACCCAAATCGTGGTAATGCTGTCAGGAATGTAAATACTGATAATGCAAATCAAAATAATGTGCCTGTTGCACATGCAAACTCTTGCGGTGTTGATTTGGCTAACAATACTAATTGTACTCAATGCAGTTCTCTCTTTCAGCCACAGAGTGTGCCGAGACATTTGTGCGGACACCCTTTACCAGTCATGTCATCTGTTGCTACTACAGGATCCTTAGTATTGAATAGGGGTTTTGTGAACAACAAATTAACATCTTTCTTGCGTGAAACTGGTGCGATTACGATTGTCATTCGTAGATCGATGGTAGATCTACCAGACTACACTGATATGGAAGTGAAGTGTATTAATTTCGCTGGAACAGTGGAATACTATCCCACTGCATAGGTATTCCTGGATACACCTTATTACACTGGTCGAGTGTTCGCTTGTTTGTTGAACAGCCCCATTGCTGGAATTCAACCTGGTAACATCCCTGGGATCCGCGAATGTTCCGAACAGGACATTGAGAAACGGGAAAGAGAGCACTTGATATCAGCTAATGCTGTTACCACGAGAGCACAAGCTCGTGAGGAAAAACTAAGTCATGTTGGTCAGGATATTATTTTAGAAGATATTACCAATGATGATGAACTTGTAAATGATGTCAGTGATGATGATGATAATGTCAGTAATATTGATCAAGGTAATATTGATGATCAAATTAGTTACACTGATGAAGATGATGATTTGAATGTTGAATTAATAGAACAAAATTCTTTCATTCAAAATCAAAGAGAGGATGTCTCTTTGCAAAAATTCTTTAAGCTAGTTACGACAAGTAACGTAATTACCAATAACAAGGTAAAACATTGGTATATCATAAACAATGATATATTGGTAAGAAATTTTCAAGATGTAAATTCAGTTAAAAAACAGATCATGGTACCACTATGTTTCAGACCATTAGTGCTACGGCATGCTCGTGATATTAACGCTGCAGGTCACTTGGGTATAGCAAGGACTAAACAGAGAGTTATCTCTCATTTCTCTTGGCCGGGTGTGACCAAAGATGTAAAGGTCTTTTGTCGTACTTGTTTAGTTTGCCAGAGTGTGGCAACTAAAAGACCGCAGCATATTGCACCCCTCCAAGCAGCAGACATCTCGTTGCCTCCATTCGCAAAGATGTCAATAGACCTTATTGGTCCTATTAAAACTTCAGCTAGGGGACATTAATATGTCTTAACGTGTATCGATATGTGTACGCATTGGCCCGAGGCCATCCCACTGAAGTATATCTCCAGTGATGACGTAGCTGACGCACTATTTTTAGTTTTTACCAGATTGGGTTTTCCCGAAAACATCCAATCTGATAAAGGCTCGCAATTTGTTTCCGATGGCATGGTGAAAGTGATGAATATGTTTGGTATCGAAGGTTCACTCAGTTCGTTGTACCACCCTCAAGCGTCAGGTAAAATTGAAAGGTTTCATAGGACACTTAGACAATTGCTTGATAGAGTTACAGCTAAATATCCGCAAGATGGGACCGGATACTGCCAGCTGTCCTATTTGCGTATCGAGAAATACCGAATTCTAGCACCGGTTTTAGTCCATTTGAAATCGTTTACGGTGCGAGGCCACGGAGTCCAATGGCCATATTAAAACATTTACTAATAGGTACTGATATGAACGAGGAAGTTCAGTCGTCTTATCAGTATGTCGTAAATCTAAGACAAAAAATCATTAACGCATGCAAAAAAAGCAGTGCAGTCTTCGGAAAGAGCAAAGTCAAAGGCTCGACTGTTTTTCAATAAAAACAGAAAACTGCGCCAGCTGTGGCCAGGAGACGAAGCTCTTGTTTTGCTTCCGAATAATTAAAATAGATTGTTAATTTCATGGAAAGGTCCATATACAATCATTAAAAAACTATCAGATGTAGATTATGTTGTAAGTGTGAAAGGTAAAGAAAAAATTTTCCACATAAATATGTTGCAACAATTCTATACTAGGCCACCACATCTTCGTCCTATCTTTGACTCTCTTGGTGAATCCATTGATCGTCGTTCTTCCTTGGCTGTTATCCAAGAAGAAATTTCTGAATTCGAGGATGATGGTGAACCTATTCTTTAGTTACCAGAGATTCATTCACTAGCGACTGAATCATGGAAAGATGTTTCCATTGATCCTTCGCTTAATACGAATCAGAAAAGTCAGTTTTCTGAATTACTTCAATCGTTTTCTGTTGTGCTTACAGATATTCCTGGGCACACTGATGTCGTTGAACATGATATCAGGTTGACGGATTTCAGGTCTGTTAAGCTGAAACCGTACCCTATTCCGATCCATCTGCAATCCCAAGTGCAAGATGAGATTAAACAAATGATTAGACTCAATAATATAGAACCAATTCCAATTTGCCATATAGCTTTCCTATGGTGTTAATTAGGAAGAAGGACAAATCTATACGTATTTGTATAGATTATAGAAAACTTAACGCAGTGTCTATTCGAGACGCGGAACCTCTTCCCGTTCTCGATTCTCTTCTTGAGAGACTTTCTACTGCTATCTTTTTTATACCAAGTTCGATCTCTCACAGGGCTATTGGCAAATCCCGTTGTCAGGCAAATCTAAACCTTACACAGCTTTTGCTACTCCGTTAGGTTTATTTTAGTTCAACTATATGGGATGTAGGATAAAGAGAGAGGGATAGTACCTCACGGTGAGAGACAGCCATGTCCTTTTTAGGATAGTCAGGATCCTATTTGGTTCTCCTCTCTTTATCTAGCTCATGTATGGCTCCTCGAATACCGTTTGTGTACGGCGGTGGCCACATCCCGGGCAACAGTCTTGGCTGACTGGCTAAACTACATGGGTGGAGTAGGAGCAATCTTACTCAAGGGAATGTCCATCCCTAGTACACAAAGACTGAGACGGTGAGTGAGGCGGAGGAATCTGAGAAGATCAACGGCTCGCAAAGCGAAACAGCAAAGTGTGTGGCGCACTAGAGGAATGTCGGACATAGAAAAAGACAATGGCTAGCCACCGTGGAAGAGATTGGGGCCTTACCACTTACTTCCTACAGAACGTAATGGGATCACAACAACAAGATAAGAAACGATATGTAGAGAACTCTCTGTCCCCTGGGGAAAAATCTACTGTACAAATTAACAGGGAAGAGACAACTCCTCTAATGAGTAAGGAAGTACATAATGACGAGTGTTCCTTAAATTCTGTTGAAAGGGAGCATTCTGAGAAAGACCACCTAAAAACTAGTAGGAGAAGCCTAAAAATAGGAACATGGAATGTTAGAACTCTGAACGGAGAAGGAAAGCTTGACAATCTTATATTAGAAGCAACAGACATGAAACTCGATATGCTGGGAGTTGCAGAGGCAAGACTTTTGGATACAGGCTACATAAAAAGAGACCAGTACACGCTTAGACACTCAGGCGGAGAAAAACATGAAAGAGCGGTAGGAATGTTGATAAAGAAGGAGTTAGAAAAATACGTATGTGGATACTGGACACACAATGACAGAATGATGTTACTAAAAATGAGAGCAAAGCCATTCGACATATCAATCTTACAAACTTATGCACCAACTAAAGATCACAGCGAGGAAGAAATAGAAGAATACTATGAAGAGCTACAACACACACTTAAACCAGTCAAATCTACAGATGTGTTGATAGTAATGGGTTATATGAATGCAAAAGTAGGAAAAGGAAAATACAAGAAAATAGTAGGACAGTATGGATTAGGGACAAGAAATGATAGAGGAGACAGACTTATCCAGTTCTGTGAAGAAAACCAGCTGGTCATATGTAACACCTTTTTTGAACACCACCCAAGGAAATTATACACATGGAAAAGCCCAGGAGATATAACACGAAATCAAATCGACTATATCATGATAAAACATAGATTTAAGAACAGTGTCACAAGTGCAAAGACATATCCTGGCGACGACATAAATTCAGATCACAATCCAGTCGTCATCAAAGTAAATATAAAGCTGAAAAGAGCAGGAAACAGAAGACAGGAGAAACCCCAGATAGAAATATCAGCGCTGAAACAACCAGATATAAAACAGAAATATTTAATCGACGTCAAAAATAAATATCAACAGTTATTGACAGAAAGCATGGAGCAGTATAGAAGAGAAAACCCAGAAGAAAAAGCAACCGCAAAATGGGAATGCTTAAAAACAAGCATACAATCAGCGAATGCAAATTTACCTAAAAAGGAGTCTAAGAAAAATCAAATTTGGATGACAGATTACATCTTGAATAAAATGACCGAAAGAAAGAAAGCAAAAAACACTCCAGAATATAAAGCAATAGACAATGACATACGTACTATGTTTAGAGAAGCAAAATAACGGTGGATAGAAACAAAATGCAAGGAAATAGAAGACTTGGAAGCAAAGCACAGGACAAGAGATATGCATGAATAAATAAAGAAATTATCAAATCGGTCACGGTTTGCACAAGGAGGAAGCTGTATCAAGAACAAAAATGGTGTAATATTACTTGATGAGAAAGACATATCAAACAGATGGGCAGAATACGTAAAAGAATTATTCGAGGACAACAGAGGTAAAAAACCATCACCAGATTCTAATGAAGGCCCAAACATTCTCAGATCAGAAGCAGAGAATGCCATTCATATGATACAAAAAGGAAAATCAGCAGGCATGGATAACATAAAAATTGAAATGATAGAAGCTCTGGAGAGCTTTGGTATAGATACAATCACAGAAATATGCAACGATGTATACAATACAGGATATATACCACACGACATGAAGACATCAATTTTTATAACATTGCCCAAAAAACCAAATGCAACAGAATGTTCAGACTTCAGAACAATCAGCCTGATGAGTCATGCAATTAAGATACTGCTCAAAATCATACAGGAAAGAATAAAAAGTAAAGTAGACAGCGAAATCCAGGAAGAACAGTTTGGTTTTAGACGAACAGTGGAACAAGAGAGGCAATATTTTGCCTAAGAATATTAGCAGAAAAATATACAGAGGTCCAAAAAAGTATGTATATGTGCTTCATTGACTATAAGAAGGCTTTTGACAGAGTCCATCATGAGAAAATAATTGAATGCCTCGAAGACATAGGTATTGATGGAAAAGATATAAGAATACTCAGTAACCTTTATTGGGAGCAAACTGCCACAGTAAGATCTGGAAGGAATTATTCACCATACATAGACATAAAAAGAGGTGTCAGACAAGGTTGTGTGCTGTCCCCCTGCCTATTTAATTTATACACCGAAAAAATTTTCAAACAGACACAGGAAATACCAGGACTGAACATCAGTGGAAGGTCAATAAACAACCTTAGATATGCAGATGATACCGTGTTGTTAGCTGAAAGCGAACAGGAGTTACAAGAACTAGTGAAGAAAGTGAACAGTATAAGTCATGAATATGGACTCGACATTAATATAGAGAAAACAAAAACTATGATAATTAGCAAAACAGACGATAAACCCACATTAAAGATAAGCGTAAATGGGGAAATCCTGGAACAAGTCAAGAGCTACGTATATCTCGGTCATATAATAACAGAAGATGGCAGATGTGAAACAGAAATCAAGAAGAGAATAGGAATGGCCAAAGCTACATTCAACAACATGAAACATATACTGACATCCAAACAGTTATCTCACAAATTTAAACTGAGAATCATAAAGTGTTATATATATTCTGCATTTCTGTATGGTGCAGAAACATGGATGATGAATAAGCAGTTGGAAGAAAGAATTGAGGCTCTTGAAATGTGGATATATAGAAGAATGGGGCGTATCTCATGGAAAGAGATGAAAACAAATAAGGAGGTCCTAGAAAATCTAGGTATGAAAAGAGAACTAATGAGGGAGGTCAAAGTTCGGCAGCTAAAATACTTTGGCCACATAAAAAGGCATAACACCTTGCAGAAGACCATAACAGAAGGGAGAGTTGAAGGCAAACGTGCAAGGGGAAGACATCGCTATAAGTGGGAAGACTACATTAAGGGATGGACAGGAAAGAGTCTATCAGAGTGCACCATCAAGACAAGAGACAGAAGACGTTGGAGATCCATTACAGCCAACCTTCGTTGTGGAGATGGCAACTGATGATGATGATGATATGTCTTTTGGACATGTTAATGCTCCTGCGACTTTTGTGCGCATGATGAGAAGATTATTCTCAGATCGTGAATACTTGATTACGTACATTGATGACATATGTCTCTCCCATCAGTCTTGGGGTGATCATGTCCACGGTATTCACACTCTATTAGATACCTTACGTGATCACAATATCACAGCTCGACCATCTAAAACGAGAATAGGATTTTCTGAAATTACCTTTCTCGGGCATAAAGTTGCAGGTGGGGTCTTAAAAAACCTGAAGATTCTACTGTCTCCAAAATTTTAAATTTAGATATTCCTCGAACAAAGAAGTAGGTTCGAAGTCTGTTAGGTTTAATAAACTTCTACAGGCGATTTTTGCCTAATTTCAGTGATATCACTTCAGTTCTGTCCGCGTTGCTGACAAAGAACACGGCAAAGAAGGTAATATGGACGCATGCTTGTGATGAATCTTTAAACTTGATAAAATGTGCCTTTTCGAAATCGCCTATATTACGATTACCTGATATTCGCATACCTTTCATCCTCAGGGTCGACGCCAGCGATGTCGCATTAGGTGGCGTATTAATGCAGGAATTTCAAGGCCACATGCATCCTATCCTGTGTGTCAGCAGAAAGCTTACCAATTGTAACAGAAGTATCCTATCGTGGAGCGTGAATTACTAGCTATCATGTTCTCTTTCAAGAAACTTCAGCGATATCTCTTGGGTGCCCATTTCACTCTTGAGACGGATCAACAAGCCTTGGGTTACTTACAGACTGCTCGTTTTACCAACTCAAAAGCAGCTAGAGCAAGTCTGGCTTTACAGCCATACGACTATTCCATCAGAGCTATAAAAGGTAATCTCAACGTGGTTGCCGACGTGTTGTCTCGATGTATCAAAAACACTCCGTCTTCCATGTAAACCACAAGCTCAATGTATCAACAGTATGCTAAACAGCCTTGGTTACACTCAAATCGCCTGTGCTGATGACTTGTCGTGTCAAGAAAGAGTGCTATAATATTATCACAGAACATGGGCGTTATTCCAAGTTTTGCTACAACAACGCCACCCGCACAGACACACAATGATGCTGTTGAAATTTCACTCAAGGCGTGTAATATATCTTTCTTCTCAGAACAGTGTATAGACACACATTACATCTGCATTTGAACTGTCAGTTCTATAACAAGTGTACAGAAAGAAAGTGCTACGAACATTTCCAAAAAGTCAAGTCCAGACAGTTGTTCGCAATTTTCAAGCAGTAACTGTTTATAACGTTATTTGGTTTCATAAAGGGACATAACACATTAGTTGAAACCTGTACCAATAGTTCAGGGGAACTAAGCATGAGATGTTATACTGAAATCTTCTATGTGACTTTGCTTCAAAGTTCTCGTCCTTACAAATTTCGTTTCTACTAAGAATTGTATACACAACAATCATGGATACGGTGGACTTATCATTTCTATCAGAAACTTCAAGCACTACAGAATTTTGCGCGCGAAGTGGACTCAAGTCTATTTGGAACATTACGATTTTTCCTTACAGGATTAAAGTAGACTTATTGACTTTCCTGTTGAAAGTGATTCCTTAACACAAAAGATCAGTATATTGTCATTCATGTGTTAATATATTTGAGCGCATTGTTCGCTATTGTGAAATTAATTTCTTTATTCATTGGTCATATTATTTATATGATACAATTTGATACAACAGTCACTATATACAAGATACATATATGTGACATATTGTAGCAGTCAAACACTTTGTATGTGTTTATTGTCTTCCTCTTATATCTTTTCCCTGCTGTTATATTGATTATTTCTTGCACTTTGCATTAATGTTTATTAGGATCAACATTCTTTGACTAAGGTGACATGACTGTGAACAGTAGGTGTTCTTTGACTTACTAGACGGTAAGAGAGCATGGTGTATGTGCATTAATCATGTTAGATCTTGACTGACTGTTGCTATAGGACCTCTTTATTATGTTAAATTGTTTGGAGCTGTTTGAAAGACACTTGTTTGGCAGTTTATGCTGCTTCTCCACATCATGTGTGTTAAATTGCCTCCATTTCGGCGCAAACATAGGTCAATGCATGGTCATAGCAACAGTGACATTTGATGTTACTTTTTGCTCACCTTGGTTGCAGTGGCGTATCCTGGTAATGCGAGCTAGGCGTGCTATACTTAAAATGAATATGTACGCCTACTATTTAACTTCTTCCCCTCTTAATTTAAAAACCAACTATATTCAATTACGCTAACTTACTTACTTAGTCGTTCCCCGTCTACAGTGAGGTGGAGAGGTTTGGAAGAGAGAGCGCCAGACTATCCTATCGGCTGTCTTCCTCCTGGCCTGGTTCCATTCTAGTCCTCGGTCCTTCAAAGATTGTCTAATGTTGTCCTCCCAGCTGACTCTTCTCTTCTTGTTACTTCAACAACCTTCCTCATATACCTCATTTCTGAGGTTTTGGATCTGGCTTTTATGGGTTGTAGTCATTGCCCATGACTCACATCCATATGTCAAGACTGGGACATAGGTGGAGCGGTATACAGCCATCTTCGTGTTCTTACCAACCTCTCTCTTGCTGAGGAATCCTCGATTTATGGCTGTAGTGAAATACATTGATACAGCGCTAAAATTGTTAATTATAACTATTAAAGTCATAATAACATAAGTAGAAATAGGAATAGTTGAGTTGTAACGCGTCCTCTGTATCAACGCCATTCATAGCATTGAGATAAGAGCGTACTGTGAAAACCGTATTGCCGTGGTAAAAAGTATTGGACTTTATTCGACACGTCAAGGGTTAACTGAAACTATTTTGAAAACCCAAAGTTTAGTACTGCCTAGAAAGATAGTACGATTCAAAACACGGGGAGGCATAAAAAGGACGTATGAAAGTGAGAGAATGGACACAGGCTGGTTCGCCAAGTGTTAGATGTTCGAGCTTGCCGCTCGAAACGACAGTGCGCGGCGGATAGGGAGAGGTGTTCGAAAGCTTAGACGCAAGATTGGAAAATTTAAAAAATACCCGCAAAAGTCAAATGCTATCGTCTAACTGTAAGGTACACAGTGAACGATATATACACACACACACACACAATAAGATTTGTGTTTACTTGACGCTCGTTTTCCATAATATGAGAAAGGATGAAATGGAAACCAGCGGACACTGATATGGAAATTTTATGTAATTCTTTAATTTTAATACTACACAAATAAAACTTAGAGATTTAATAGCTTAGATTCCCCTGAAAAAAGTATATGCTTTAAAATATTAAATCGGACAGAGAATAAGAAAGTTAGTGACAAAAGACGGTTTCGGTTTTGACAGACCGACAAACGCATGCTCCGTTTTTGCATTCACAAAAGTAACTTTTTGAAGTGTCCTTGGGAAAAAGCCAGCTAGGGTATCGGTATATGCAAAGGAGGGGTAGACAAGGGGGAGACAAACAGGTTTTGCAGTGGAATTTTGAAATGAGTGAGAGGCAGAACTTGGTAAAACCCAAGAATCAAGTCTGTTTTTTGACTTGTGCTGCAAATATTCGGATTTTATTTTCAAAATTCAAATGTGCTGGCTACCATTGGCTAATGCATTATATATTAGTAACCATTTAGAGGGGTAGGACGCCATTTGTCTGAAGCAGGTTGATGTGATACTAGAAGTGTGTAATATTAAAACTAAAAGTGTTTGACACAGTCTAGACAGCAGCACTACTGAACTTGTGCCATCCATCTAACCTTTGCTTATTTCATTGAATTCTGGTAAGAAGAATATTTATATTATTTTGTATGTTGGCAAATGCAAAAATTGGGAAAGTGTATGACATGCCTAAGAGACAGTTGGGTATATATATATTTGATACATGTTTGAATATTGCCTTGTGATTAAAAAAAATTATTGTATTACTAAAGTAGATTAGCAAGCCTCCGTGTTCGATGAACACTATTCATTGCCTGGAGCGTTTATATTTTGAAATAGCATAAAAGCCATCATATGTGAATAAGGAGATATACATACTCCTAGTAATTTGTGTTGAATAAAAATATGGAAATGACAGGGGCGTATCTGCCATATGGACCTGAGAGGTGGTCACGATATGATGTGAGTCATATAAATTAAGGGCTGGTGCACTTGTCTGCACACGAGGCTGAACCCCATCTTGTCAGGTAGAGAGTAAAGGGAAAATAAACAGAGAGATGAAAAGGCCAGGGTGTCTTTAATCATTTCAGATGTTTTGTCTCCTGTTACCAGCTGGTGACAGGAAAGCTGAGGTACGATTTGAAGACAACAAAGTCTCTAGTCCAGCTTATCCTATATCATTATCAAGTGGAGCTTTTGCAGAGCCATATCCTATATTGAAGCTTCACGAAGGAAATTGCAGGTTATGTGCCACAGACCAGGCAAACTGACATCTTATCGGAATAAAGGTTTCCCTATTATATAACAGAAACTCTCTGGGGTATATGATGACACAAACCAGCTATTCTAATACATGACTCACCTAATCATTGAGTAGTGAACATTCTGTGAAAACACCTGAAGGAACATTATAATATTAATAGTGTGTTTGGACCCAGAGTCCTTATTTCAGTTCACTTTCGTGTAACATACATTTTCTTCAGTTTTTTTTGAAAGACCTGTCCCAAAAGAGATTGCAGGGCAGGCATATTAAAAATTGTAAAAAGAAAAATCATTCTAAATTTGAAACTTTAACCTCAGAGTTATTAAGCTTTTTATTAAAGAGTTATACTGTGTTGGTTTGGTGTACAATCATTACATTGCATCCCCTAGACACTAGTCACATCAAACACCATACATTAGAACATCACAACACCGTGTGAGATCTTGAGAGGTAGCGTTAGGTCCCTTGAGACTCATCATCAACCACTAGACTCAAGGTCTTACATAGCTGGACCTCACACGGTTACACCTCTATATCTATCCTTTGTATCATTTACCATCATAACCTCTCCAGCAAATCACATTGCTACATAAATTGGGTAGCTCGGTCCCGGGATTTAAATTAATCACATAATTTGGGGTCTCCTGATTATACTTAGGAACACCATATAAATAACCCAGGGAATCCCCATCATAATTATTACCCAGGAGTTCGGAGGTTGATAAGGTGTCAGAGCCTGGAATAGTTAATTAGAATTGATATTTATTATTGTTGTAGTACAATTATAACATTTTAAGATTGATAAGATGGCAGATTTGGCCAAGTTTAGATCTGCTGCTGTTCAGGCTGCAAGAGAAATGGGAATGGAGGGGCAAGGTCTTATTTCATATGTGACATCAGAATGTGACAAATTTATGGATAGAGAAGAAAGAAGGTTAGAAAGAGATCATGAAGTAAGATTAAAAGAAATGGAACTTCAACTGCATAGATACAAACAGTTTGAGAGTAATAAAACCCCCCAAGACCCAGATGAGTATCATAACAAAAAAACTAGGGATCAAAACCTCAGAGGTAACCAAACATGGGATAGGCCAAGATCTGATCATAGTGACAAAAACCCGCAATTCAATGAACGGAAACCCTTAAAACCAGAAGAAAAAGGGGAAAAAAACTATAGGATGCAAAATCCAAATACAATGGAAGGTGGTAGGAAAGTTCCTCCATACCGCGCTGCAAGCATGAAAACAGTGGAAAGGGGAGAAAGAAGGACCTGGCTATTGAACAGCAGGAACCTCAACATCCCCCCATCTGTGAAGAAGTGATATGTAATGGTGCCAGAGTCAGGTGCCATTATGATTCCGGATTGGAATATGACTCTGTTGTGAGTGCAACCCTGGTGCACCCTGACCAGTATACCACGGAGAAAGTGGAGATACAAGGGGCCGTAAAGGGAATAGCCACCATAACACTTCCCGTTGCCGAGATCGAGGTCAAGACAAGGTACGTGGAAGGAGTAATTAAAGCTGCAGTATGCGACGACCCTAATTACCCGCTGGTGTTAGGAAGTAAGTATGTGTTTCTAGGGAGCCCTATAAAACCTGTGGTAATGGCCACGCTCCAGGTCAGGTCGACCCCTAGTAGGGAGGAAATACCACCACTAAGTTATTCTCATAAACAGATGAGAAAGGCCCAGGCAAAGGACAAATCCTTAAAACCTTGCTTTGGCAAATTGCCAAATAGTCATAACATCCCTAGAAAAGGACAATTTTATCTGAAGGAGGGACTGCTTTACAGGAAAGCTAAGGCAGGATCCAAAGGACGGGGACAGTTAGTATTACCCTGGAAGTATAGGGAACACGCTATGAAGCAAAGACATGATGGTGCATATGGGGAACATGAGAAACTAGGTACTACTTGTCAAAATGTAGCTGTGTCATTTTTCTGGCCAGGCGTAGCTGAAGACATTAAAAAATTTGTCGAGGCCTGCGACCAGTGTTGCAAGGTAGATTCCACAAGGTGGAAAAATAATACGCCCCCTGCTAAGTAAGCAGTGTGGAGAAAAACATGGGCCTAAAAATAAAAGGATAAATAAAATTAATAAGGAAACGGTAGATAAAGTGAATAGGAACGCCCCTTTTCAAAAACCGTCTTCCCCGAAAAAGTTTACATTAGCATCTCTGCGTATGGCACAAAGAGAACGCATAGACAAAACCCAGTTATCCCAGGTACATTTTGAAGCCGCAGTTCGGGAACTAGCTCAAATTAACATTGATGATAATCCGCCAAATTTGAAACCGATACAAAAGGTTAACATAAGAAAAGTGGGGAGTGGGCGATTGAGGAATTGGGAGAGGAACCCAATCGCTTCACAATACGACTATTAAGTTAGCATTATCAGGGCACCGGTGACAGTGGTAGTAACCGACCCTACACAGTCCACGGGGAAGTATTGTACGGACCCTGGCTAGAGATTACCCACATATTATAACTATGCTAAAATGGGGCGAATTGATTTCTGGTGCAGAAACATTCATTTCCCCATATATTATATTATATCACCAAATTAACGAAAGGCGGATAATATGGTTGGTGTATAGGGCCTCCATTTGAGTGGCACATTATAGAATCATCTATGAAAAATAGTACAGGGAGTTTCCATATTCAGTCAAGCCGACGCGCAGTCAAAGTGTTGGCTGTGAACATTTCGGAGGAACATAATGAATCCCTGAGTTGCCTCTTTGATTGAGGATATTCCGAATGTTTTATATAGGCTGATAATGAGATTACTGGAAGCCCCGCATAACTCTGTCATCACCATTTTATAGATTATCCCCTCATAATTATTGCAAATTTGAGAGACACCAATTTTCTCTGAATATGTCATAGGACAGACTCGGTGAAGAGGAATGGTGAATAGTGATTGATATCAGCATAAGACAGACAGTAATATCTGCAGCTGAAATAGATTCTTGGATTGCAGAGGTCTGGGGCAGATTTCTTGAGTCGTGCTTACTTTGAATTGACCCACCTGCAAAAATCCATGAACAATATAAGGGCAGAGTAAAGTCAGGTTGACTTAAATTTTATCTATGTGTATCACTGTTTTTGGAACTTGCATTCGGCATGTTCTTTAGGTGGGGAGATGTGTAGTGAAATACATTGATACAGCGCTAAAATTGTTAATTATAACTATTAAAGTCATAATAACATAAGTAGAAATAGGAATAGTTGAGTTGTAACGCGTCCTCTGTATCAACGCCATTCATAGCATTGAGATAAGAGCGTACTGTGAAAACCGTATTGCCGTGGTAAAAAGTATTGGACTTTATTCGACACGTCAAGGGTTAACTGAAACTATTTTGAAAACCCCAAGTTTAGTACTGCCTAGAAAGATAGTACGATTCAAAACACGGGGAGGCATAAAAAGGACGTATGAAAGTGAGAGAATGGACACAGGCTGGTTCGCCAAGTGTTAGATGTTCGAGCTTGCCGCTCGAAACGACAGTGCGCGGCGGATAGGGAGAGGTGTTCGAAAGCTTAGACGCAAGATTGGAAAATTTAAAAAATACCCGCAAAAGTCAAATGCTATCGTCTAACTGTAAGGTACACAGTGAACGATATATACACACACACACACCATAAGATTTGTGTTTACTTGACGCTCGTTTTCCATAATATGAGAAAGGATGAAATGGAAACCAGCGGACACTGATATGGAAATTTTATGTAATTCTTTAATTTTAATACTACACAAATAAAACTTAGTGGTTTAATAGCTTAGATTCCCCTGAAAAAGTATATGCTTTAAAATATTAAATCGGACAGAGAATAAGAAAGTTAGTGACAAAAGACGGTTTCGGTTTTGACAGACCGACAAACGCATGCTCCGTTTTTGCATTCACACAAAAGTAACTTTTGAAGTGTCCTTGGGAAAAAGCCAGCTAGGGTATCGGTATATGCAAGGGGGTAGACAAGGGGGAGACAAACAGGTTTTGCAGTGGAATTTTGAAATGAGTGAGAGGCAGAACTTGGTAAAACCCAAGAATCAAGTCTGTTTTTTGACTTGTGCTGCAAATATTCGGATTTTATTTTCAAAATTCAAATGTGCTGGCTACCATTGGCTAATGCATTATATATTAGTAACCATTTAGAGGGGTAGGACGCCATCTTCAGTCCCTGAAGCAGGTTGATGTGATACTAGAAGTGTGTAATATTAAAACTAAAAGTGTTTGACACAGTCTAGACAGCAGCACTACTGAACTTGTGCCATCCATCTAACCTTTGCTTATTTCATTGAATTCTGGTAAGAAGAATATTTTATATTATTTTGTATGTTGGCAAATGCAAAAATTGGGAAAGTGTATGACATGCCTAAGAGACAGTTGGGTATATATATATATTTGATACATGTTTGAATATTGCCTTGTTGTGATTAAAAATTATTGTATTACTAAAGTAGATTAGCAAGCCTCCGTGTTCGATGAACACTATTCATTGCCTGGAGCGTTTATATTTTGAAATAGCATAAAAGCCATCATATGTGAATAAGGAGATATACATACTCCTAGTAATTTGTGTTGAATAAAAATATGGAAATGACAGGGGCGTATCTGCCATATGGACCTGAGAGGTGGTCACGATATGATGTGAGTCATATAAATTAAGGGCTGGTGCACTTGTCTGCACACGAGGCTGAACCCCATCTTGTCAGGTAGAGAGTAAAGGGAAAATAAACAGAGATGAAAAGGCCAGGGTGTCTTTAATCATTTCAGATGTTTTGTCTCCTGTTACCAGCTGGTGACAGGAAAGCTGAGGTACGATTTGAAGACAACAAAGTCTCTAGTCCAGCTTATCCTATATCATTATATAAGTGGAGCTTTTGCAGAGCCATATCCTATATTGAAGCTTCACGAAGGAAATTGCAGGTTATGTGCCACAGACCAGGCAAACTGACATCTTATCGGAATAAAGGTTTCCCTATTATATAACAGAAACTCTCTGGGGTATATGATGACACAAACCAGCTATTCTAATACATGACTCACCTAATCATTGTCGCGAGAGACGAATGAGTTTGTATTTCGTTTCTATACCCATGACATTTTACATGAAATGATTGAGCGTACTGGTGAACAACGCCACCGTGGTAAATGGTATTCACACACCGGGACAACCAGGTAACATACATGACTCAACATTGTCGCGAGAGGACGAATGAAACTATTTTTAAACCCACTAATTTTACAAGAAATGTTTACAGAACACTGAGACAACACGCAACATCATTCACCTGAAATGGTTTCACAACACGCGGACATTGCACCAACAGACTATCGGAATAATTGATACTAAGTTGCGGATATGTTTACACAGGGCCAGTGTTAACCAAGTATTGTTGTGACTAAGGGAGACTTAAAGTCTGCACAAGGACAACATGAAAGCAGTATGAATACGAAATTATAACGAGAAGAACAACACTGTACGTGCCCCAAAGGACGCACACAGACAGTTGTCTGGGAGAGGAACAACAAGGAAACGGTAATAGAAAAAATATTACAGGAATGTACCCAGGAATGAGGACTGAATGTCTGACGAAAGGAAAACAAACGAATTTTCACATTGACCCAAGAAGCGACCCGAAAAAATGGCCCTAGGCGATTCAGACAGTATATACTGAACGAAATCTATCGTTCGGGCAATGGTATGAAAAATCATTCCGCCCGCATATACTGGTTCCATATTTCACGAGGAAGATTCAGGCCAAGTGTCAGTGAAATTCATGATATGGACATCAAGGTTAGTGTACTATAGATTTGTACCTTTATATCATTATATCTTAACCTCAGTCAGATTATATATACATATTTCCCATATATAGAAATAAATATAACACTGTAAAATACTTGAGTCACGTTTATTATAATATTATATCGCATACTCATAAGTACAGATTGCAATAAACCATGCAAAGAGTTATTATACTGATAAGATCGCACAGTTTCATTAATTATAATGAAGTAAATACAAGACACGTTTATTTTGTCTCTTACATTACCTGTTAACCGTACAGTAAACACCGCACAGTCATTCATTATAAGGATAAGATTTCACAGACACAAACACACCGCATGCGGAGCATAGGTTACGGTGTATCTATACGGGATTATCCTTTTATCCATCGCAGTGGTAGAGACCGGGGACCTTTGAGATAACTCAGCCTTTGTCTACTACGTTGCGGGCGTTAATTACGGGACAAGCTAAAAAGTAGGGCCGACCAGAGATACTGCGACGACACGCATCTCACATGTAATTAACGGCACCCAATTTACCCATTCTCCACGGGGGTTTTTGAGAAAGGAATTCGCCAGACGGTGAAGGGTCTTTCCATCATCCGCAGCCACCCACGCAGAACAGGGTGCAGACAATACCAAGGCAGGATTGTTGCATTACTAAAGAGCTGTCCACGTTACTTTAATTATCGGAAGGGGCAAGAGCCGACGGACGAATTTGTAAACCAGCGCCTACGCAAATTATTGAGATACAAAATTACTTGTAGTAATGGACAGATTCTCCCAGTGAAATATATGCGCCAACAAATACCAAGATATAACCTGCTTCCACCATCATCACCACCCGAGACCAATATCTTCACCACACAGGGACATCTGCATATCAGCGGAAGTCTCCACCGCATAACATTGTTTAAACAACAACATAGGAACACGCCAGCTCAGACACGCGGCGCAATGTCAACACTCGCTTTGTGAGCGACAAAAAGAACAGGCCATCGACACCTGACGAAATCCAGTGGACCGTCCAGTGTTATTGAATGCAGACTAAGACTTGCCCGTGTATACAAATTCCCAGAGTTTTATTGACAGTCATTCCGAGCCCCGAATCAAGATATCCTTTTTTTTTGTTGGGGTTAAGATTAGGTTAATTCATCATCATCATCACATCGTGTAGACTTAAGTTTAGTGAGTGTATTTTTTGCCTAACTATTATCTTCTTTTCCAGGCATAGTTAGGTTAGTTCTTATTACATTTGTATTGTTGTAACTGAATGTTGTTATATTTCAGTATTTTAATAAACGTTGTAGTTGTGGTTACATTACCCACACACGTTATTACATATATAGAGAAGGAACGAAAGTGTGCGAAAGAGACATACTGTTCTTCTTCTCTTTCTCTTCTGTTCACTCAGTGTAATAGGGGAGTGGGGGCTCGTTAGTATTATAATATAGAGAGGGAGATAGAGTGGTAGGAGGTATAGTGTCACGAGATCCAGAATCACTGGGGCTATATGCTGGGAACTCATCCCAAAGTCTTATATTCACCTTCTCCACTCCTGCTGCTCATCTTCAACCGGGTGCCAGGCGAATCTGAGCCATTGACAAAGCCGGCACCTCACAGATAACTCTCTTTGGTTACCCTCACAGGGGTAACATTGTGACATCATTGAGTAGTGAACATTCTGTGAAAACACCTGAAGGAACATTATAATATTAATAGTGTGTTTGGACCCAGAGTCCTTATTTCAGTTCACTTTCGTGTAACATACATTTTCTTCAGTTTTTTTTTTTTTTTGAAAGACCTGTCCCAAACGAGATTGCAGGGCAGGCATATTAAAAATTGTAAAAAGAAAAATCATTCTAAATTTGAAACTTTAACCACAGAGTTATTAAGCTTTTTATTAAAGAGTTATACTGTGTTGGTTTGGTGTACAATCATTACATTGCATCCCCTAGACACTAGTCACATCAAACACCATACATTAGAACATCACAACACCGTGTGAGATCTTGAGAGGTAGCGTTAGGTCCCTTGAGACTCATCATCAACCACTAGACTCAAGGTCTTACATAGCTGGACCTCACACGGTTACACCTCTATATCTATCCTTTGTATCATTTACCATCATAACCTCTCCAGCAAATCACATTGCTACAATGGCCTGAAAAAGTCTCCCAGCTGCTGCTTTTCGAGTGGCCAACTCTTCTTTGATGCCTGCGTTTCGATCTATAATAGCTCCCAGGTATTTAAAGTGGTCGACCTGCTGCAGGACCTGTTCTCCTAGCTTAATCTGATGTCTTCTTTCTTCTCGTGATATCACCATGGATTTTGTTTTAGAGCTGCTTATGACCATCCCTCTCTTCTCCAGCTCTTCCTTCCAGACTTGCAGGTTTGATTGGAGATGTGCCTCTGATTTAGTAATCAGGGCAACATCATCAGAAAATGCCAGCTCCGAAATATAGACCAGTCTCATCTTCCACTACCCCACTGAATACTTTCTTGTTCTCTCCTTACATGCCTTGATGACATCGTCCATAAGGAGTATGAAGAGGTAGGGTGATAGGATATCACCTTGTCTTTCACCAGTAGTGGGCCTGAACTCTACTGATTTATGGTTTGCTGTCCTCACATAATTTCTGCAAGACTTGTAGAAGCTCTGTATAGCATGAATCATAGGTGCTGGAATATTCTTCCTTGCCAAACAGTCCCAAAGTTTGCTCCAGGGGACCCTGTCAAACGCCTTTTCCAGATCTATGAAACAAAGATGGATCTCATTCTTATACTCAAGGGCCTTTTCACTCAGCTGTCTGAGTGTGAAGATTAGGTCTTGAGTACTTCGGTTTGCTCGGAATCCGCACTGGACCTCATCCAATTGTGGCTCAGCTAGGCGTCGGAGTCTCTGCTCTATGATTCTAGAGTAGATTTTACGAGGGACACTGAGAAGGGATATGCCTCTATGGTTTCCACACTGTCGATTGTCACAATTTTTGAAAATTGGTGTTAAGATGGCAATCTCCCAATCCTTTGGTATGGTCTTGTTGCACCATGCTGCCTGTAGAACCCTTAAGAGTAATAGGTCGCCTGATGCTCCCATGTACTTAACCATTTCTGGTGTTATACCATCATGCCCTGCTGCTTTGCCCATCTTGATTTTTTTCCAGTGCTGACTTCAGTTCCTCCATCTTTATATCATCTTCATCACCATTTGTTTCCTCTTCTGTGCTAGTGGTTATCATTTCTGATGCTTGACCTTGCTCACCATCAAAGAGTTCTGAGAAATATTCTTTCCATCTTTCCATTACTTCCTTCGGGGCAGTAAGCAATTTGCCTTGCTTGTCCTTTATAAATTTGGGAGAGCATTGCTTTTCCTTCTCAACCAACTCCTCGAATATATTCAATTACGCAACGATAGTTATTAGGGTTTTATGTCAATTATCTCCGAAATACTAATTAACTTACAACTTAAAACTCACTGTCACTGTAATAATCTGCATTCCCGGCAACTAACATAAAATTAATCACAAAAAACAGTGGACGGACACAACCGATTTTTACAACTCGAGAGCTGCAAGGCCACCGCACGCATGTTCGTATTGTATTGACGTATCTGGCCATGACCCCGATCCACACAAACCAATCTTCAGAAGTAAATCCGAAAGGTGTAGCACACATTGTGACGGAATTACCACAGAAACCTATGGCGAATGTAACCAACCAATAAAAACTGCACTATAAAACGTGTCTGGGAAACTGAAACTAGATATACTCGTAGATTCTATGCGGGAAAATCCGTTATCCTGATGCGTGCGGTCCGAAAGCAGAACTTTAGAAGAGAAATATTTTATAGAATAATAAATTAAATTTTTATTTTCCTTCGGGCATAGGTGTGCGCAGCACGCACAGCACACATAGAGAATACGCCACTGCTTGGTTGCCATTATTGAACTGGGAGGGGGGGAGGAGATGTTATGAGTAAATTCATAACAGTTTTCGGTCGCTCTCAAACTTGGTTTATGGGCCGACTTCCTTGTTTACAAAGCGTTACTACGACGACTCCGGAAGTACGTTACATAGCCTGCTAATTTTTGAGCAGACGTCGTTTGCGGGCTATGATCGAAGATTCGGTCTAGTTATCGGTCTCTTTGGCATTGTGTCTCCGAGGGAGAAGGTTGTGTTCTTATGTGCTCCTGGATGTGTACTTTGAGTACAGATAATTCATATATTTAATTCAGCTAGGTCGTCTACCAGTTAAAGCCTAAGTCTGATTATATTTCTAAGGCCGTTTCAGCGCTGAATGGAGTTGGAAAGGATGAATAATTTGATATTAAATAAATTCAGCATGGTGACTCTGAGAGTGTTCTTATAGTCTACAAGACGTTAGACTTACTTATGGACTGGCTAGTGATTGCCAATGTCATGTATATGATGCAAGTATTGAGGAGCTTCGTCCCTGTGATTAAATCTACATATTTGTGAAACGTCAAACTGGCTATTCAAGTTTTTATACTGTTAAAACTACCCTCACGTTTCTATTGAACTGTGCCTGTCGGACTGTACTACATTAAACCCTAGACCCATCTGGACATTAGAGTCCAGCATCTCTACATACTCAAATGAACCCGTAACACCTAGGTGTTCATGAGATGAGTGTGTTTCTGATGTTTGCATGTACATGAATGATACATGGGTCAGTCTGATTACCAATTGCGAGACAAGACAGGTGCCTATCTGCACAACATTTTGTGGAAATAAGATAATAAACGAATATAATACATTTTATACAAAGGTATGATGCTTCCTTTACCTTTCGCATTATGGAGTACCAAGTCTCTGGTTCCTATATAATAATGTAATTGACTACTCCACATGACAATCTTGATAATCACGGGTAGGTATCTAATTCCTTTTACACATTCACAACTAAAGTGCAGTTCAGTCCTCTGGTCTGATCCTGACATAAGTCTATTAATTTAAAGCTGCAATAAAACAAATTATTTAATCATAAACCTACATTCCCTCTTAGAATAGCTGTTAAGCACAGAACAGAATTGATTCGGTGAAGTGGAACTGCAATATCAATCGACTGCTGCGAGCTCGCGTTTTTTTATTTGCTGGCCCACTGCCCTCTTCTAAGAAAAATATCTAGGCATGCGTTTACGTCATACGACACGGACATGGACAAGCAGGCGCAGTCTGCGCAGTCTAAGCACTGTATATACAATCATTGAATGCCAGTACATGACAGAACCCCGACATTAGTCACTTTGTCTTTCCACGAAATACCGAGGGCGTGGCATAGACACCGAATATGAAGTTGCGCTTTTATTTTTGTTGGCACATATAATAGTGGAATGAAAAAAAAAATAACTTTAACGAATTTCGTTACATTTTGATATATAAAATTAGAGTACCAACTCTTATCATCGACATTTTAAGAGATTCCATGTGAACTAAGTGACTTGTAACGAACAATCACACATTCGTACCAACTTTAAGAGGATAGGCTTTCATTGCACTGTAAAATACATTAAATACCCATTGATGGACTTAGCAGGCCTCATTATTTTCCGTAGTGTAATACTGACTTCACACAGATTTCACAGCAAAAAGTATCGCCGGTACGTATAAATATGTTATTCAATCTTATATATATATATATATATATATATATATATATATATATATATATATATATATATATATATATATATATATATATATATATATATATATATATATATATATATATATATATATATAACAGCAAAGAATTAATAGAATTCACAAAAATTCGTTGTCAAAGGGATCTTAAACAATACAGTATACATTGGTGGAGGTAAGAAATCATCACAACTGACAGTTTTAAGATGTTAAAAATCAGTTTGATAATAAAATTCGGAGACTGTAATGTAAAGTTAATTAGGATTTTTTTAACAAAATGTTTTTATAGGTATCATGGCAAGATCTTGTACTTTTTGTGTTTATGGCGCGGAATGCTGGAGAACAACAGAAAAGGACATGCTAACATTTCATCTTTCCATACAGCCTGCCTAAGGCAAATTCTCTGAATGTTTTGGCCGATCACCATTTGTTTGAGCATGGGGTGGCCATGTCCTCAGAAGAGACCCCAACGCCATAATAAGAACTGCTATGCCATGGATCGCAGAAGGAAGGTGACAGCTGGGCTGATCAAAAATAACGTTCGGAAAAACTGTGGAGGAGGAGATGCAAAGCATGAGCCCGAGTTAGGGTATGCGACGAAGGATGGCCAAGTGGAAACGGGTTTTTGCTGCGCTACAAGACGTCACCAGGCGTGAGGGCCACTAACTGCTTTGAGAGCAAACGGCTAAGGATCCAAGAAAGCAAGATTTTAAAAGATATCGGTACATGTACCAAAAAAAGTTGTAGTATGTCACGGATTGCCTTCCCTGCTTTGCAGTACTGGTCCACCAGTGACCAAATCTCAAGAGTATCTAATATTGGCTTCCAAGGTATCTACCTGCGCGCAAGATTACTCTTGGCAGAGATGTAGATAGACACTTTTACCTTAATGGGGCCTTCACAGGATATTTCCAGAAGTCACGAACAATGTTGCATTAGGCTGAACAAATGTTAACGCATTATATCTGGTCCGTCGCCTTTTGTGAAGGATTTAAGCAATGGTTCTGGCCTGTTAAGCCCCCAGTTGGTGTAATCTAACGAATGCCCTCTTATAAGAAATCTCTCTCTCTCTCTCTCTCTCTCTCTCTCTCTCTACACACACACACACATATATATATATATATATATATATATATATATATATATATATATATATATATATATATATATAATTATTAAATAGTCTTGCTCATATATTTGCTTTCATACATATAATGACTGAATAAACAATTATTTGTTTAGTTTAAAATAAAATTAACAAATTTAATAGTCAATTAGTTCAACAAGTTAAAATAAGGATTAAATGGAGGTGAAAGGTAAATTAAATTTTTCCTCACAGAGGTTGGATCGGTGCGCTATCAATAACCGTGTTTTGCTGTTGCCTGTGACAAAATAAACCTAACTCCAGATGAGTCTTGCAGCTGTGGTTCATCAATTCTGTGATGACGGAAGCCTTCTCCATAGTCTTTTCCACTGTAGGCGGTTAAGGTGGATGCTTTTCCCTCACAATAGCGGCGTGAATACCGCAAATCGTCTGATGGCTTGTAACCACGAACTTTAGACAAATAGAAAGAAAAAATGCCTGCTAAGTACATTTGTTCACTGCAAACTAACAGGCCCATCGTCATGCGCTCTAACCACCAATGTTAACCTCTCAGAAGAATTAAATTCCCGAGCACACAGTGTAACTCAGGGAATGTGATGAAAATTCACCAATATCCTTCTGGGTGTTAACTACGGAATTACGTGTGGAGTGCGTGAATAATGATTTGCCTGAATTACAATTAAGAAAGGTGCATAAATCTCACATGATAATATGTTACACCTTAGGCAGATATGATGTAATCATCACTCATTACTCATCACTATTCCCGTCGGAGACTGGGGTTGCTCTGCTGTCAGGTTTATCGCACAACTAGTCAGAAACAATCACCAGCTCTTGCAGTAGTAGTTCATGCATATACTATTTTCATATGTTAAGGTTGCCAGCATTGTATATAACCACTTAGCAAAAACCTGTAGAATTTACATTAGTAAATAATTTGTTTACACTTACCCCAAAATTTTGGGAATACACAATCTCCGTGCGCAGATTTAGACTGGACTTAGCTCTGTATTAGATACTTCGAAATCACTTTGGTCTGGAAATTAGAGTTAATTCCTCTGACGGCGGGTGGTCTGCGAAATCCTGTCCTGGTAAAACGATTGTTTAATTCCTCTATGACTTAGTCTTGAATCACTTGGGCCTAGGACAACTTTTGTTAAATTCCTCTTTGACTTGAGATCAAATTCCTAGGGTTCCAGTCTTGTTAATTAAAGTCCTGGCCCCTTTAAGTTTCCAGTCTTGTATTAAAAATGCGGGTTTACTTGTGAAGTCCAAAGTTGCCCAATATTCGATTTGTTACTTATGGTTGTGGAATTTCTGTCCAATTTCTCCTTTTTCTTTCTGGCTTTTAGGAGTCGCTGATATGACTTGTTAGCTGCAGTCTTTCTGTGTGATCGGTGTCTGTGTTTTCATCACACTATATTCTCAGTTCTTAGTGCAAATCATAGATGGCACTTCCGACTAGTGTGCCAATAAAATACATTGTATATCTCAGCTCCTCAAAATGAACCATTCCAATCGAATCTCGTTTAGCACTACGTGGGTGGGGCCTATTTCAAATTCGAAAAATACCCTCATGTGTTTCACAATTCACACTCAGACAACTGAGTGAAAAGGCCCTTGAGTATAAGAGTGAGATCCATCTTTGTTTCATAGATCTGTAAAAGGCGTTTGACAGGGTCCACTGGAGCAAACTTTGGGACTGTTTGGCAAGGAAGAATATTCCAGAACCTCTGATTCATGCTATACAGAGCTTCTACAAGTCTTGCAGAAATTATGGGAGGATAGCAAACCATAAGTCAGAAGAGTTCAGGACCACCACTGGTGTAAGACAAGGTGATATCCTATCACCTTACCTCTTCATACTTTTTATGAACGATGTCATCAAGGCATGTAAGGAGAGAACAAGAAAGTATTCAGTGGGGTACTGGAAGATGAGACAGGTCTATATTTCGGAGCTAGCATTTTCTGATGATGTTGCCCTGATTTGATTGCTAAATCAGAGGCACATCTCCAATCAAACCTGCAAGTCTGGAAGGAAGAGCCGGAGAAGAAAGGGATTGTCATAAGCAGCTCTAAAACAAAATCCATGGTGATATCACGAGAAGAAAGAAGACATCAAATTAAGCTAGGAGAACAGGTCCTGGAGCAGGTCGACCACTTTAAATACCTCGGAGCTATTATAGATCAAAAGGGAGGCAACAAAGAAGAGTTGGCCACTCGAAAAGCAGCAGCTGGGAGACGTTTCAGGCTATAAATCGAGGATTCCTCAGCAAGAGAGAGGTTGGTCAGAAAACGAAGATGGCTGTATACCGCTCCACCTATGTCACAGCCTTGACATATGGATGTGAGTCATGGGAAATGACTACAACCCATAAAAGCCAGATCCAAACTTCAGAAATGAGGTATATGAGGAAGGTGGTTGGAATATCAAGAAGAGACATGGTACGCAACCAGACGATACGTCAAGGCCTTAAATCCTACCCCCTGCAGACCCAAGTAGAACAGTCCCAATTAAGATGGTTTGGCCATATCTGCAAAATGGGAGAAGATCGGATACCGCGACAAGCATGGGAAACAAAGAGCCAAGGATCCAGACGCCGAGGACGACTAAGAGTCCGCTGGGAGGACAACATTAGACAATCTTTGAAGGACCGAGGACTAGAATGGAACCAGGCCAGGAGGAAGACAGCCGATAGGATAGTCTGGCGCTCTCTCTTCCAAACCTCTACACCTCACGGTAGAAGGGGAACGACTAATTAAGTAAGTAAGTGTTTCACAATACTAAATTTAATATCCACGCGTGACTTCTTAGTGTGATGTCATATCATTGCATCAGACGTCCGCCGGCATCTTGTGCACAACTCATAACCACCACCTGTGAACTCATTTGATGTCCATATGCTACCTATCGCCAATATTGTCTCTCCAGTCAGATTATCGTGATAATCACACACAAGTTGGTGCCGTGAAACGATGAACGCATCTATCACCTGTGTAATCTGCCCACCTCAGACGGCTATCTCAGACAGACAATATTGGCTTTTATAGATGTTGATCGGGCGAGACCGTCTTTTCGTGATAAGAATCTCGCTCGCTGACCGGTGATAACGACAAGGTATTATTACGATAATACCCCAGTTCACCTGGCGGAACGTAAATAAGTCTGAGGAGTGGTAAACAAGATAAAGACAATCCCGTAGCAAATACTTCCGTAGGTGAGTGGAGTGTTAGAGACCTCCCCCTACTAGATTCAGCATAGAGATTAAAATAATGAATGGAAGGCCATAAAAATATGCCAAATAATAGCGATGAGTGACAGGAAGAGAAAAATGAAGAAAAACGTGATCCTGCCGGAGTGGACGTGAGATCGCACAACCGTATCGTCTCATGATAAAAGAGCTGTTATTAATAAGTCAAATTCTATAGCATTATTTATTTTCACTTCTCCCCATGTCATTCTTTAGGAGTTGCCCCGTAGCTTCATAGCCAATGCAATTCGGTACGTCTGGCTACAAAGAAGATATCATGAAAGGGTAAGGAATGAAATGAGCACCGGAGAAATCAATCGTGACATCATCAGGAGATGCAACAGAAAGAGCATATCATTATTCTTTGCCATCATATTTTGGCGGGTTAGCTGCTCATTTATTATAACGATGTACATATTCAATAGTGATTGATCTGAGCCATCGTCGCTGTAAGTGTCCTGTGTCTTGGATTTGGGTTTTCTTTTTTCATTGGTTTGCTTACACAACAATTACGTCGACGTCACCAATTTTTAATATAATTCTACGATATGTAAGATTCTAAGTTTTGTATAACAGTGAATGGACAACTATACTGTCACTGAGCTTATGACTATATACAAATGATGACATTAATGATGAAACTGATAAATATCGAACACTTCCTTGTGATCGCACTTTATATTCGTGTCTCATGTGTTATCATTTATAGCCACGCAATGTTGTCAGTTATCAAAATCTCATCATGACTTTAACAAAATTCGACAGAATAAATGTATAAATATGAATCAGTTGTGTGTGTGTGTGTGTGTATATATATATATATATATATATATATATATATATATATATATATATATATATATATATATATATAAATATATATATATATATATATATATATATATATATATATATACACTGAGCGACTTTAATTACGCATCACTATATGAATCACTCACCAAGATGTCTGAGAATAAAATAATGGTAACATGTTTGATATCACTGGAAACAGTATCCATTGACCGACCGTTTCCCGCAATTCGCGTAGCAGTGCATGCAGTGTTAAAAAAAACTACATTCACAAATGTAAGGTGGGGGTCAAATTGAAAAGTCACAAATGTCGTTGTTGTCATTGTAACGCGCTCAGTAGTGCGTTTGGCCACCGTTGGCATCAAGGCAAGCCTGGCAGCGTCTCCGCATGGAGTTAATCAGTGTGCGTAGAAAATCCTGGGCGAGTCGATCCCATACTTCGGTTATATCGCGTCGCAAATGATCCAGGGTCTGCGGTCGTCGGTGCCGGTAGAGTTGGCGTCCAATCTCGTCCTAGACGTGTTCAATGGGTGCCATATTTGGAGACAACGAAGGCCATGGTATGACAGCGATGTTATTGGCCCAAAGGAGCGCTGTGGTGGCCCTAGCTGTATGTGGTCGTGCGTTATCATGCTGGTACAGCTGGAGCTCGGGATGATACTGGAAGAGGATTGGGCCGACTCGATAAATGACGTCTGGCGTTGAGTTCTGCCGCCTGCCAGTCGAACGTCGCACGGTGTGCGCTGGATATGTTTCCACGTCTCCCAACATCTTTGCTGTTACAGCTGTAAAAAAAACCGATTCCGGAAATGAAGCTGCCGTATATACGCGTCCTGTTGAGGTGTCGTAACTCTGGGTTGACCTTGACGGGGTCGATCTGCAATGGATCCAGTGGCCATTAAACGTTGTTGCAGTCAGACGATGGTGGACTGGTTGCAATTCAAGTGTCTGGAAGCTTCTCTGGTGGACATCCCGCCTGTTATCCTTCCTATCGCTCTTTCTCTCTCTGCAGCGCTCATTCTAGGCAGGTTTGACGACGTGTTTTGTGGTTGTGGACTAAAATATTGACTGTTTTCCAGTTCCGTAGTGCTCTAGGCTGAGCTCTGGGTGAAAAGAAATTAATGTTTCCGTGCAGAATTTTTACCAGGCACCTAAAAACCATGTTTTGGACAAAAAACGTGTTTCACGTGCTACTCTTGTCCTTCAAGCTTTGCTGGCGCAAAATGACTATGCTGACCTCTGGGCGGTGACTTTGTGAACCTGTGTACTAATTTCGGTAACAATTGCATGACTATAATGATACTTTACCAGGCCACTCGTATAGTGATCGTAATTAAACCGTCGCTCAGTATATAAAATATATATATATATATATATATATATATATATATATATATATATGAGAATTGTGTGTATAAAGAAATATACTGTTATTTATAGTTCACATGATCATATTTTAGTTATTGTTACAGACAAGTAAAGATATTATAAACCTATTTCCACATTTTGGCAGTTCAACAGTATAATCAAAGAACATGTTTAAAAAAAAAGAAAGTTGGATAGAAGGTTATTTCATTAGGTCAGGAATGAATGTTTGGTTGCCAAGCATTACCTTAACTTAGCACTTAATAGCGTGGTATCTGTGCCACTAATTGGTTTGTGACATATACTTTTAAATACAAAATAATTGGTAACTTTTAAATTATATATAACATGAGAAATTATAAATGACATCTTCGGTAAATTATGCCATTTTAACGGTTTCTGGTTGTTTCTTTACTGCTTAAGGGAAATGTAAAAAAAAAAAAATCCCTTGATTCACATTTAATATTAGTCACATAATGTGACTTAAAAATTCAAATCAATACTGCAACGTTGTCTAAACCAATGTGTGTCATGAAATGCACCGTGACATTAAGTGTTCTTAGTAATAACGAATATACAGTTAAATTTTCACTCAGAGAAAACATTTCTTTGATATTATGAAGCATCGATTGTAAGGAGGAAAGAAATGCAATTATACGCTTATGAAATTCGCTATTTTTGTTTCCTTTTGTCTCACGCTGATGTTAATAAATATTCAGTCTTCCGTGTTTGATATTCGCAAGAAATTGTGGACAAAACCATTTGTGCTCTGTGCCCTTCCAAGCGAAAAATTGAAAGAAGAAGACGAAATATATATTTGGACTTTAAATTACACAGGCACGTTCGCTTAATGAATAAAACTATGTTCAAACGGCGCCAATATTAAAAATATAACAAATATAGATAATAGTGGTTCAAGCTTCGTAGGGTTTTTAAACAACTTACAAGAACATTTAGAATTTATGTCATCCGTATAATAGATTATTAAACAAACAAAAAAATCATTAAATAGACTCCATGTGGGCTTGTGGTCACTGGCGGATCTAGAAATTGTCCAAGTTAGGGGTGCTACATCAGAATGATAAGGCTCTCCCTCAATCCCTTCCCCCCTCGCAAGTTATTTACAAATATTTTCAATTAAAAAAAAAATAACCAATTTAGAAACAAATATGATAACTTGATAGTTTTATTATATAGTAACTTAAAAACATTCATTTTTTTTAAAAAGCTAACATAGTTACATAGGTAACAATTACAAAATAGAGAAAATGTTATAAAAATTAATACATATTTTATATTATAGCATTACATTTTTTTTATTGGAAATTGACTGCATGATACTGAAATTATCCGCCTCTTGTTACAAAGTCCTCTGTTGAAGTTCCTTTGTGTTGCCTGCCTGGCGCCGTAATTTATATCATTGTTGTCTGTCGGTTAAGTTTATTGTCTGTCATTGTCTCGCCACGTGGAATTACTTGCAGACTACATTCGTAACCTTTAGGGTACTTACCAATGTCTAGTACGAGACATGTTTTAATTCGTCCGTCGTCCGACCTAACGATTACTTATATTTAAGTCCCAATTGCGGGGGGGGGGGGGGGGGGGGGAGGGGGGGGGGGGGGGGGAGACTACTGGAGCGGTTGTTATGAGATACAGATTCCTAAGGGATGGGCAGTCTAAATAACTCCATTAAAATAAGGGTTTATAATCGGGGGAACACTGAATTCAAAACAGAGATTGAGCTATGTATTAGACGGGTCGGGCGTCGGATATTACATCGTAATGTGTCATTCAATAAATGCGTTTCGTTGGATAAATCAGTAGGTATTTTACTTCAAACACAGGTTTAGTCACGACCAAATTAATTATGGGCTTTACATTTGGCTTTTAAGCTTTATGAGTTTTATTTTGTTCCAAAGTAAACTTTGAACCAAATAATAGCAAAACAAACAAAAAAATACAGGAGTGATACAGGTTTTAAGTGCCCACTTTCATTATTGTTACAAAATGTGTTAAAACAGAAATACAAATATTCCATACATTCTGTTGGATGGAATAAAAGTGGAAAGCTAGTTACGATTAATCAGCAATCCACTATATTTTTAACAAATATATATTATATAAAATAAGAGAAGCGTATTTTCCACCTACGTATTCGCACACAATTGTTTGACCACTTCTAAGCTATCTAGAAGTCTGAAGTTTGTCACACCTAAAGATCGTAATATATGATGCCTAGAAAAATCCGTAAAAAAAACAAAAACAAATTCAATACGACTGTTTCGTAAAAAGGCCAGAAACGTTAACCGCTAAAGGAAATAATTTTATAATAATGTTTCAGCTTAAAGGCAAATTAGCAGCTTATTATAAAGTTAATGTGTGTGATTTATAATCTAAATTGTTTTTTTATATTTAAAATGCACTTTTAATAATAAAGTCAACGTTTTAAAGTGTAAAAGTTTAATAGAATATTTAAGATTCTGTATGGTTAATATTGATATTGAATTACTATTAAAAAGTAATTCATTTTAGACAGCTGAACGATTTTAACTGCTGAAATTGTCACATTTGGTCGCTTATTCATACAGTTGTTGATTGTTGTCAACACATGTTTCTTGTCATTCCCAGGCCTTACCAGAGATGTTTATGCTTCATAACATTTTTATAATTTCCTGGTGATTCTCTTTGTCTAATGAATTAGTGTAGTCTAACAAATTCAAAATATAGATTAGATTTTACTTCTGTTGTCCTCTCTATTAGTTTCCTTTTAATATATTCACTTTTGTAAGAGCACTTTTACTTTCCACAAAATCCCATTGTTCGTTTCAAGTCTTTGCAATTGTCATTTAGACATACTTCTTTTGCTGTGTTATCTTTCTTTATTATTTACATATTTAGCAAGTCGTATTCCTATTTGCGTTGCTTAGTTGTTGGGCTTGTATCCAACTTTTCAAATATCTCAAGTGTCATTAACTTCTTTTTAGCAGTCCCCATTTCACTGATATACTTGATATTATCTTCAATTTCTGATGACTCGTTTACTTACCGTGTCTCAAACATGGAACATTGCCTTCCGTGACATTTTAAACCTATACTCCAAAGGACAGTTGTAATTATTAGACAGAATGAGAATCTGCTGTCTAAAATGAGTTAATTTATAATTGTCTTCCTGTTGAAGCGGATTCTTGTTATTATTATTGAGGGTCAAATACGTTACGCTCTAGTCACCAAATTGAAAGTCCTGGGTATCATCAATTTCTTTCCCTTTTGGACCTCATTTTATCTGTGCTATAATCGCGAATGTTATGAATGAGCGAACTGTGGTAAATTAGTAGTATGACGAAGGGCTTAATAAACACAGCCAATTCCAACTATAATCTGATAAATCCATCTTTTTGAGTCCAAATAAATACATATTTATTACATTACACGAAGACATCTTAATTCATGGCATTGCAGACATTCATCATAGTTTAATTTAAATATTGCCGTCCGTTCCAGTTACCTATTGTCGTCAGAACATCATGGGCTGTATACTCGCGTTGCCGCTGTGCAGTCAACCGGTAATGATACCCATTAGTTTCTGCGAATACGGATCATAAAGAATGATCGTAAATCCTTCCATAAAACTTCTCTACTTCCATAATAATGGTTATCCACAACCATAAGAATTCCATTAATTCATTTACAATTATACGGCCGACCCTCTCGCCTAATCTCAATAATAAATTCTGCAATATGAAGACTGTCACTGGAAGGAATCAAAACCACGTCTTACTGGTTCGACGGTCAGAATCAAAAGGGTAAACGAAGAACGTAGTCAAGCGGGACTATGTCAACCGTACCACGACATAAAGTTACTATACACTTCGCGTTCAATAAAATACCGTGAAGCGTGAAAAACATTCTTTATTTATAACATCTCAAGCATCTAATGCGTAACTTTAAAGTGCTCACAACTGTAGCAGACGACATCGTTAAAACGTGTCGTAGCACTTCCTCTTAGATATTTAGCCACAGACTGTCAAAGCAGTCAGTGGACATCACGCCTGGTGGCGTCTTGTAGGGTAGCAACAAATTGCTTCCACTTTGTTCGGTCGTTGGCCATTCTTCGTACAGTGCCCCAACTCTGGTTTAATCTTTGCATCTCGGCCTCCTCATTTCTCTGCCAAGTTGTTTTTGGCCAGCTTCTCTTTCGCTTTCCTTCGGTGGTCCATAGCATAGCTGTTATTGTAATGGCATCAGGGTCCCTTCTCCGAACGTGGTCAATCCAACTCCAGCGTCTGCCAGCTATGATTGTGTGCATATCCTCTTGGTTACTCCGAATAAGTAGTTCTTGATTGGTGATGGTATTCCACGAAAAGCTTCGGAGAATTTTCCTTAGGCAAATTGTGTGAAAGGATGTTTGTATTACTCTCCAGCATTCCGCACCATAGAGAAACAGAGAAAGTGCGCAGCGCTCATATAATCTTAATGTGGTGTTGTACATGAAAGACTTCCAGAGGTTGTTGAGACTAGCAAAGGCTGTTCTCGCTTTATTCATTCTGTTCTTGATGTCTTTGCTTGTTCCGCCGTCTGGTGTTACTATGCATCCTAGTTATGTAAGTGTGCATGTCTGTTCTAGCTTCTGGTTTCTTATTGTTATTGGCTCAGGATTGCGCACAGTGAGTGTCATGACCGTTGTCGTCTTTAGATTGATGTTCAGATCCACCTGCTGGCTATTCTTATTCAAGTCTGTCTATTTTTTCTTGGATGTGTTGGTGTGAATGTGCAAGTAGTGCAACGTCATCTACATATTCCAGATTTGTCAGCGTAAAAAACGTTGTCCATCTAATTCCTCTTGGGCTGCTCTCTGTTGTCTGGTGCATCACCCAGTCTATGACTGTCAAAAATAAAGTTGTTGATAAGGGTCATCCCTGTCGTACTCTTGTCTTCACCACGAAGGTTAGGTTGCTGAACACAACACTGCATGTAAAATTAGAATAGAGGCTTTTTATAATGGAAACAATGCAGCTGAGAATTCCATAAGCACTCAGTATTGCCCATAGGCGATCCCAGGGTAAGCTGTCAAAAGCTGTTTCAAAATCAACAAAGTTAATGTATACCCGTCTCTGCCATTCTGAGCTTTGCTCTATAGTGTTCCTGAGAGTGAATATATGATCTGCACATCTTCTGTTCTTTCTGAATCCCGCTTGTTCTTTCCTCAGTTTATAGTCTACTGCTTTTGAAATTCTCAAGACAATTATCCTGCCTAGTATTTTACTGGGAAATGAGAGGAGAGTAATTCCTCTCCATTTGTTGCAGTCTGCAAGGTCGCGCTTCTTGAGCAATTTGACAATTATCCCATTACTCCATTTCGTTGGTGTTGTCTCTGTTTTTCAGACGTGTGCAAATAGTGGTTCTAAATGTTCTGCTGCTAGTTCAGGGTCTGCCTTGAATAACTCTACATTTAAATTGTCGTGACAAGGCGATTTTCCATTCTTAAACCCTTTGAAAGCTGTGATGATTTCTTCTCTTCGTGGAATGTCTGTATTTACGTCTAGGTTACTGTCAGCTTGAGGAACATTCAGCTGCGTCTCTGGTAATTCTTTATTCAGTGTTTCTCTGAAGTGCTCTTCCCATCTAGTCTCCTGCCCCTGTGCTGTAGTCATAAGATTTCTTTACTTGTCTCTCACTAATGTAATATTGTTTGCTGATTAGATTTAGTTATTTTATAAACTGTGCTTTGTTCATTTCTCTGTGCTGCCTCCTCTGTCTGTCTTGCAAGATCATCCAGAAATTTCCTTTTGTTGGCGCGGGTTTGACGTTTTACTTCTTTGTCTAGCTGACTGTACTGTTCGCGCTATATTTCTTTTAACCTGGGAGACTTTGCTTCTATTTCTTTCTTTTCATTTCTTTTCTCATCGCTATGGTGTTTAACGTTTCTAGTGTTATCCAATCTTGTCTCTTTCTTTACAGGAATTCCAAGCATGATTAGCTGCTTTCCTTGTATATTGTTGATGTTAAATTTCTAGTCAAAATCAAAGTCGCTGTATTTTCCTCGCTATTGACAATTTGATATTGTCTCTTTACATCAACGACAAAAGCTATTTTGGTAAGGGAGTCCTTAAGTTTCATGAAGTTATACCATTTCTGTTTGGTTGCAGTTGGTCCAGCAGCTCTGAGTTTCAATTTCAGTCTTGTTACTACTAGGTGGTGATCACTTCCTACATCTGCACCTCTTCTTACTTTCATGTCTTGTAATGCATGCCTCCATCTACCATTGGTCCAAATGTAGTCTATCTGGTTTCCGTCTCGTCCGTTTGGTGATTGGCACGTTAACTTGTGCACGTCTGTGTGTAGAAAAAGTGTTCTCCAGTGACCAAGTTGTTAATGCTGCAGAAGCTTACTAGTTTGTCCCCATTCTCATTTACTGTTCCACTGCCGCATTTCACCATTACTCTTTCATTAAAAGTATTGTGTGTTTTAACTTTTGCATTGAGGTTTCCCATTACTATAATAAGATCGTGCCTAGGTGCAGTTTCCTTTACCTTTTGTAGCTGTTGATATAATTTGAACTTGACTTCTTTATTGCTGTCATTTGTTGGTGCATTGCACTGTATTACTGTGGTGTTTGTGAATCTCCTTCTCAGTCTTGTTCTTATCAGTCTGTTGTTGACAAGTTTCCATTCCAGTAATCACCTTGCTATTCCTTTCTTTAGGATAATGGCTATGCCTTCATTGTGCTGAACATCCTCTCTGCCAGAGAAGAGTACTGTGTCTCCTGTAGCTGTTTTTATTCTCCCGGTCCATCTGCTTTCACATATTTCCAGGATATGTAATCTGTAGTTCCTCATCTGCTGTAATCTGAATCAGTTTCCTTACCTCATTCGTGGTTCTGACGTTCCAGCATCCAATTCTTGTTTCGTGTTTTGCGATCGGGGCATCCGTTTTCATGCCAATGGCTTCCTTTCCGCTTTCATTACTGACAGTCATAGAGACTTTGGATTTCCGTCCCCCATCAAAGTTTTTTTTTCCCATTTGTTGCTGTCTCCGTAACGGTTAACGATTGTTTACTTAGACAAGGGTGTTGGCTATGCGGTAAAACCTCCTTCATGGAGTACCATTGTACGAGCTTTTAAAAGTATGACCACTACCCTCGCAGACCTGTCCAGCTTGGTTGAGACTACCAAGAGTAAAACTCCCGCTGGCATAGCTCTGGGAATTGTCAGGGTACGCAAGCTGCCATATCACTACAAGGTATAGGTACTATTGATGGCAGCTTTATAATTTTATACTTCAATATAAAATATTAGCCATGTAAAATCTTAAACATTCTATTACAGTTTTACATTTTAAGATGTTTACTTAATTATTAAAAGTGCATTTTGAAAATAAAAATAAAATTAGTTTACAAAAATCACACATATCCGTTAGCTATAGCTTTATTACAAGTTGCTAATTTTCATTTAAACTGAAAAAAAAATTATTGTACAATTATTTCCCTTTGCGCTCAAGGTTCTGGCCTAGTTACGAAGCAGTCGTAATGAATGTTCTCTTTTTTTCAGATTTTTCTAGGGTATCATATCTTAAGACCTATCAGCAGGCCAAATTTCAGACTTCTAGGTCGCCTAGAAATGGTCAAACGAAATCCAAACCCACAGACAGATGGAAAATACGCTTCTCTTATTTTACCACCTATGTCGTAGTAACCAATCTTGTCCCATTCAGCAGACAATTTGTATTCCGCTCTAACAGAGAGAATTCTGAAAAGAGGGATACACAAATAACCAGAACGTTTGTCCACAACAGCCAGTCACAGAAAGTAGGGTGACACGAAGAATGGCAAAATTAAACATTTCACACTTACAAGTATCGTCTCGGGACATGTCAGGTGTAAGCGACGGAACAATGTTTATATTCCCATGCATTGTCTATGGTGTTGTGTGTCAACTGATCAACATTTTTGGCATAGTCACCAACATCATCAACATCATCTGTTTTATCAACCAAGGTTTCCACGATTCTACCAACATTAGTTTATTAGGTAAGTAAGCTGAAAATCCTCGAAGATCATCGACCACTAACTGTTCAAATAACAATTTCTTAACCTGTGGTTAACATGTCCATCTCTATGGAGTTTGTGAATATATCCTAGGGGTTTCGTTTACGTAACATCACATTCAAAATGTAAAATTGTAAACTACGCTTATGTGCACGTTTTTGTCTCAAAAGAAAGGGTCCTTAACCTGTATTGGGCAATACAAGGGATCCATTGCACACACACACACACTCGATGTACGTTGGTTGCAATGAGGGAAAACTCATAGGTGCTCAATCTCCTTCAGCACATGTCGAAGAATGCTAACTTTTCCTGTTGCACACTGGTTGTGTACAAGACCGACGCACCTTTTCATATGTCTATCCCTGCTAGCCTTACGTTTGAAGCCAAATTCTAGCAACCTTAGTCTTTTTGATTCATTTATTGCAGTGTCGTTTTCTAACTGGTAATCAATAACTGTCCTTATGTATCTGTGTGATTTCTTTATAGTGATTTTTCCGTTCATAAGAAAAGTTAAAATCAATATATTTCCGTTCCTGTTTTATCCATTAGGGGTGTAATGAAGTCTGATTCATATCTGAACTGTCTCATACTACCTACTGTCTGGCTAAAGAAGCAATGAGTGATACTTCGTAGGTTGTATATATTGTTTCAGGTTGTGGAGGATTTGATGTTATGAATTGTTGTTATGTAGTATATTTGTATTAAATGAGATTAGCTATGAAGGTCCCTGAATTTACCCAATAGTATTGTGAACTTTTCAGGGTACCTTTCCGCTACCACCCCTTTTATCTCATTCAAAATGTATTTATATTATTATATTAAATGACTTCGTGTAGTGTCTAGGGTTATGAATGTAGAGTGTAATGTACAAAATCAACAAACATACAAACAAATAGTTTATTATTCACAACAGCACACAGTACTACCACAATAACATACAAACGACACTTTAAAAGGCTATCTTATTTAAGACTGTGGTTGAAATTTGTGTAAATATGATTTTTACAATTTTATTATCCTGATTCTAATTTATTTTGAATCAGGACTGACAATTTAAAAGTGAAATCAAAATAATCAATTACATCAGTCAAATATGACAATAGATCCTCTGTCCATACATAAAATATTTTTCTAATATACGTCTGTAGTGTTCTCCTACTTTAAGGTAATACTGGTAGTACCACTAGGTTGTTGTTTCAAATCATACCCTTGTAGTACTGTTTGTTTCTATTTGTCACTTGTGGAACTATTAAATATTTGTCCCAGTTTATTCACGGTCACTTTTTATATTTCTTCTTTAATTCTGGTAGTTGAACTCTCAGGTGCCGAACGAGAACTTATCTTGGCAGTAGAATATAGGTTGAACCTTTCCTCTGCTCGCTTGACAATATGTTCCCTGATTGATAGGCAATGGCCACCAGCATGGGCTCGCAGTAAACAGGCAGAGTCCTGAATCAATCAGTTTTCAAGCGTTTGGTACCACATTAACGTCAGTACCCAGGACCTCTGAAATGTGAAGGTATGCATCCTTCTTAATATCTAGCATACACTAATAGTCCACATTCTAGGACAGGTACATTACAAACAAACAAAAGGGTCATAGCCTTTTACAAACCTATGCCACCATTTTCTTTTGATGTGACAATGTACACCAGTATTCCTTTCCCTACTAGTTACAACGCCACTGCAATTCCAGCTGTAATCTCTTCCATATAATATGATAGGTGTTATGCTCCTTTATGACAATCATACATATTCTTGTAGTTTTACACCTCTCTGACAGTCTATCACATTTTGGATCAATCTTTGGGCTTTGCCTCATGTTCGCTATAGACCCACTCATGTCCAGACATATATTATTATTTCACATTCAATTTTTATATAAAATACAGGTTAATAAATGTCAATCTTACCACAATTTTGTTCAATGAAATACACAGAGACGATGACTGACACAGTTTCGATCTGTTTTGTTGCCCAGGCTGCCCAGAAATTGTATATTAAAGCACAGCCTGATCTCATCTATCACTGTTAGAATTTTTTCTAGTAATGGCGTCCCCCTTAACGCTTATTCTGACAATATCGATTCAGTTGGCCAATGACTCTTAATTTTACAGTGTAAACAGTCTTTTCAAAAAATATCTTTCAAACCTTTCCTACGTTTCTAGGCTATTTATGTTTATTCAAAGGTCAGCCAATAATATTTCGTCTCACTTCAAATGCCACCCAATCGGATTAACTGTACTATCTGAGCCTATCTGTCACCTACTTTTTCCCCCAAAAATATGCGATCCAATCTAAGCAGATATGACTTGACCTGACAGTATCTCTGATCTCTATGTATTGTTTTATCAATAGTTGATTAGTTAAGGGACTATTTATATAACTAACACCATATTCTTGGTTAGCAAGTCTTCAGGTACACGAATATACGATTTTTATGGGGCTATGAGGCTTGGTTCAAAAGTCTATCTTTTTTCTATGTTAGTTGTTTATTTTTAAACTACCTCTCGTTCACTCTTTTTCCATGTAATATCAAGCTAAATACGAGAGCTTAGGTCATTCATAATAAGAGCTTAACATGTTTACATGGCCGTAGTGTCCACAATTCTAACTTTTTCATCGTATTTGGGGAAACTCCTAAGGCAAGGCTTTCCACTGTGCTACAGTTGGCTTTTAGTTTAAAATCAATGCAAAACGAATTAGCATTTCATCTATCCTTGCCCCTCCTCGTTCCACAATGCATTTTAGGCAAATATTTTCTTAGAACTAGGAAAAGTGGGTGTTTATGTCAAGGACGAATTTGAAAAATTGGGTACCGTTTTATTCGGCTATTCGTTAGCAAATAATAATCTGAAGGCTTAGGCGACACCAACCGTTCTAGCAGAAAATTATTTTGTACTTTCTAATCTTTGCCTTTATGCCCTATACTGTTACATATTAATTTAGATATTGTATTTAGAAATCACTACACATCTCCCCGCTTTAGAACAGACGATCATATGTCAGTTCCTACTTCTAAATACACATAGATGAATTTACTATCTATGCCTGGTGACTACTCTGATGTTCGTCGTACGGATGTCTGCTTAAAAAATCAGCTTCCACATTATTTTTTCCGGGAATGTACTCTATGGTAAACTGGAATGGCTGTAAGAGCAAAGACCAGCGTAATAATCTAGCATTTTCATGCCTTGCTTGTGACAGACACACGAGTGGTTTATGGTCTATCTGGATCTTAAATGATTTTCCATAAAGATAAATCTGGAACTTTTTTATAGCCCATATGACTGCCAGACATTCTTTTTCACTTGTTGAATATTTTTGTTCCGCTGTGTTCAACTTACGGCTAGCATAAGCTACTGGGGTTAATTCCCCATCAAGTGAATTTGACCGTTGTAATAGAGCTGCACCCAAACCGATATTACTAGCATCCGTTCTCACTATGAATTCTTGACTCAAGTCAGGTAATTTCAAAATAGGCGTGCTTGTGAGCTTTTCTTTCAATTCTTGGTATGCTAATTCACACTGCGCTGTCCAAATAATTCTATCAGGATTTCCTTTGCGCGTTAAATCAGTCATTGGAGCACATATGGAGTTAAAGTTTTTAATATACTTTTGGTAGAAACCACATAATGAAACAAAAGATCTCACATCTTTTTTGTTTGTTTGTGGTCTTGGTGCCTTTTTTACTTCTCCAGGTTCTTGGGGTCAGGGGTCATGTTTCCCTGATGTACTGTGTGTCCCAAGAATTCTAGCTCTTCACATCCAACACAGCATTTCGTCGGTCTAGCTGTCAAATTGGTCTCTCAGTCGATCAAACAACATATTCAGAGAGTTAATGTGTTCCTCAAATGTATCTGTTGCTATGAGAATATCATCCATGAAGTTGGTGATGCATGGATTCTTCAGGGGATCCAGTAACTTTCTCATCATCCTCGAAAACACACTCGGTGCATTTTTCAGCCCGAATGGCAACATATTAAATTCATAATGTCCTTCCGAGGTGCTAAAGGCTAAATAAGGTTTGACTTCCGGCTTTACTGGAATCTGATAGTAGCCTTTACTCAGATCCACTTTAGAGAAATATTTAGCTTTATTCAGCCTGGCAAACAGCTGATTTGTATCAGGTAATGGATCTACCTGACCTTCTGTGACAGCATTCAGTTTCCTGTAATCTATACACAGTCGGTGTTCTCCAGAGGGTTTTCTCAACAGAACCACACTGGAGCTGTAAGGAGATTCACTGTGCGAGATAATCCCTTCTCTCAACAGATAATCTATCTCCTCCCTTAAAGCTTTCTCCTTAGCGAACGGAATCGAATAGGCTTTCATACAGATTGGTGTTGGGTCTATGAGTTTCATATCATACTCCAATAAATTTGTATGCCCCGGACGGACCGTTAACACATCTGTATGATTATTCAGAACCTGTTGAACCCTCTCCCTCTGATTTTCCGTTAAGTGTGTGCTGATTTTTACTTGTGCAGCGGTTTCACAGGGATGTAAAGGATATTCATGAGAATTGAGTGGTTCCTTTTTCATCTCCATTGCAACAGACAAGGTCAGTAGGTGTGTCTCTTCCTGGTTTTCTCTGTCCAGATAATTCTTCAGGAGATTCACATGATAGATTTTCTCTTTCCCTTTCTTATCTATCTTATAATTTGCTCTAGACACCTTCTCTAGAACTGTATATGGACCTTGCCATCCAATTTGCAATTTATTCTGGCTGCCGGGCAGTAGAAGGAGCACCTTCTCTACCACAGCTAATTCTCGATCCTTCGCTTTCTTATTGTAATAGGCAGCATGCTTTTTCCTGGCTTGTCTCAAATTTTCATTGGCAAGTTTCCAGCCAGTTTTAAGACGAGTGGCCAGCTCGTTCACATATTGATATGATGAGGTAATATTTTCTTCTGCCTTTTCATCGGTCCAGGTCCTTAACAGTGCTTCCAAGGGACCTTTTATTGGCCTTCCAAAAAACAATGTTGCCGGGGCCATACCGGTTGAACTATGGGGTACCTCCCGATAGGCAAACAAGGCGGCGGGAAGGTACTGGTCCCATGTATCTGGTTTTTCATGTGCCAACTTCCTCAGGATCGACATGAGTGTCCCGTTAAATCTTTCCACTTGGTCATTTCCTTGAGGACGATGCGGGCTACAATGAAAGTGTTTGGCTTGAAAGATCCTGAATACTTCTTCTGTTAGTTTCCCCTTGAACTGAGAGCCATTATCAGTCAAGATTTGGTTGGGAAAGCCTAACCTGGTGAAGATTGTGAGTAATGCCTCTGCCACATGCTTCGAATCAATTGATGACAGGACTACCGCCTCTCCCCACATAGAACAAGTTTCCACCAGAGTCAGAATGTAACTGTTCCTCCTCTTGGTCCGAGTGAGAGGTCCAACAATGTCCACTGCAACTCTTTCAAAAGGTGTTCCCACTATGAGCATTTCCCGTAGAGTTGCTGGAGCAGTCCAATGCCTTGGAGCTACCCGTTGGCACTCTGGACAGGATTTTATATATCTCTTTATGTCTTCAGTTATTCCTGGCCAGAAATAATGACAAGCTATACGCTGTCCTGTTACGCTGATCCCTATATGACCACTGAAGGGAATCGCATGCCCTAGTTCCAACACTTTAGTCATATATGAATTTGGAAGGACCAGCTGTCCGTGACCATTGGATCCATTTCCAGCCTTCCTATATATCAATTTGTTTTTCATATAGAAGTCTCCCTTGCCTGGAGGTGTATGACATTTGGGCAATTTCTTAAAACAAGGCTTGAGGGTCTTATCCTCCGCCTGTGCCTTCCTCATCTCCTCTGGATGGGTATTTATCGGATTATCCTCCTACTTTTTAGACTGTGATCTGGTCTGCACTGTTGCCATGGTCACAGGTCTCTTGGGATTCCCCAAGAAGGCATATCTACACCCCAATATCAGAGGGTAGATTGGTTCATTTATCACTGCTGCTTTTATGATTCCTTCCACATATCGCGTTTTCACATTTATCCTGGCGACGGGAAGTGTCATGGTCGCTACATCCTTGGTTGCAGTTTGAATCTCCACTGTTTCTGTGGTGTATTGATCGGCCTGCACCAGGTGAGAACTCACAACTGAATCATAATCTAATCCAGTATCATACAAACACCTTATGGTGACACCATTGCATGTTACATCTTCACACACTGGGGGGTGGTAAGGTTCCTGTTGTTCAGTAGGGTTGACCTTTACTCCCTTTCTCCCACTTTTCATTGCATCGAAAGTAGGAGTTTTACTTCTACAATTTTCAGTGTTATGGTTGTCCAAACGACAGATTTTACAATACTTCTTTCCTTGGTTAAAAGGTTTTCTTTCATCATATTTACTTTCATTGAATTGTGAGGTTTTATTTTTATAATCATTGCGTGGCCTATCAAACTGGTGCTTACCTTTGTTCTGGTCTCTATGGTCAAACTTATTAAAGTTTTGAGGTGCGTTAAAATTGTCTACCTGTTTCTTTTTATTACCAACTACCTCTGCCTGGGCTGCCTGATACCTCTCAGCGACATTGAGTAACTCACCCAGCCTCTCTGCACCTTGTTCCATGAGAAACTTTCTCAGGTCTGGAGCCATGGACTCTCTTAGCTACTCAATAAGGATCATCTCCTTAAGATCTTGGGTATTCCCCAGAGCAGTCCATTTCTCCAAGTAGGTCTCTAACCGTGCAGAGAACTGGTGATAAGTCTCACCCGACAGTAGTTTGGCATTCCTAAATGTTTTTCTATAAAATTCTCCGTTCTTTTCGTATCTTAATAAAAGAGCCTGCTTTAGCATGTCATAATTGTCTTGGTCATCTCTCCTCATCTTGGCAAAAACTTCATAAGCCGTTCCTCTAAGCCCTTGTGATATCTTTAGGCTCCACTTCTCTCTCTCTCTAACCCATATGTAGTAGCTAAAAGCTCAAATCTATTTAAATACCCTTCGATGTCACCTTCTTTCTCAACAAAATGATCTACATGAAAACCCATAGCTGAGGTTGAGGCTCCCTGACTGGCAGTGGCATCTGAGGCAAAGGGGCTGGCACCATTTTCAGGAGCATGGCCTTGAAATTCTAACTCCCTTAGTCGTATCTCATGCTCCCTCTGTAATCTTTTCTCCTCCTTTTCTGCTTCCCTTTCAGCAGCCTGTCTCTTTTCCTCTCTTTCAACAGCCTGTCTCTTTTCCTCTCTTTCAGCAGCCTGTCTCTTTTCTTCTCTTTCTGCGGCCAACCTCTTTTCTTCTCTTTCTGCAGCCAACCTCTTTTCTTCTGCCTCCAATGCCCTAGCCTCCTTGTCAGCCTCAATTTGTAACTGTAATTTTCTTTCTTCTGCTAACTTCCTATCTTCCCTTTCAATATACTTGTCACATTCTGAAGTTACATATTGGATCAAAGCCTGACCCTCCATGTTCATTTCCTTAGCAGTCAGCACAGTAGCAGATCGAAACTTTGCCAGATCAGCCATTTGTACTATGTAACCTTTAAAATTTCTAACTATACAAATCTCTAATTATGGCTAATAATTTCTAATGATAACCAAGAACAACCACAGGCACTGATAGCTCAACTACTATTCAATTTCTCCAAAAGGAATGCTTTTAGTTTTATACTATCTGAGATTCCTAATATAATTGATAATATTTTAAGAATTTACAGTCCCAGAAGCAACTACCCAATATAGCTGGTGTTATGAGAAATTCAATCCCGGACAAGCCCCCAATATATGTGGTGGATTTGATGTTATGAATTGTTGTTATGTAGTATATTTGTATTAAATGAGATTAGCTATGAAGGTTCCTGAATTTACCCAATAGTATTGTGAACTTTTCAGGGTACCTTTCCGCTACCACCCCTTTTATCTCATTCAAAATGTATTTATATTATTATATTAAATGACTTCGTGTAGTGTCTAGGGTTATGAATGTAGAGTGTAATATTTAAAATCAACAAACATACAAACAAATAGTTTATTATTCACAACAGCACACAGTACTACCACAATAACATACAAACGACACTTTAAAAGGCTATATTATTTAAGACTGTGGTTGAAATTTGTGTAAATATGATTTTTACAATTTTATTATCCTGATTCTAATTTATTTTGAATCAGGACTGACAATTTAAAAGTGAAATCAAAATAATCAATTACATCAGTCAAATATGACAATAGATCCTCTGTCCATACATAAAATATTTTTCTAATATACGTCTGTAGTGTTCTCCTACTTTAAGGTAATACTGGTAGTACCACTAGGTTGTTGTTTCAAATCATACCCTTGTAGTACTGTTTGTTTCTATTTGTCACTTGTGGAACTATTAAATATTTGTCCCAGTTTATTCACGGTCACTTTTTATATTTCTTCTTTAATTCTGGTAGTTGAGCTCTCAGGTGCCGAACGAGAACTTATCTTGGCAGTAGAATATAGGTTGAACCTTTCCTCTGCTCGCTTGACAATCTGTTCCCTGATTGATAGGCAATGGCCACCAGCATGGGCTCGCAGTAAACAGGCAGAGTCCTGAATCAATCAGTTTTCAAGCGTTTGGTACCACATTAACATCAGTACCCAGGACCTCTGAAATGTGAAGGTATGCATCCTTCTTAATATCTAGCATACACTAATAGTCCACATTCTAGGACAGGTACATTACAAACAAACAAAAGGGTCATAGCCTTATACAAACCTATGCCACCATTTTCTTTTGATGTGACAATGTACACCAGTATTCCTTTCCCTACTAGTTACAACGCCACTGCAATTCCAGCTGTAATCTCTTCCATATAATATGATAGGTGTTATGCTCCTTTATGACAATCATACATATTCTTGTAGTTTTACACCTCTCTGACAGTCTATCACATGGTGTATCAGCCTTTAGGCTTTGTCTCATGTTCGCTATAGACCCACTCATGTCCAGACATATATTATTATTTCACATTCAGTTTTTATATAAAATACAGGTTAATAAATGTCAATCTTACCACAATTTTGTTCAATGAAATACACAGAGACGATGACTGACACAGTTTCGATCTGTTTTGTTGCCCAGGCTGCCCAGAAATTGTATTTGAAAGCACAGCCTGATCTCATCTATCACTGTTAGAATTTTTTCTAGTAATGGCGTCCCCCTTAACGCTTATTCTGACAATATCGATTCAGTTGGCCAATGACTCTTAATTTTATAGTGTAAACAGTCTTTTCAAAAAATATCATTCAAACCTTTCCTACGTTACTAGGCTATTTATGTGTATTCAAAGGTCAGCCAATAATATTTCGTCTCACTTCAAATGCCACCCAATCGGATTAACTGTACTATCTGAGCCTATCTGTCACCTACTTTTTCCCCCAAAAATATGCGATCCAATCTAAGCAGATATGACTTGACCTGACAGTATCTCTGATCTCTATGTATTGTTTTATCAATAGTTGATTAGTTAAGGGACTATTTATATAACTAACACCATATTCTTGGTCAGCAAGTCTTCAGGTACACGAATATACGATTTTTATGGGGCTATGTGGCTTGGTTTAAAAGTCTATCTTTTTTTCTATGTTGGTTGTTTATTTTTAAACTACCTCTCGTTCACTCTTTTTCCATGTAATATCAAGCTAAATACGAGAGCTTAGGTCATTCATAATAAGAGCTTAACATGTTTACATGGCCGTAGTGTCCACAATTCTAACTTTTTCATCGTATTTGGGGAAACCCCTAAGGCTAGGCTTTCCACTGTGCTACAGTTGGCTTTTAGTTTAAAATCAATGCGAAACGAATTAGAATTTCATCTATCCTTGCCCCTCCTCGTTCCACAATGCATTTTAGGCAAATATTTTCTTAGAACTAGGAAAAGTGGGTGTTTATGTCAAGGACGAATTTGAAAAATTGGGTACCGTTTTGTTCGGCTATTCGTTAGCAAATAATAATCTGAAGGCTTAGGCGACACCAACCGTTCTAGCAGAAAATTCTTTTGTACTTTCTTATCTTTGCCTTTATGCCCTATACTGTTACATATTAATTAAGATATTGTATTTAGAAATCACTACACAGGTTATATCCTGCCATGGGTGTCATACATAATCTCTAGTGACCAAGTCAGGAATTAGTCGCTCAAGTTTGTCAGAGCTTTTGCCAGTATTAACTGTATCATCTTGACGAGTGGAGGACCCACAGTAGTGGGGTTCTATCCAATCAAACTGCTGTAAAAGGCCTAGGGAGGACTTTGTTTCAGATAAGTAGCTCAGTGTTGGGCTACTATTCAATTTTCAAACAACACTAAATTAACCTACCTACGAATAGACTATGTAGTGATGAAGAACTGTGGTGTATATAAAAGACATTTGACAGTCATATGAATCATAAAGTAACATTTAGATTCATCTCTTCAAGAAAGCACAAAAGTAGAGACAGATTCCTTCAGGAAACAAGAAAACGGTGAGATTGAACGATATTAGTTTAAGAAATTAACTGTGCATGTGATATGCATTATATTATATATATATATATATATATATATATATATATATATATATATATATATATATATATATATATCTATATATATATATATATTTTAATTTAATTTTTATTATTTTGTTAGTCTTTTTAATTAATTAATTTTAATTTAATTTATTATTTTGTTTTGTCAGTATACAAGGTTTGTTGTCTGCCATTGTATTAGTGAGTGAACATGGCAGATTTGGTAAAATTTAGATCAGCAACTCTACAGATGGGAAAGGAACTTTGTATAAGTGGTGATGCTCTCATTCAGATCAAAATAATTATGAAGCCTTAAAGCAAGCATTGCTGGTTAGGTATGAACAAAACGCAGATTCTTATAGAAGGAGATTTAGAACTGCGAAGCTTCAGTCAGGAGAAACATACCAACAGTTTTCAGCTAGGTTGGAAAGTTACCTGCTGAAGTGGTGTCAGTTGGGAAACTTTAATCAGGACTTTGAATGGATCAAGGAGATGATATTAACAGAGCAACTCCTAAGAGCCCATGTCTCGTGAAACAAGGACATTCCTAATTGAGCATAAGAGAGAAAGGATAGAGGAAATAATCACTTATGCGGAAAGTCATGATGGCTCACTCTTTGACTCAGGGAATAAAGAAGAAGCCAGGGGAAGGTTTCAAGCAACCACAAAACCAGAATAGGGTTGATACTATGGACCAACAAAACAATTACAAACAAAATTGTGACAGGCAAAAATTTTACAGGAACCCTCAATTACAGGATTAGAAACCCTACAAACAGGGAAAGAAGTAGTGTAAGATTTGCAAAATGAACAACCACAATACTTGAGACTGTAAAAAGAAAAACCCTCCACATCACGCTGCATGCCCTGCAACAGGGAAAAAGGGAAAGAGGGAACTGAGAACAAGTCAGAATAGCCTTCATCATCATCCTGTCTGTGAGGAAGTAACTTGTAACGGTACTAAGATTATGTGCTTCTATGATACTGGATTGGACTTCCACTCGGTCGTGAGTTCTACCCTGGTGCATCCGGATCAAAATACCACAGAAACAGTGGAGATAAAACGAGTAAACAAGGAGATAGCAACCATGACACTTCCCATAGCAAAGATCAATGTTAGGACTCGCTATGTGGAGGGAGTGATTTGCGCAGCAGTGATTGGAGAACCTATCTACCCTTTGATATTGGGGTGCAGATATGTGTTATTGGGAGATCCCAAAAGACCTGTGGTCATGGCAGCTGTACAGACCAGGTCACAAGCTAGGAAAGAGGATGACAGCCCAATAAATACTCATCCAGTAGAGATGAAAAAGGCTCAGGCTGAAGATAGCCCATTAAAGCCTTGTTTTGGCAAACTTCCAAAAGCTCATTACCCCCCAACAAAAGGCGGGTTTTACAATAAGAATGGACTGCTCTACAGGAAAGCTGGAAACGGACAGAATGGCCATGGACAGCTGGTAGTACCATCTTCATATAGGGACAAGGTTATGGAGTTAGGACATGCCATACAATTTAGTGGACATATGGGTATTAGTGCCACTGGACAACGGATAGCATGTCACTATTTCTGGCAGGAATTACTGAAGATATTAAAAGCTATGTAAAATCCTGTCCAGAATGTCAACGTGTAGTTCCAAAGCACTGGACTGCACCTGCAACTCTTGGAGAAATGCCAATCATGGGAACTCCATTCGAAAGAGTTGCTGTGGATATTGTTGGACCTTTCACTGTGATCAAGAGGAGGAACAGTCACATCCTAACTCTAATAGACACATGTTCTATGTGGGGAGAGGCTGTAGCCATGTCATTGATAGATTCAAAACTTGTGGCAGAGGCACTTCTTACAATATTCACTAGGTTAGGTTTTCCCTACTAATTCTTGACTGATAATGGTTCTCAGTTCAAGGGAAAACTAACTGAGGAATTATTCAGGATCTTTCAAGCCAGACATTATCATTGTAGCCCATATCACACACAAGGGAACGGGCAGGTAGAGCGGTTCACTGTGACGCTCATTTCTTTCCTGTGGAAACTGGCACATGAGAAACCTGATACTTGGGATATCTACTTACCCGCTGCATTGTTTGCATACTGGGAAGTCATACACAGTTCAACCGGGATGGCTCCGGCAGTGTTGTTATTTGGCCGGCCCATCAAAGGTCCATTGGCAGCCTTATTGAGGACATGAACAGATGAGAAAGCAGAAAAGACTGTAACCTCATCTTATCAGTATGTTAACGAGTCCAAAAGCTCATAACTGTCTGAAAACTGGCTGGAAATTAGCAAACGAGAATCTTCGTAAAGCCAGAAGGAAACATGCTGCATGTTACAACAAGAAACGAAAGGACACAGGGAGAACAAAAAGTTCTGGAAAACCATGCAGACGTACTAACGGATAAACCGGAGTGCACTAATTTAATGGAATATGATATGACATTACTAGACTCAACACCGATCTGCATGAGAACTTATCCTATTCCATTCGCCAAAGAACAAGCTTTGAAAAGACAGAAACATTTGAGGAACACCTATCATCTGTAGAAATGCTGCTGGATAGGCTCAGAGAGGCAAATTTGACCGCTCGCTCTACTAAATATTATATTGGTTGCCAGGAATTGGAATTCTTGGGACACACGGTATGTCAGGGTAACATGACCCTTGACCCCAATAATTTAAAAAAACTGAAGAGAGCACCAAGACCACAAACAAGGAAGGATGTAAGATCTTTTGTTTCGCTATGCGGCTTCTATCTAAGTACATAAACGATTTCAACGGGAAAAGGGAAACCAGACAAAGTTGAATGGACGGCGGAATGTGAGAAGGCATATTCAGATTTGAAGCAAAAACTCACCAGTAGGCACTGAGACTTCAAGATCCTAGTTAGGAATTTTTAGTTAGAACTGATGCTAGCAACATCGGAAAAGGGGCTGCATTATTGCAAAGATCGCAAGCACAGCCAGAAGAATTGCACCCAGTTGTTTATGCAAGCCGCAAATTAAATAAGGCGGAAAGAAATTATTCAACTGTTGAAAGAGAATGTTTGACGTTGGTCTGGGCCATTAATAAATTCCAGATATTTCTTAATGGTAGACATTTCGTGGTCCAGTGCGATCACCAGCCACTTGTTTTTTCTCGCTCAAACCCGTCACGGCAACACAAAATTGTTGAGGTGGTCTCTTTTAATCCAAACTTATTCGTTTTCCATTGAATTAGATCCCTAGATCTCAGATCGTGGGGGCAGATTTCTTATGTAGGCACCCACCTGATTGCACCCAGGAGACAAAGAAGAAACAATAGATTCCTATTGGATGATTACCTCGTTAGTGATTCAGATTTGAAGCTCGAACAGATAGTTCACGCTTTAAAATTGGTGGTGGTGGTGGGGGGGGGGGGGGGGGGGCTTTCTGTGATGAAGTCTGATTCATATCTCGGCATCATTCAAAAATTATCACCGTACAAACCCCGTGGATGTAATTAACCAATGATAAGCCAGCTTGGTATAAATAGTGACGGAAGCTCGCTAAACGTGGAGGAAACAAAAGTGTAGATGTTAAGGATATTTCGGAAGGCAGTGTGCAACTAATCATGGAATACCTAGATAAAGAAGGACCCTATTCGATAATAGGGATCATTAGCTTTAGGCAGGTAGCAATAGATACACTGGATGTGTTGTAGAGCCGAAGTTATTATGAATTTAAGACAGTGGAACATGAACCATGTAGTGTTTTTCCATGTTTCAACGGCTCCAGTGAATGGATATATACAGTGAAATAGCTCATTCGCCGCCTATTTCAAACTACAGACGACTCAGAGCACACGCAGTTAAACCAACTCCGTTGCCATCTGTAGAAGTGTGAGCAGATTGTGTAACCATTAAACGCCTGTCTTTGATTGAGGGTAAGCGAGATGTTAATTATATATATATATATATATATATATATATATATATATATATATATATATATATATATATATATATATATGTGTGTGTGTGTGTGTGTGTGTAAATATATTATCAATGTGTGTTTACAGAAATATTAGCATGTGTAGAATCATTGTGCTATTTCTGGATAAAAACCCGAAGTGTGTAGATTTAGCTTAATTGTGTAATAATTAAGTAGAACGAATGGATTGAGCAAGTTGGTTGTGGAAAATGTTTTAAAGATATTATGCTTGCTGGAAAGGACTATCCAAACTAGAGGAAGGAATGACTATAACAGATGGATTTTCTTAATTATTTGACATATGACAAAATGATTACCATAATAATAATAATAATAATAAATTCTTTAAGCACCAAACACGGCGCATAAGGCAGAAACCAGTGCTCTCCAGGTTGTTCGTTGTGACGCCACTCCTCTTAGCTCTTGCACATTATTTAGGCCCAACGTTCTTCCTTCTCTTATTATTGTTTACCATAAGGCTTATATTATTTTATTGAAGCAAATCATGGACAGAACTGTAACAAGTGAATTACTGAACTACTGTGCTAGAAACTTGAACGAATTGTGTTATTCATGACTTACTGTGTCTCTTGTAAGTTACCACAGCTTGACTGAACTGTCTCATATTACCTCTTGTCTTGTTAAGGAGACAATGAGCGATGCTACGTAGGTTGTATATATTGTTTCAGATTATATCCTGCCCTGAGTGCCATACACAATCTCTAGTGACCACGTCAGGAACTAGATGCTCACGTTTGTCAGAGCTTTTGTCAGTATTAACTGTGTCATCTTAATGAGTGGAGGACCCGCAGTGGTGGGGTTCTATCCAATCATACTGCTGTACGAGGCCTAGGAAGGACTTTGTTTCAGATAAGCTCAGTGTTGGGCTACTATTCAATTTTCAAACAACACCAAATTAACCCACCTACGAATAGACCATGTAATGATGAAGAACTGTGGTGTATATAAAAGACATTTGAAATTCATATGAATCGTAAAGTAACATTTAGATTCATCTCTTCAAGAAAGCACAAAAAAATAGAGACAGATTCCACCAGGAAGCAAGAAAACACTGACGTTGAACTAAATTAGTTTAAGAAATTAACTGTACATGTGTTTATATATATATATATATATATATATAATATATATATATATATATATTTATATATATATATATATATATATATATATATATATTATATATAACAATTATAGATAATAGTGGTTCAAACTTCGTGGGATATATATATATATATATATATATTTATATATATATATATAATATTATATATATATATATATATATATATATATATATATATATATATATATAAAAGGTGAAGGAACCCGTTACACGCCCATTGAGGCATATTGGTAATATGGTGTTAGGCCCATATTAGCTTGACCGTCGGCATACTAGGGGTGATGTGGTGGGCATCACGCAGCCGCCTTAACATTCCCAGAGTTGCTCTGGTACCCATTTGGGGCTGGGTCTACCCAGGAGCCGTTTGTGGCCTAAAAAATTCCCACCTCATCTGGGGATCGAACCATAGACCACTGCTCTAGGAAGCCAGTGCACTAACCCCTATGCTACCGCGGCTCATATATATATATATATATATATATATATATATATATATATATATATATATATATATATATATATATATATATATATATATATATATATTTATTTATTTATTTATTTATTTATTTATTTGAAAGTGATCCATAATTTTATTTTGTATTCAATTGAATTTTATTTGAAAAATTAACAAAGAACAAAGAAGAAAAGATCTTGTACATAAATACATTCTAAATTGTACCCAGAGTCTTTAGTGAATTATTTAAATTTGTTTTAAAGTTCTTGTTGTGTATTTAATTACCCCTAGCAGAGTCATTGTCTAAGGTTAGTCTGGAGAGGAGCCCATAGGATTCTAGATAGCACATTACCATCTCATCTGGGAACCTATACAGCTTGACTATACCTTTGATGTCGATACACCATTACTCTTCTCAGAGAATGGGGTATTCCTTGTAAGACAAGTCTCTTATCTGGCACGATCCTGGTATCATCTGATACATCTATTTGTCTAGGATAATATCACCATCATTATATCTTTCCTCTTGCTACAGGGTGTTGGGATGATTAAGAGGCATGACGTCGTCCTCATATTCTTTAATAAAGGTACCGGGTTTGCTCTCAGTATAGGAATATAACTGATGGCATATTTTTTAAGAACCAGTGGTTCGTAAAGATGTCATACTCCCTCCTGGTTTCCTAGGACGTGAGATCGGATGCATAGTTTTCTCAGATAAGAGCGAAAAAATAGGAGCTCTCATGTGCAAGTTCCGCACGTTTAAAAGCCCTCAGTCGTTTGATATCGTAAAGAGTATGTCACAAGCCGCTGTCCTGATAAAATTTACAAATTCGGAAACCTACCTACCATAAAAATATTTATAGAATGTGTGATTCCTGCACACACACAATGAAATCCTCGCCACTGCTACTGAATTCTAGTACTGTGCTGAGATCCTCCTTGTGTGATCCAACGGAGGAGAGCGGAACACTGACAAAGTTGTCCGTGTGTAATGAAGATGGTCCTTAAAGCCAAAGCATACTTATTGTAAGGGTTTTAATTTTCCTGGATGTACAGGAAATTTCAGAGGCCTTACGATTTTATACATCTTATGTGAAATACATGTATTTCCCAAGAAAGGGTTGTGGGGATATAACACTACCAAAATACGCAAGATGAATACCATTAGTTTGGGATTTAAGATGTTAAAATACTACATTGATGTTTGGAGCTGTGTCATATAGTAGCAATATGGATGCGTGGGCCGAATTTTGTTTATAATCTAGCAAGCACCTTCTGAGTCTACGGCACAGATAATTCGATTCGTCACAAAGACAATCAGACAAGCCAGAATAAGGAATGGAATTATGATTCTACTTTAAAGGACCTGACAACGTATTTGAGCATCCTGTGGACTTACACAGCAAGACGATACTACCTTATTAATACGGAATCCAGGAATCCTAAGACACGAAGTCATAGTGGGATTCTATTGCAAAAGTATAACCCAAACCACGTGTAAGAAGCATCTTAACCAAGCTTCCGACACTATTTCTCTCAGCTAGAAGTCTGTATATTGCCCAAGTATTTGGGGTGAGCTGTATATTTTATCATTTTATATTTTGCCATATTAACATGTGACAATTGCTCGTGAATGTCTAAGTTCATACAACGCTGGCAACCTCACCATATAGAATGATGGCTTTATGAAACACCACTGCAAGAGCTGCTGACTACTTCATGCGGACCTGTTATAGAGAACCAAAAACAAAGTTAGTCTCAAGTTCCCTATCGACCAGGGAGGGGAATTTGACAGAAATAATGTATATAATTATTATTTTGACCATTTCAACCAATGCATATGTAAACTCCTTTAATATAAATGCAGTGGGTGTTTTCTGTTCACTGGGATTAACATTAGTGCTAAGAAAGAGTTAAGTTTCGAGGAAGATGGGAAGGTGGAATAAAAGGGAGGGACAACAAATTTTCGTGTCAGGAGACCCAATACTCAGAAGGGATATTTGTTTCTCTCTCATTTCATGAAAATAGTCGGTGGTAGCAATTAGTGATACTAGTCTATGGAACAGGTGTGTGCTATAAGAGGATGTCAGTCAAAGCTAGACACCAGAATCAGACGGGTCTTAAAAGACCATCTTCGCAATCACCCCACGAAATTACGAGAGGAGTGTTGCGGCCACTAGATTTGACCAGTGATAGAGAAGAACCACTCTGAAACCTACAAAGAACAAGCATAGGCGAAAGAAGAAGATAACCGACATCTTACTGGCAGCTATGTACCTGTTTAAAGCTGCCAAGTGAACTCTAATATTGAATTCCCTACACTATTCATATCATCACCATTAAGGAATCTTTAAAAGGAATATGTCCTGTTTCACTCCAACCTTATTTATTTTACATTGTTAACTATAATTGATTATTAAATTTTTGTATCTGTATATATAAAAATGTATGGTTAATTTAGTCACATTGAGTGAACTGCACTCATATGTCTCGTTTTTTTACATACGTATAACAGAGCTGTAGAAGTAATTTCAAAACGAGCAAAATTCTTTCTCCTCATAGAAGTTCTGGGAACATTGCAAGTTTACGCGGTCTGGATCCTATCAGTTGTAGTACTTGATTTCTTAAATTTCTAGAATTGAAGCACCGTTCTTCAGATCACATCTCTGATGAGAGTAATCTTGAGCCAAAGGTAGATACCTTTGAGGACCCTCTGTAGATACTATAAAGTTTGTCCCCTGTACGACCATCACTGCAGAGTAAGGGGAGGAAATCCCATGGCATAGTTTCTTCATGTCAAGTCTAGTTGTAGTTGCTTATATGGTTTTCAAAGTTTTTGTACCTTCAAGTTCATTAGAATTGGGTAGCTGGCTCCTTGCCCTAACCTCATTATTCGCATTTTAACGCATTCCTGGCATATTATAATGTTTATATTCTTTGCCTGGGGTAAGAGACGAATTATTAATACGAATTATTATCATTATTTTCCATTACCTTCCGTGTGGAACATGGAGCAATCACTGCAACCTACCACCTTGCAAAAAACCTGCACCAAAACATCCGAGGTCTCTTGTAGCTGTGGTTTCTGTAGCACTTTGTTTCACATAATAACGTTGCCAGCCCATACAGTACATATTAATTGCATTGTACGATTTGCTTATTGCAGTAGTCTTATTTTTATTTCTACCCAGACACCGCCAGGATCCACATGGGGTGTTTACTGCTAATGTTGGGCATATAGTCAACTGTCTGCATTTATACAATGCTTTTAGGAATTTAATAATAATCATTTGAGTATTCTATGTATATGCTTATCTTTTGGCCGAATATCATCACCAACTAAGATCTGCTTACTCGGTGCAAGCAAGAGGACATGCACACCATCATAGCTGGCAGACGCTGGAGCTGGGTTGGCCATGTCCTCAGAAGAGACCCCGATGCCATCACAAGAACAGCTATGCTATGGACCCCTGAAGGAAAACGAAAGAGAGGCCGACCAAAACCAACTTGGTGAGGACTGTGGAGGCTGAGATGCAAAGAATGAACCAAGTTGGGGCACTGTACGAAGGATGGCCGCCGACCGAGCAAAGTGGAATCAATTTGTTGTTGCCCTACAAGACGCCACCAGGCGTAATGGCCACTGACTGCTTTGACGGTCGGCGGCTAAGGATCAAAGAAGAAGAATATGTATATGCTTACACATATCTTGGCACCAATATAGAGAAAGTTAGAGGGACGGACAATGATATCAAAATAAGAATACAAACGGCAAGAGGATCTTTCACCGCATTGGGAAACATAAAGAGGTCAAGAGAAATCACATTCAACACAAAAATAAGAACCTGTCAAGTCAGCCCGTTGTATGTTTCTGAAACACGGAGAACGAAAGAAAAAAAAAAAGCAACAAGAACAAAGTTATAGACATTCATAAAAAGGCGCGTGCGTAGAATATAAGGATCCGTATAACAAAGTCACTGATGTGGAACTGACGACATGAACGGCGTTGCAAGCGATCTTTGTCCTCTCAAGACTGTGTGTGGTCCCGGCTTTCGGGTCCTCCCAGTAAAGTAGAGGCAGTGATATGTGTCTGTGTCCGATAACGTCATTTGAATGTGGTAGAGGCTCGGTCGCTGCTACGCCATTGATGAACAGAGCCGTGTTCTATCGAGACTGTTTGGTCCCGGGTCCGGGTCCTCCCAGTTCAGGTGGGCCGGAGCTGGTTTATTCATGGTAATGCAGCTGAGCAGTGGTAGAGGCTCGGCACTGGCTGTGCCGTCCCCTCGATACGTCTTGTCTCGGAGATATAACCCCCTTTGCAGGGTAGAGAACGACTCTTCTCGTGGCATTGCACCCTCGCCACCCAAAGAGAAGTTCCCTGGGGTTGCAATAAAGCCCACTGGTGGCTGGCCTCTTTGCCAGACACTACTGTCTTTGGAGGTATGACCCCGTTTGCAGGGTAGAGAGATATCAAACCACGGGGCAGTACACACACGCCAAAGTGGGCCTGGTGTAATCTGTTTCGAGTCTAGGATGCTTTCTGGGGTTGAAAGAAAGCCCGAAACACACCCACTACTCGTCTGCTACCGTGGGGGATGCACGGCGGGTTGCGGTACCATCGCCTGGTGTCACGATTGGTGGCTTCGCGGCCGTGTGGCAACACGGACCATGTGCAGAGGGAGGCGGTGGCTGCGCCACCGCCTCGCCAGGCAGTCTGCACAACGGGTAACTGGCTCAAGGGTATGAACGAGTGTAAACTCGTCCCCTAAAGGGCAAAAGAGTGAATAACTCGCGCCCTGGGATTGAAACAAACAAACAAACAAACAAACAACATGAACGAGACACGTGCCGGTGGATTAAGAGATCAGAACAGTACGCTCGCGATGTATACGTCACACATTGATGAAAGATGTTGAAAGCATTGCAAGGCAGTCCTTGATGTGGAATTCCGCATGGAAATAGAGGCAGAGGTAGACAAACATACACACGGAGAAGACAACCGGAGACAGAAGTGGAAATGATGAGGACAACTTGGAAACAATTTAAGCTGATGGCACGTGACAGGAGGACTTGGCGTGTGTTTGTTGAAAGCCTATGCTCCTTGGGAACCTAAAATTAATATGAGACAAACACAAAGGTATGTTATCAGGCCCTCGTAGGAAATAAAGAAGTAGAATACTAGACAACAGAAAAACAACAGACATGAGAGGCTTAGTTACACAGGATTCGAACCCTGGATCTTCCGTGCGACAACCCCGCCTTGGGAACCTAAAGTGTATTGATTGATTGAGTATTGTACTTTAGCCCGGTACATTAGTCTGATTACCAAACAAGAAATCCTCTACTAATATATCCTTACAGGTCTGTCCATCTCTGACCTTGGCTGCCTTACAACCTTGACCTTGACGAACATTTGTTTTACGCCAGCAGTCAGCACAGCAGATTTGGATTTTGAGCCCGCGGAAGTCCTATTTCTATTAACGACAATGCCCCATCTCTCGTTTTCACGAGTCACAAGCTGGATTACAGCGTCGATCACACTGGAGAGGTGTTTGTGTATAGTAGTGCCCTTAAAGGTTTGTTTGCAATTAAATTGAAAAATATTATCATTAGTGTTTAATCGCAGATGCTGACTACTGTGTCAGAATCTTCCCTATAGCTCGTATGGAATATGTTGTTTGACTGACATTGGAGGTATTGGGCGTTTGCTGCACGTATTTCCCTCGCAAAGTGTGCAATAGGTATGTCTTTCTCCATGAGTGTTGGGCTGATTTGTTTGGCATTTACCTTTTCGGGTCTAAAGATCACTTCGCTTTGGGGGTCAGGTGGGGTTCCCATAGATGCATTCCCCCCTAGTCACAGGCGCTCATGATGCAGACCTCATTTCTTTGTTCAGTGGCTGAGCTTTTGCTGTGGCTGTATCACGTCCTGCATCCTATGCATTGACAATTTTCCCCAGCTCAGTGGTTCTAAATTGTCATTGGGTTTTAGTGGCTTCGCTTCCTGTTTCTCAGGAGTTGGACAAAACCTGACGATGGATGCAATGTCAGGTTGCATGGCACTGTTACTGCAGCTGCGTCGTTGTGGAGGACCCGGATCCCTTCTAGGTAAATACCTTTGTTCTACCATCCCCACTTCGGGATCCTTTGTGGAGTTCATCGTATATTGGACAGAGAACGTTTGGTATGCAATTGGAGAAGAGAAAAAGTTGCATTTACCCCATGAGTTGGGTTTGGGTTGGTTCTGGCCAGAGCATGGTCCACTCGTCGATAGGTATTGCGCCTGCACCTTGGAGGGGGGAGGTCCCAAACTACTCCCGACCCAGTTATACCGAATAGCACTCGGTCGCCTCCATAGCAAACTCTGTGAGAATAGTTCACCACGTGAAGGTGATGCTATGGAAACGTTTGTGCATCAACATCCATTAATGTACGTGGGACGCAGAGGCCGAACACTACATTGACCCCAATTGATAATGTAGGGAATGATGATGTCATTGTGTACAACTCCGTGGTGTGAAATCAGGATGGGGCTTATCGACTAGAGTTAAAGGCAGGATCGTCGCAGAACATAGCGGGGCTTACATGACAACAACCTCCGGCATGAGAATGGAGGTAGAGGCAGCAGCTGCGATTTTAAGCTGGTTGTCTGAAACTCCATAAACAAGGGCAGTTATTGTGTAAGCCTTTCAGTCCATGTTTCGGAAGATCCAAAATGGATGGCTACAGCATAAATGGAAAACGTCGATAGGAGCCTCGATCTACTGTCCTGGTCAAATAGGGGTTCGCGGCAATGAAAGAGATGATAGACAGGATTCAAGAACACCTATAGTAGGTGCATTTGATATGGACAAGGGAGAGATACCGAGGACGATTAATGATCACCTATTAGAGAATGAAACTGCAATCGTGAATCATCAAGTCTAAGATTGCTGGAGTTTGGCATTAGACTAGCACGGACGAACGTATGAGATGATGAATCCGGCGTGTTAGGAAACTCTATACAAAGCGATACAACAGGAGGCATTCTGATCATCAGTAGCGTTCCTCCGTCGATCAACTGTTTCGGCCCCTTAATCTCCAGTACACTTTAAAAGGGGGCGGCCCGGGCCCACTTAGGTCATGACTCCCAAGTGCCAGCCTCTTGTTGTCTTATGTAGAGAGTTTAACCCACTCCACATGGGTTGCAGCTTTAAAATGTACTCCTATTTTCAGCCAGCTGGAAGCACTTGTGGAAGTAACTCCAATTTGGAAGATTAATTACTTTCCCGAGTTCCATAACCCGTTGCGATTGCTCCACAGCCAGTACGATGCCCTTTCCGCAGCTTTGCTTAGCCTCTTAAGTGCCCGTGTTCGTGACTGACCTCTCAACCTCAATAGTTTCAGTAAATCATATACTGAGGCAGCCACATGACCTCTTGCACCGACCTCGACAGCTATGACCATTGCAATGAACACATCTTGTATCAAGTCGGTTGCTAGATCATTATACGTGGCGACTTTGAACGAGTGTTGCTCGTCCAATCCCGATTAAAATTGCACGGTCTGCTCATCATTATAGTCTGGTGTGATTTTGAGGAATGCAGCACTATATGTGACTTTCTTCGAGATCTTCTGAAACTCTCTGGATAGGCCCCTAGCCCAGGTAGGTCTACTGCCATCTCTCAGTCATTTGCACAGTCAAGGAGAGATGGTAAACTGCTACTTGATTTACTTTGTTTGAGTTGTGCTGACTTTCCTGCTCTCAGAAAGTATGTTTTTGCAGTGCTCGGTGTAACTTTGCTGTTCGCCTTTACCCTTTCAGATCTATTGTAGCAGGCGGCTCGTTTAAACTCTGTTGTGGCTCCATGTGTATCGCCCTTTCCCTAATGGCACCTTGCAAGCTGAGAGCATGTGTTCAAGTGTCTGCCTCTCGTGGCACAGGGGGCTCTGAGCATCATCAGTCTTTCCTCATCTCACAAGGTTTGCGGACGATGGTAGCAGATCATACATTGATCTGATAATGAATAAAGCCTAAGATGTCCTTCTTCCCATGTAGTCCACTGACCTTGTTAGGCATGCCGCACCGCTTTTTGCATCCTCTTATCATTCTACGCTACTCGTATCTCCTAAATTACCATGTATCTGCGTTCCCTGTTTGATGCCTTGGACCACCAGCGGATGTCACCATGGCCATATATTCGTCTATGTCTATCCGAATATCTTCCACAGTTTGAGAAACTCATGGGCAGCACCAACAGCTTCATCAACTTTCAACTTCCTTCCAGTTTACAGTGTGCGATTAATAGACTACGTCATCTTTTGACTCGCACAGCATCATTGCGAGCCTTGCCTTTCCTACTTTCTATTCTTCAGCAACTGACTTGAAAGAAAGCCCAAGCTTTGCCTTCTTGCATTACAGTGTTACGTCTCACAGACTTAATCGTACCCCTAGCCATTTTATCATGAACGTGTTGACCATTTACTCTATAGCTTCCGCTGTACTGGTACGTATTTCATATATAAGCAGTGACCATAGCAATGTAGGTTTGATCATTTATAACACATAAGGAAGGGAAACCACGAGGCCTGTAAACAGTAAATTAATATGAAACAAATATAAAGGTATGTTATAAGGCACTCGTAGGAAATAAAGAAATAGAACACTAGACAACAGAAAAACAACAGACATGAGTGGCTTACCCAGGATTTGAACCCTGGACCTTCCGTGCGACAACACCGCCTAGCTATGCAAGAGAATCACACTGTCCTCCCTGCCATCTACGCATCCCCAAAAAAGGATGTTTCAATGACAGGTCATTAGTGCGAACCTCTATACACAACACCGGAAGTCCATCATGGGCAGTTCAGCCTATTAATGACGCAATCACTTCTGTTGTTCCCCTATATATCAGTATTGGTCACTCCAACAAGACAAAGACCTTAATACTGTGTCCAGTATGATAGTAGACTTAGAACAGTAAGAACAGGACAGAGGGTAGGTTTGGTATTGTATAAACATTTATAACACATAAGGAAGGGAAACCACGAGGCCTGTAAACAGTAAATTAACTTATGTGTTACTGTTATAAATGTTTATACAATACCAAACCTACCCTCTGTCCTGTTCTTACTGTTCTAAGTCTACTATCATACTGGACACAGTATTAAGGTCTTTGTCTTGTTGGACTGACCAATACTGATATATAGGGGAACAACAGAAGTGATTGCGTCATTAATAGGCTGAACTGCCCATGGTGGACTTCCGGTGTTGTGTATAGAGGTTCGCACTAATGACCTGTCATTGAAACATCCTTTTTTGGGGATGCGTAGATGGCAGGGAGGACAGTGTGATTTTCTTGCATAGCTAGGCGGTGTTGTCGCACGGAAGGTCCAGGGTTCAAATCCTGGGTAAGCCACTCATGTCTGTTGTTTTTCTGTTGTCTAGTGTTCTACTTCTTTATTTCCTACGAGTGCCTTATAACATACTTTTATATTTGTTTCATATTAATTTACAATGTAGGTTTGAACATGAACTGGAGGCACCACATTTTAAAGATTCCCAGGAGTCTGCTTTGGTATATGATCTGTTGTCTACTTTCTGCCATTTCTATTGTCTGTTGAACTGCCTTTGAGGTTTTTAATGAGACATCATACACCCTTCCAAGACACCCTTCCTATCTGCTTAGGACGAGTTTCTTCTCCTAAACGTCGACCAATTTTCTCGGCGCCCTTACGATGACAGTTGTCAAGGCCATCTCTTTGCTTCCACCATAAAGGCAACCTAGTTGTGGCAGTACGTCTAGTAAAAGAGCTTCTTGAGGGAGAGGTGGGCATCAAGTGTTCTGTGGATTTGCATTTAAAGCATCGTTTCAGAAGCGGGCCTTGAGGGCATTTGGCTGCCCTGTGGCCTGAGAACTCTCCACAATTGGAGCACCTCAACCTTGTAAGCTTTCTCCGTGCCATGAGTTTCTGTCGCGAGAGGTTCAGATGTTATTAAAATGTAAGATATCCTGGACAAAAAGATGTATCAGATGATACCAGGATAGTGCCAGATAAGAGACTGGTCTTATAAGAAATACCCCCTTCTCTGAAAAGAGCAAGGGTGTATCGACAATCAAAGGTAGGGTCAAGCTGTATAAACCTTCATGTATGATGATAGTGTTTGGTCCTGAAGGTCTAAGTGCTACCTCTCAAGATTCTCCCTTGAATAATGGTTATATTATTTTTATTGACTCTGCTAGGGGATTAATTAATTAATTACATATGTAATATATCCAACAACCAGAACCTTAACTCAAATTTAAATAATTAAGCAAGACTGATTATATAAATATATTTACAATTTATTGATCCTATACCGTTTCTCTTTTCGGTTAAGAAAATGATAAAGAATTTCAAAGGTTTTTACAAAATAAAAATAAATACACACGGAATGTCATTTCCACAATATTTCAATATGATAAAGTTATTTTTCAAATGTCAATTATTTATTTCACATATAGTTATCACTTTCGCTGGACTGTGAAGTGATGTATCTTAGTTTAATAAAGTCCTTCATGAGTCATCACTCTAACTGTTTTTGTTATTTGTATTTTATTTGTGCTAGAATGTTTCTGGATATGCTGACCAGTGGAATTATGTTTCCACTTATCTGGTAAAATGAGAAGCATCCAACTATAGCCAGGATCACACAATGTCTGGATATCCAGGCTGGGAAAACAGGGTGTCTACTTCTATGTATCTTGAGAACGTTTGCACCACAGAGTCCCTCAGAAGTGAATGTCTCGAACAATCTTAGTAGTTGCAGGATAAAACCTGTAATACAAATAATCACAACCCTTGTATGGTCTAGCACTATTCTATCCACACACACAATGGACGTAACAAACAGTTTCAGACATGGTGCTAACAGTTGCACAGGACAATTTACCTCAGTACCACTCACAGCCAGTTCAATGTGATTACACTTTCCTTACAAATCCTACGTTAGATCCATTTGTCCATGATCTGCTTCCATACAATGGTTTGGTTTAGTACAAATTACTAAGTGACACCTTGATTAATACATGTTAACAAATCCTGTCATCCTTTCTTATGTTCCTGATCAGTGTGTCGTTCCTTTAAGAAATACTCCTTCAAATGCATTATTAAACATACAGTCGTATTTTTGCCATAATTCTCAATTATACTACACATTTCACGATGCTGGCTTTCGTCTCTTAAAGTCAACACATGCTTGCGTTCAAGCCGGCAGCACACTCGTCCTGTAATTTTTTTCCCAACACATTCAACACACTTCATAACACACAAGTGGATTAATCACAGGAAAATTACATAATTATATATATATATATATATATATATATATATATATATATATATATATATATATATATATATATATATATATATATATATATATATATATATTCTTTCTTACCATCAGGCAATACACATAAGCTGTAACAGGCTGTCAATAGGTATCTAGGTCTGATATGCAGATACAGTGGCAAAGTATTTGACAGCACACGTTTTGCCGCTCTCTTCTGTTCAGCTTTGTTTGAAAAAGTTGTGGCCTAAAATCAGCCAAGTTCAAAGACTTTTATAGTACCGCACCCTACCTCTCAGATGGCATGGGGTAAAAACGGCGTTAGGAATCTAAAATTGAAGTGATTTTTGCCTTCTTGTTCAATGTGCAAAATTGTTAATATTTAATATCTCTCCTAATTCTGTGCCGATTTTGACCATGTAAAGTTAGAATTATACTGGGAATTTATTTCTACCTTTATATCTAATAATGATTTAGTTAGCAAAATGCATTTAAATCTATGCAGACTTTAACTAACTAAATTGGGGACTACCCTGATGTATAGATGTCATTTTAAACGATTTTTCTCTATAATTGAACTACTATTCGAGGAAGTCTTTGCACCTACCTCTCAAGTAACATTCTCATTGTTGAAATATTTATACCTTTCCGTTTAAACATCTTTAGTTCTTAAGAAATTAAATAAATTCTTACTATCATTTACACAAAATGGGCCTCTATATTAAGCCTAAAAGATTTCAGTATGCACACTAGAGAATGGAGCGTTTTTATTGGTTATTGTATCGGTCCGTTTTCCTATTGTATTGCGTGCGGTAAATATGACCGTGGTGTAAGACAGACAAAAACACGACAGAGCTCCCCCATTTAAAATGCGTGAACCACCTGGTGAAGCTTTCCTGTCTGTATTTACAATCACGGCATTACTTCAAAATGAGGTTCACTCTGCCTTACTGGTATCCTGGTTTCCTGCAGGTGGGTGCCTACTTAAGAAATCTGCCCGAACGTTCTGCAATCCAGGAATATATTCAATGGTAAACGAGTAAGGTTGTATGAGAAGTGACCACCTTAACAATCTTGCATTACCGTGTTTTGTTTGGGTGAGAAAAAACCAGGGGCTAGTGATCACTTTGGACCACAAAATGCCTACCATACAGGTATATTGGGAACTTCTTGATTGCCCACACTAACACTAAACATTCTTTTTCAACTGTGGAGTAGTTTTTCTCCGCTTTATTCAATTTGCGTCTGTCATAAGCAACAGGGTTCAATTCTCCGGATGGTAATTGTGATCTTTGTAACAATGTTGATCCCAAACCCACATTACTAGCATCCATTCTCACCATGAATTCCTGACTCAAATCTGGTAGCCTCAATATAGGTCTACTGGTGAGTTTGTGCTTTAGCTCTGTATATGCCTGCTCACATTCTGCCGTCCACTCTATTTTGTCTGACTTGCCTTTCTTAGTTAAATCCGTCAGAGGAGCACACACAGTGTTAAAATTTTTGATATATTTTTGATAAAACCCACATAGTGAGACAAAGGATCTCACATCTTTCTTGGTTTGTGGTCTTGGTGCTCTCTGCAATTTTTCCAAATTCTTAGGATCAGGGGTCATTTTACCCTGATATACCGTGTGTCTCAAGAATTCTAATTCTTTGTAGCCAATACAACATTTTGTAGGCCTAGCAGTTAAATTTGCCTATCTGAGTCTGTCAAATAACATATCTAGAGATGCTAGATGTTTCTCAAATGTTTAGTAGCGATGAGGATATCATCCATGAAATTTGTAATCGCTGGAATTTCCAGGGGATCCAATAATTTTCTCATCATTCTGGAGAACACACTCGGAGCATTCTTTAATCCAAAAGGCAAGATATTAAATTCGTAGTGCCCTTCCGAGGTGCTAAAAGCCAGAAATGGTCTGATCTCAGGCTTCACTGGAATCTGGTAATATCCCTTACTGAGATCATCCTAAGAAAAATATTTTGCCTTATTCAACCTGGATTTTGTTTATTTGTATCTGGTAATGAATCCCCCTGAGACTCTGTGACAGCATTCAGTTTCCTATAATCTATATTCATTTTTCATTCATTTCAGTGGCTATGGCCAGGGTCATTAAATGTGCACCTTCCAACTCTTTTCTATCATGATATTTCTTGAGTAGGTTCAATGATAGACCTTTTCTTTTCCCTTTTTGTCTATCTCGTAGTTAGTTCTAGATAACTTTTCTAGAACTGTGTATGGTCCCTGCCATCCTATCTGAAGTTTATTGCTGTTGCCGGGTAATAGAAGAAGCACCTTCTCCCCCACAGCTAGCTCTCTATCCGTCGCTTTCTTATTATAGTACGCAGCATGTTTCCTTCTGGCTTTCCTCAGATTATCGTTTGCTAACTTCCAGCCACTTTTTAACCGAGATGTCAACTCGTTCACATACTGGTATGATGAGGTTACAGTCTCTTCTGCTTTCTCATCTGTCCATGTCCTCATTAAGGCTTCTAATGGACCTTTGATGCGCCGACCAAATAACAATGCTGCCGGTGCCATTCCTGTTGAACTGTGTGGGACTTCCCGATAAGCAAATAATGTATTGGGTAAGTAGATATTCCATGTATCAGGTTTTTCGTGTGCCATCTTTCGCAGGATAGAAATAAGAGATCCATTGAATCTTTCTACCTGCCCGTTCCCTTGGGCGTGATAGGAACTACAGTGAAAGTGCCTGGATTGGAAGATCCTGAATACTTCCTCAGTTAGTCTCCCCTTGAACTAAGAGCCATTTTCAGTCAAGATTTGGTGGGGAAACCTAACCTCGTGAATATTGTAAGTAACGCCTCTAGAGTAAGAATATAACTTTTTCTCCTCTTGGTTCGTGTGACAGGTCAAACAATATCCACTGCAACTCTCTCAAATGGAGTTCCATGATTGGCATTTCTCCAAGAGTTGCAGGTGCAGTCCAATGCTTTTGAGCTACCCTTTGACATTCTGGGCAGGATTTGAAATATCTTTTTATATCTTCAGTAATTCTTGGCCAGAAATAGTGACACGCTTTTCGTTGTACCGTGGCGCTAATTCCCATATGCCCAATAAAGGGTACACCATGTCCTAACTCCATCACCTTTTCCCTATATGAAGAAGGTAGAACCAGTTGTCCATGGCCATTGGATCCTATTCCAGCTTTCCTATAAAGCAATCCGTTCTTCATATAAAATTCTCCTTTATTTGGAGTGTATGGCTTTTTGGTAGTTTTCTAAAACAAGGGTTTAATGAGCTATCATCAGCCTGTGCCTTCCTCATCTCCTCTTAATGGGTGTTTATTGGGTTGTCTTCCCCCTTCCTAGACTGTGACCTGGTCTGTACTGCTGCCATAATCACTGGTATTTTGGGGCTGTCCAAAAACACATATCTACACCCCAATATAAAAGAATAGATTGGTTCATTTATCACTGCTGCTCTAATCACTCCTTCCACATAGCAAATTTTGACATTAATTCTTGCTATGGGTAGTGTCATGGTTGATATATCCTTGGTTGCTTCCTGTATCTCCACTGTTTCTGTGGTATATTGATCTGGGTGCACCAGGGTAGAACTCACGACTGAGTCAAAGTCCAATCCAGTATCATAAAGGCACTTGATAGTGGTACCATTACATACTACTTCTTCACACACAGGGGGATGATGAAGTTCATGCTGTCCTGTAGACAGTTCCTTCTTTCCCTTGTTTCCTGTTTTGAGGCATGCAGCGAAATATGGAGGGTTCTTTTTCCTACAGTCTTTAGTATGGTGATTATTCATTTTACAAATTTTACACCACTTTTATTCTTGTCTGTAGGATTTCTTATCCTGTACCTGAGGGTTCATGTCTCTTTGGTCATATTTAGGCCTGTCATAACCTTGTTTGTATTTATGTGGTTGGTCCCTATTTTCAAACTTATTCTGGTTTTTTGAGGCTCTACTACTATCTCCCTGTTTCTTCTTAACTCCAGCTATTTCTGACTGAGCCGCTTGATATCTCTCAGCAACTGATAGAATCTCCCGCAATATCTGCACCTTGTTTCATAAGAAATTTTCTCATGTCTGGAGGCATAGACTCTCTTATTTGCTTCATCGTGGCCATTTCTTTCAGGTCTTGACATTTTCCAAAAGTAGTCCACTTCTCAAAGTAGGTTTCTAATCTTGCAGAGATTTGGTGGTAAGTTTCTCCAGAAAGTAGCTTGGCAGTTCTGAATTTCTTCCTATAAAATTATGAGTTCTTTTCATAACGAACTAGCAATGCCTGCTTCAAGATGTCATAATCTTCTTGGTCTTCTCTGCCAAGTTTTGCAAAAACTTCATAAGAGGCTCCTCTCAGCCCTTGTGATAACTTAAGGCTCCACTTCTCTTTCTCTAGGCCATAGTTAATAGCTAATCTCTTGTACCTACTTATAAAAGACTCAATATCATCTTCTTTCTCCACAAATGGATCCAAGTGAAAATTCATGGCTCCATTTGAGGCACCCTGACTTGCACTAGTATCAGAGATAGTTGGACTACTTTCTTTTAATGGGAAATTTTTTTGAAGTTCAAGCTTGTTCAGCCTCAGTTCATTTCCCTTTGTAACCTCTTTTCCTCTGTCTCCATTTGTAATCTCTTTTCTTCTGCCTCCATTTGCCTAGCCTCCCTATCAGCTTCTAGTTTCCTAGCCTCAGATTCTATTTGTAACCTTTTAGCTTCCCTATCAGCTTCTAATTGTAATCTTCTTTCTGTTTCCAACTTCTTATCTTCTCTCTCTATAAACTTGTCACATTCAGTGGTGACATATTTAATAAGGTTCCTCCCCAATTAATCCCAATTCTTTTGCCGACTGCACTGTAGCAGATCTAAATTTTGCCAAGTCTGCCATTCTCTTGCAATCTTATCAATATACAAATTACAGTCTTAATTAATTTACCAACCTAATTAATATACAAACTTTATTAATGAACAACCACTGTCAGCTCATTCAGTCACCAAAATTTGGTTATGTACCCACTAATGATACAATGAGTTATATTTTTATATTACTTTCTTTCTCTTATTTATATTTATATTTACTTTACTAATACTTTTAATCTTACAACTAACTGTCTTAAAGTAAAGACAACCAGGGTATTAAGTGAAATCCCGGAAGGAAACACAAGATGTCGCGAGAGGTTCAGATGTTATTAAAATGTAAGATATCCTGGACGAAAAGATGTATCAGATGATACCAGGATAGTGCCAGATAAGAGACTGGTCTTATAAGAAATACCCCCTTCTCTGAAAAGAGCAAGGGTGTATCGACAATCAAAGGTAGGGTCAAGCTTTATAAACCTTCGTGTATGATGATAGTGTTTGGTTCAGAAGGTCTAAGTGCTACCTCTCAATATTCTCCCTTGAATAATGGTTATATTATTTTTATTGATTCTGCTAGGGGATTAATTAATTAATTACATATGTAATATATCCAACAACCAGAATCTTAACTCAAATTAAAAAAATTAAGCAAGACTGATTATATAAATATATTTACAATTTATTGATCCTATACCGTTTCTCTTTTCGGTTAAGAAAATGATAAAGAATTTCAGAGGTTTTTACAAAATAAAAATAAATACACACGGAATGTCATTTCCACAATACTTCAATATGATAAAGTTATATTTCAAATGTCAATTATTTATTTCACATATACTTATCACTTTTGCTGGACTGTAAAGTGATGTATCTTAGTTTAATAAAGTCCTTCATGAATCATCACTCTAACTGTTTTTGTTATTTGTATTTTATTTGTGCTAGAATGTTTCTGGATATGCTGACCAGTGGAATTATGTTTCCACTTATCTGGTAAAATGAGAAGCATCCAGCTATAGCCAGGATCACACAATGTCTGGATCTCCAGGCTGGGAAAACAGGGTGTCTACTTCTATGTATCTTGAGAACGTTTGCACCACAGAGTCCCTCAGAAGTGAATGTCTCGAACAATCTTAGTAGTTGCAGGATAAAACCTGTAATACAAATAATCACAACCCTTGTATGGTCTAGCACTATTCTATCCACACACACAATGGACGTAACAAACAGTTTCAGACATGGTGCTAACAGTTGCACAGGACAATTTACCGCAGTACCACTCACAGCCAGTTCAATGTGATTACACTTTCCTTATAAATCCTACGTTAGATCCATTTGTCCATGATCTGCTTCCATACAATGGTTTGGTTTAGTACAAATTACTAAGTGATACCTTGATCAATACATGTTAACAAATCCTGTCATCCTTTCTTATGTTCCTGATCAGTGTGTCATTCCTTTAAGAAATACTCCTTCAAATGCATTATTAAACTTACAGTCGCATTTTTGCCATAATTCTCAATTATACTACACATTTCACAATGCTGGCTTTCGTCTCTTAAATTCAACACATGCTTGCGTTCAAGCCGGCAGCACACTCGTCCTGTAATTTTTTTTCCCAACACATTCAACACACTTCATAACACACAAGTGGATTAATCAAAGGAAAATTACATAATTATATATATATATATATATATATATATATATATATATATATATATATATATATATATATATATATATTATATATATATATTATATTATATATATATACGTTGCGTATATATATATATATATATATATATAAATTATATATATGAAAAAATATATATATATTATATATATATATATATATATATATATATATATATATATATATATATATATATATATATATGATATATATATATATGTTATATGTATTATGTATCGTGTATATCAATATTATTATATATATATATATATTATATATATAGTTATATGATATATATAGTTATAATCGTTATATATATATATATATATATATATATATATATATATATATTCTTTCTTACCCTCAAGCAATACACATAAGCTGTAACAGGCAGTCTATAGCTATCTAGGACTGCTATGCAGATACAGTTGCAAAGTATTTGACAGCACACGTTTTGCTGCTCTCTTCTGTTCAGCTTTGTTTGAAAAAGTTGTGGCCTAAAATCAGCCAAGTTCAAGGACTTGTATAGTACCGCAGCCTACCTCTCGGATGGCATGGGGTAAAAAAGGCGTTAGGAATCTAAAATTGAAGTGATTTTTGCCTTCTTGTTCAATGTGCAAAATTGTTAATATTTAATATCTCTCTTATTTCTGGGCCGATTTTGATCATGTAAAGTAAGAATTATACTGGGAATTTTTCTCTACCTTCATATCTAATAATGGTTTAGTTAGCAAAATGCATTTAAATATATGCAGACTTTAACTAAATTGGGGACTACCTTGATGTATAGATGTCATTTTAAACGATTTTTCTCTATAATTGAAGTACTATTCGAGGAAGTCTTTGCACCTACCTCTCAAGTAACATTCCCGTTGTTGAAATATTTATACCTTTCCGTTTAAACATCTTTAGTTCTTAAGAAATTAAATAAATTCTTACTATCATTTACAAAAAATGGTCCTCTATGTTAAGCCTAAAAGGTTTCATTATACACACTAGAGAATGGAGCGTTTTCATTGGTTATTGTATCGGTCCGTTTTCCTATAGTATTGCGTGCGGTAAATATGATCGTGGTTGAAGACAGACCAAAACACGACAGTCTTCTCCTACTACCCTTACATTCTTGGCCACCAATGCCACATACATAGACTGCTTCCATGCCCTGGACAGATGGTCTGCTATCAAACTCTACTTGCTCGTTCCTTTCCACACTCCGGAATCCCTTTCTGAAGATCTTGGTCTGATGTACGAATACATCAATACCTCCATCATCTGGCATGATAAACCCCCATCCCCTGTGGACACTATTCCACTTGCAAACTCCTTGTCGCCTTGTCGGTGCAACTCCGTTTGTTGGTACTGTCAGCTCACAGCTTTCCTTGTTAACAGCCTGACTCTAACATACAAGAAGATCTAGTTGAGGTTCCTGCTCACACACCCCCTCGTCGTGCTTTGGCTGTTTCCGCGGTTGGCATGGTGCTTTCTTTCTTTGCACCTCTTCTTGTGCTGGCGAACTGGTCTGTGATAGCTGTGCTAGCTTGGACTTTAGGAGAGATACTTCTGCTTCGAGTGCGTCCTTTTCAGGTTGACCTACACTGGCTACCTGCTCCAGTGTATCAGGCTGTTTGCCTTCACCGAAAACAGCATATTCCCTAGGCCCCTGACTCACGGCCTGGAGATCCCTAGTCATCTCATTGACTAGTTGTCGCTCACCGTAGGCTTCTTCTACTATTTCGAGTAACTTCTCAGGGCTGGCCTTGGCTCCGCCACATATCCGTAATTCTCTAGATACCACTGGTGTAACGTTATTCTAGATAACATCTACCTTATCTTCGGCAGTAAAGGGCGCTACCGTCCACACGGCCTCTACGTCTTGCGCAAACTCTTGCCAAGTGAGACTTGCCTTTCCACAAAATCGCCTTACCTCCGGCACCGTCACCTATATTACCTTCACAGGCGCATTGCTCTGGCCCTCACTTTGTACTACTGATGCACCCATCACTGATCTTGGATCTGCATCCTCGCACTCCCCTCTGCTCGGAACACGTGTACTCCTCGAAGCAATCTTGCTGAAAGAATGCACTGCTTGGTGTTTACAATATTTGTTTGTTTGCTGTTTGCTCGGTGTCACTGTCTGCCTATCCTGCCGACGACACCAATTGTGATAGAGTGGGCGAGATGATGATGAAGCTATTGCGATATGTGATCCCTTTCTTGCTCACTCGCAACTGACCCGATCAACAATAAAACTCTTATTCTAAGGCAGGGGCTGTATTTATGTATACAACTCTGTATGCGACAATAAGCACATGAAGCAAATATTAAACAAATAAAACAAAGCAAACAAAACACCCAGCAAGTGCTCAATTGCTAATCGGGCTCTGGTTTCTTTGTGCATCTCCTACCCACACAGGGCGCCTTGTTTCGTTTGTTCTCTGTGGGCTGCTCTTGCAAAAAGGGTCTTTCGCCGGCTCACTCTCTCTTTATATAGTCCGCTAGGCCTAATCACTCAAGGGTTAGTCCGCGCACGCAATCGTGAAAACGCCGGCTGGCGCAGGAAATAAAGGCATTATTATGGCCCTCTTGAAGAAGCGAAAATGCAAATATGAGCTTCAGGGAGATTTTGGGGAGCTTATTATTGCCCCATCACATATATATATATATATATATATATATATATATATATATATATATATATATATATATATATATATATATATATATATATATATATATATATTAGATCTTTAGGCGACTGTGGGGAAAAAACTTTTTTAAACTATGGAGATTTTGAACTAGAACTCTCCCGCCAGCATTTAAAATCGCGGTGTCCCAGGGATCAAAGGTATCTTTTCCGCATTTCCAATGAAAATTCTTGATATATAAACGGCACCGTTTAATACTAACAAGAGAAGGGGCGAAGGGCGAGAGTCTGGCGCCTTAAAACCAGATTGTTCCAGGTATATTTTTAGTATGTACCTGCAAGGATACTTGGAGAAGAGATGGGCACCGCCAAGCAAACTTCTTGCCCACTGAAATGCTATGATGGAAAGTCAACTCAGTAATAAAATGCCGGATCGGCCGAGGCCCAGATTAACAACGACCGCTCTCTCATTGCCCCTTGAGAGTGTTAAGTCAGCGAATGGGATACAAACACCTGTTTTGAAACTTCCTAGAGAAAGTTTTGTTATTGGAACTTGGAATGTATGCACGCTATATGCGTGTGGAAAAGTCAGAGAGCTAACACATGAACTTGTTAGATACTCGTGGGACATCCTGAGTCTAGCAGAAGTCAGATGGACAGGATTAGGGGAATCAATAACGGATGATGGTCACAAAATGTGGTTTAGTGAAGATGAGTCTAAACATCAGCATGGAATAGGTTTTATTGTACATAAAGATAGATTGAACTCTGTCATCAGCTGCACCCCAGTAAATAGCAGGCTTATCACCATACGTATTGCAGCACATCCAAAGAACATCTCCATCATACAGGTATATGACCCCACTACTGACTATGAGGATGATGCAATTGATACATTTTACGAAAATCTGGATGAAACAATTAAGAAAATTCCAAAGAAAGATCTTCTCATCGTGCTAGGTGATTGGAATGCTAAAATAGGGCCAGATGCATACGGTCAGTGGGCTGGCACGGTGGGTAAATTTGGGACAGGAGAAACCAACGATCGAGAACTAAGGCTACTAGAATTTGCAAGCAACTATAGACTAGCCCTTGCAAATACACTATTTCCTCATAAGTTATCAAGAAGAGCAACGTGGCATGCCCCGAAAACTGAGATACATGGCCAAATTGATTTTATTCTTGTATCCAAAAGATTCAAGTCCAGTATTAATAAAGCCATGGCTAGGTTTTTTCCTAGCGCCGACATTGGTAGTGATCACGACATGGTATTGATGACGCTCAAGCTTAAACTCAAAAAGAATTATATTCAAAACAGATGTTCTCAGTTAAGATTCAATTTAGACAAACAGAAAGATCCAGAAATCGTGGGAATCTTTGAGGCAACTGTTGGAGGAAAATTTGCAGCTCTCAACTTTCTGGAGGATGATATCAACTCAATCACAGAGAGCACGAAAGACGTGCTCATTGAATCAGCAACATAAATACTTGGTAAAAGAAAGAAAATAAACAAACCATGGGTTACAGATGACATTCTGAAGTTATGTGGTACACGGCGGGAAATGAAAAAGGTTAAGAAAGAGGTTCTTGAAGCAGCATGGCAATACAGTATGGTGAATAAAAATATTAGAAAGAAAATGAAACAAGCCAAAGAAAAATGGCTAGCTGATCAATGTGAGTCCATTAATACGGGGCTAATAAAAGGTAACAGAAAGACAGCTTTTGACACATTCAGAAGACTATCACAACAACAACAGCCCAGAGTAACTGTCATAGAAGATAGCAATGGCGTTCTGCTCAATGAAAAAACAGTTGTAATGAGAAGGTGGACAGAATGGTGTAAAGAATTATATAACTGTAAACTCGACACTGACTATAGCATATTAAACAACATTAAGTGTGAAAACAGGGAACTTGAAAATGCAGCAATATTACGGGAAGAAGTGGCAGAGGCTATATGTTCGATGAAAGGAGGGAAGTCACCGGGTGTGGATAATATCCCAGCAGAGCTCTTGAAATGTGGAGGACCAGATATAGTAAAAATCATGACAACAATTTGCCAGAAGATATGGAGTACTAAAAATGGTCAAAAGAGTGGGCGCAGCCATTAGTAATACCGTTGCAAAGAAAGGAAATCTAAAAATGTGCAAGAACTACAGAACCATTAGCCTTATTAGTCATCCAAGTAAAGTGATGTTAAGGATACTTTTGAACAGAATAAAACAGAAATCAGAAGAAATTATGTCCGAGGAACAGGCTGGCTTTAGACCAAAAAGAAGTACCTCCGAATAAATCTTCAATATTAGATTATTGATCGAAAAACATCTCTAGCATCAACGCGATTTATACCATAATTTCATCGATTTCACAAAAGCCTTCGATCGAGTCTGGCATGAAGGCTTATGGCAAAAAATGAGAAAATTCAATTTTGATACCAACATTATAGATATCATTGAAGCACTATACAAGGACACAAGCAGTGCTGTTTTTGCAAGCAATGACATTGGAGAATTTTTCAAAATAACTATCTTATAGCTGGAACAGAATCAGAACTTCAAGACCTTACCTCTAGACTGGAGAAAGTAATAAGAACGTATGGGATGGAAATTAATATAGAAAACAGCAAGATATTGGTGAATAGCCATAAGAAACATGTTCCGACCAACATTACGTTAAATGGGCAAACGTTAGAAGAAGTTGACACCTTTAAATATCTGGGGTCCACTATATGTAGTGATGGAAGATCAAGTAAAGAAATCAAGACAAGACTTGAGATGACCTCAGCTGCCATGACAAGGCTGAATGTGATCTGGAAAAGTAACATCAGTTTTCCTGTGAAGTTTAAGTTATACAAATCACTTGTATTATCTATTCTCTTGTATGGGTGTGAGGGATGCACACTCACTGCAGATACGGAGCGAAGGATTCAGGCTTTCGAGTATAAATGTTATAGAAGAATTTTGCGCATTTGCTATAAAGATCACAAACCAAATGTCTATGTTAGAGAGAAAATAAACACCTATGCAGGCCACCAAGAACCACTTTTGTCAGTAGTGAAAGGTCGAAAGCTTGCCTGGTTTGGGCATGTAAGTCGTCATGACTCCCTTTCGAAAACGATCCTCCAGGGAACAGTCGAAGGTAAACAGAGAAGAGGAAGGCAAAGAAAATCCTGATATATATATATATATATATATATATATATATATATATATATATATATATATATATATATATATATATATATATATAACTGATTCTGATTCATATATGTGCACTCCTGTCTATAATAACTAAATCAACTATGAATTTGTAAAATAGCACGTAACAAATGTAATAATCAATTATTCATTTACGGTTAACATAAATATGAATGATGGGTGAAATTTAAATAAAAAGTTTTTTCACGGAGACTGGATAGGGGAATGTTACTGTCCTTTCCTGTTCCCTTTAATAAGAAATTAGCTTTTAACTAAAGTACTACAGCAGTTGTGTTGTCTAAAGTATCAGGCCGCTCCCAGTTGTAGTCTAGCGTGGAAGTCATCTTAGCATGGAATTTTCCTAGAATGGACAGACGGAGTCGGTGGTCATATTAGATTACCGTAGAGGAATAATACCTACGTGTAAACCAGTTTATTTATTCGTATGCATTCATACTTTTAAATGCCGTACATGCTTCAATGCCAATGTCGCCCATGGCTATGGATGTAAAGAGAGGTTACCCGATTCAGAACTCGAACACTGAATAGATTGTTGTGGATGTTTTATAGGTTACTTAATTCTTTAAGAATCCTAAGAAGCTGAGAAGTATTATCAACAACTTCAAAGTATGACATTTTGTTCCCTATAATCTGGTAATCACTATGATCGTCTCGTTCCTTCGTTATGCCAATTGCCATGTTGACATAACTATATGTACAGTAAACCGACTTGTGCACTACCATCGAGTGAACAGTTTAAAACACTTACCTGTTGTAGTTCGTTTTCACAGAACAGTTTATCGCGGACATTTTGTTTCATTATTAAACCATTCGCGTGTTATGAAGTTCCCAATCCAATTTACCATAAACGGCTACTAATTCAGTAATTGGTGCGCCAGCGGTTGGTCTGAAACTGTTATCATTTCAAAGGATAATTACTCAATCAAATTATTCGTTTGATATAATAGAATGTGTACTTTCAAGGCGACTTCATCGGTCAAGTTGGAACTTGTTGTCAAAAATGAATTCTTAATCAACTGACGTTACGAGATTTCAAGGTCATCTATCAACCTTCAACTTCGGGTTGTACAGGGACTGACTGCCCTTCGTTATCATTTCGTGCGAGCTGATGCTGTTATTCGCAGATCGAATTATTTTAGCTTCAAAGTACATTCACGGAGACGACGAGGCATATTGTTTTTTCCGGCACACGCGAGCTAAGTATAACTTGTATCCGTTTATACATTTTATTTTTATCTAAGCTGTGCATTTAATTGTTTATGTCCACCTTTATATTTTCCGTGTTATGTGTTATATGTTGTGTATTCTTTGTGGGAGGTAGGGTTTGGAGACTCACGGAGGATACATCCCAGTTTCACACCAGGGCCTTCGTGACTGTTCTTTAGGAATTGTTTTGCAGACTTCCCTCAGTGGAATGTTCCTACGCGTGAGCGTAGAAGGATTCTAGGTCCACTGTGTCTGGTGGTCTGTGACACCTGACTGTTTAGCTGTAGTGTCAAGCTTTTAATCACAGCCTTCGAATTGTTGTTTTCGTATTTCCCATTTTTTATGCACGTAATTTAGTTTTATGATGAATTTAGTTTGTATTTTGCGTCCATCTACACCTTTCCTGTCATTTAGTTTTTTACTACAAAAAACTCTATGTTTTTACACTGTGTTGTCAATTGTACTGTTAATTATCTGATCGTAGTTATCGTCGTATATTTTACGATATTCTATTTTAGTTATACATTTTTATTTTTTTTTGATTTCTACGATTGTGTTCACCCGTCCAGTTTTTCATGTCCTTGTCGGTTATGTTTCTATTGTCTTTCTCGATGTTCATTTCATGACATTTGCCTTACATAAATTTTATTGATTAATACACATATTTAATAATTATATGATAACATTATACTCGTTCTAAGGGACAGGAACGAAGAACACTTGTTATCGTAACAAGGTTAATTAATTTACATTGATTAATTATCATTTTATAAATCAAGAGTATTGTGACTACTTATAAAGCATAATGTATTCACTAGATTATTTCATTAAGCAAGCAAAAGCTCTTCAGATGGCTCCTGATGAAGCAAAAGTATTTGCACTTGCAGAATATAAAGAAGCTCAAGAAATAGAAGCCGAACAGAGAAAGTTAGAAACTTTAAGACCTATAGGAAAAACTTCAATTTGAGGCAGATCAAAAACGGATTGAGGCTGAGGAACAAGAGAAGAAGATGAAATTTGAGGCAGATCAAAAAAGGATTGAGGCGGAAGAGAATGAGAAGAGGAGGAAATTTGAGGCGGAGGAGAATGAGAAAAAAATGAGATTAACCGCTGAATTGGAAGAGAAACGATTTCAGCGAGAGGCAGAACAGAAACAAAAAGAATTGGAAGTTAATCAAAAGGAAATGGAGGAAAGAAGATTAATAGCTGAACAAAATACCTTACGACTTCAGCTTGAGAGGGAACAGAATGATAGAAAACGACAGCATTACTAAAATTAGCAGAGTCAGAATTATGAGAGAGACTTAGGTTAACTCAGAATCTAATTCTCAGAAAAACTTTTGAAACGCCAAACTTCATCCACACAGATTCATTTTAAGGAAATTCACCTTAAATTACCAAAATTTAATCCCCCGTCTGATGAACGTAATATTCTTCCTAGATAGGTTTGAGGCCACTTGTGGGTCTTATAACGTGGATAAAGCGCTATACTGTACATATTTATCCAGATTACTTACAGGGGATGCATTAGCAGTTTATCATACCACCAGCATTGGTGAGAAAAATGACTATAATGCTCTTAGAGCGGCACTTCTACAAAAATTCCAAATGACAGAAGACGAATATCGATTAAGATTTCATACATTACTACCTCAATCTGGCATAAAATTTTAGTGATTTTCTGTCACAGATACGACTAACATTAGATAAGATGGATCGAATTATCCAAAATTGAAAATCGTATGAGGTCTCTTTGATTTACTGCATGACTTTGCCGATAAGGTTCTTCCTATCGTCTGTAAATCCTACATTTCTCGCATTTTTACACGAACGGAAACCTTTATCAATGAAAAACTTAGAAGAACATGCAAAAAACTTTTGCACTGCTCACCCAACCATGGATCTAAGTAATGCACAGATTAAGAATGAATTGCCTGTTGCTTTTGCAGCACAACAAAATAATTTTTCACGCAATCGTTCTTTTAGTGCTGATAGGTATGTCAATAAGGGAAATAATTACAGTTTTAACAATGATAACTTTTACAAAGGGAAGCAATTTCAACAATCTGCTCCATTTAATGTTTCTTGGAACGAAGCTCACAGATCGCGAGATTTCGGTAACATTATTATTTTAAAAATAATCAAGGACATTATAATAGACAAAACTGGAGATCAAGATCTCAGGGTCCGCAAAACAGACAAGGTTCTTGGAATAAAAATTTTAAAGAACATCATAACTTTAATTATACAAATTATCGGACTCATCCAAATTTTAACTCTAGCAGAAACGACAATTGTAGCAATTTTAATGACAAAAATCACAATCGATCGCGCCGACGAGACTTAGATCGTTTTTTTCCGAGTAATACAGGTAGAACATTCTAATGTCGCTTTTAGTGGATACACAGGCTAACATTGAAACAGGGTAAAGTAGTTGAAAACTCATAATGCTATGTGTTGTTCTCTTGATTAGTACCCAAGTCAATAGATTGTTCAGAATGCTCTACTCTTTTCCAAGCCCAAGGCGATCACGGACGACCGCTGCGTTTGCGGTCAATACTTTGCCTAGTCTACCTGCAGTCTGCATGGCCAGTCCTGCGGGGTCAGTTACAACCAGGACAGGGCTCTCTTAAGTTTAACAGAGGATGTGTTAACAATATTTCATGCTCTCTTTTATTCGACTCAGTTTGTACCACTGTGGGCGTCCGGACTTCGCTGATCGACCCTAGTTGTGCGACGGGCAGGGTTGTGAAATGTGTGACGTTTGGCGGAACTGTGGAAACATTTCCCACAGCCATTATAACTCTTCATACACCATTTTTTTCAGGACAGTTCCAGGCTTGTCTTCTACCAACTCCAATTTGTGATTTAATACTTGGTCGCATACATGGTATTAAAGAGTGTTCACCACAGCAAATTGCTGAATAGGGGAAGAGCGACATATTCAAACTGCAAATGCAGTAGTGACTAGAGCGCAAGCTACTAATATGTCGCATGATACACCTGTTGAACCTACAGTTCATACCACTTGTGATGATGATGCTCCTATTTCACGGGAGTTGTTTGCAACATTGCAAAAGAATGATGATTCATTAAAAAAAAAATTTTCAGTATGTTAACAAAAAGAATACAAGCAACAAACTTGCAAAATCTAGACATGACTTTATACTTAAAAATGGGATTTTGGTTAGAGTAATACGGGAAAAGGATTCATCCTTATGTTTTCAGATTCTAGTCCCATCCTGTATGAGATCTCGGATATTACGGCATGCTCATGACTCTCAATGTGCGGGAAATATGGGTATTTCGACTATCAAACCCAGCGTGCTTTCGGCATTCTACTCGCCAGGCGCATATAGAGATGTTACTCTCTATTGTCGGTCCTGTTTGATATGTCAAGAAGTTAAGGTACGGGGTCCATTTCATGCGGCTCCTATTCAAGCTGCGGACATCCCGATTAGACCATTTGATAAACTGGCTATAGACATTATTGGTCCTATGCTACCATCTGCTAGAGGGCATACGCATATCCTTACGTGCATTGATATGTGCACTCGTTGGCCTGAGGCCATCCCTCTCAAAAACACTTCATCTGCCAGTGTAGCAGAGGCATTGATGTTAATCTTCTCACGCATTGGTTTTCCACGGAAAATCTTGTCGGATCATGGGGTTCAGTTCATTTCTGAATCCATGTCTCAAGTTATGAAGACATTAGGTATAGACAGATCTCTTAGTTCTATTTATCATCCGATGTCAAATGGGTTAATTGAGCGTCTCAATAGGACACTCAAGCAGTTGTTGGGTAAGATGACTCAAGACCATCCCCAAGACTGGGATCGGGTCCTACCCGCTTGTCTCTTTGCGTATCGCGAAGTACAAAATCAAGCCACGGGGTTTTCTCCATTCCAGCTTGATTTTGGCATGCAACCACGCGGTCCGATGTCGTTAATCCACGACTTATTGGTTGATGAGAATATTGAAGAGGAAACTCAATCATCCTATGAGTATGTGATCTCTCTTAGAAAGAGAATCATAGATGCGTGTAGACTAGCTACTGCATCATCTGAACAAGCCAAAGAAAAAGCTCGTCTATTTGCAAACAAGTATAGACGTCTTCGCCAGCTCATACCTGGTGATGAAGCTTTTGTCTTACCAGCGCATAACAATCGTCTTTTAATTACCTGGAGAGGTCCTTTCAGGATCATCTCAAGAATATCCGATGTCGACTACATCGTTGATGTTAATGGTAAACATAAAACCTTCCACATTAACATGTTGAAGGAGTATTACTCACGTCCTGATTATCTACAGTCAGTGTTTCAGGCAACTGACGATCATACACCTCCTATTCAACACTATTCTAGTTTGTCAGTCATCCAAGAAGAAGAATCTTCTTTCGATGATGTACAACTACCAATACCGGTTGTACCACTCCATTCCACTGAGAAATGGAATGATGTTACAATCTCATCTACTCTTTCGGCTGATCAACGTCAGCAAGTCTCTAATATTCTACACACGTATGAGGATGTCCTCACTGACATCCCAGGTCATACGTCAGTCATCCAACATGACATTATTCTGACTGACGATACACCTATTCGAGTTCGCCCATATCCTATCCCTTTACACTTTCGTGATAAGGTTGATAAGGAATTGGATGAGATGCTTCAATTAAATATAATTGAACCATCTTCATCACCATATTCTTCTTCTATGGTAATCATTAGGAAGAAGGACAATAATATACGTCTTTGCGTAGATTACAGGAAATTAAACAAAGTTACAAAATTCGATGCGGAACCTTTACCTCTTTTAGACGACTTATTGGAGAGGTTATCTCATGCCACATTCTTTTCGAAATTTGACCTTTCAAAGGGTTATTGGCAAGTGCCACTCACTACTAAAGCAAAGCCATTCACCGCTTTCTCGACGCCACGGGGTCTTTTTCAATGGAATTTTATGCCATTCGGATTAATGAATGCGCCAGCTACCTTTGTACGCATGATGCGTCGCATATTGTCTCATCGTCCCGATGTCATTACATATATAGATGACATCTGTCTTTTCAGTGACTTTTGGGATGAACATATTCAGGGTTTAAAATCTTTACTTTCTACCTTACGGGATTATAACTTAACAGCGAAACCTTCAAAGGCTTTTGTCGGTTTTCATGACATCTCATTTCTTGGTCACCGTATAGGTCGCGGTTTAATGTATACAGAAGACAGTAACGTCTCTAAAATTTTAAACATCTCAGCACCTAAGACAAAAAAACAAGTGAGGTCGCTCTTAGGACTAATACAGTTCTATTCTAAATTCATCCCTCATTTGTCTACTATAACTGCACCTTTTTCGTCTCTACTGAAAAAAGGCACATCTAATGTAATAAAGTGGTCGCAGGATCACCAAACGGCGTTAGACTATATAAAACAATTTTTTTCAAATAAGCCTTTTTTAAGGTTGCCTAACAAAGATCTCTCGCCTTTGTTCTTCGCAATAAAGAGCTCCTTGCTCTTGTTTGGGCAATCACTAAATTGGATCGTTATCTCCTTGGATCACACTTTGTGGTGGAATCCGACCAGAAAGCTCTTACAGCACTGAACACAGGGAACGTAAAGTCATCAAAGTCAGCGCGTTACGCTATAGCGCTTCAACCGTTTCATTTTGAGATACGAGCTATTCCTGGAGTACAGAATGTGTTCGCAGACTGTCTGTCAAGATGCCCTAGTGAACGTGTTGAAACTAAACCACTTCCAGATGGAGAAACATCTTCACCGAAACATGAATAACTTTGTACATGGTCACTGATTGTACATCTGTAAAGACTATGTATAGTTCTGCAGTATTCGTATAAATATAACTTTCAGAATATACTTACGTATGGGTTATAACATTACTTCTTGTGTAGTAACGTTTTGTTAGAACGGGAACAGTGATATTAAAGTAACATTTTTTTTTAGTATGGAAACATTGTTAAAAGCGACAAATAGACATTCGTTATTGTTATGGAACATATTACACTACATATCGTGTTCGTAAACGTATTTCGGGCATGGAACATTGAGAACATATTTTTGACGATTCTAAATAGTTCTAAATGAATATTCATAATGATTGAAATTAGAATTACTTAAAATAAATTAGTAGTTATTTATTTGTGTATAATTAAGTACTAGAATTAGAATAATTCAATTTAATCAATTTGATTGATTATAAATCACACATCTACTAACTTTATTAGTGTCTTGCAATACGTGTATTCACGTATCCCACTACATGATATCTCACTTTTAGATAACTAGTCAAACTTACTAGTGTTAGAAAATAGTAAGTGTGTTGCTTCTTAAAGTGTTTAATTATGCTTTGTTTCATTTTGCATGTTGTATTTTAAAATTTTCTGTTTTACTGATTCTTTTATCATTGATTATCATCAGCTTTGCTTTTCATTTTCATTTGAAATCACATATTTCGATTTTTTTTTTTTTGAAAACTTAGTTGAATTTTATTATCATCTTTTTTTTGTTGTTTTTTCATTTTCATTTTCATTTTCAACTTGTTTTACCACATCGTTCCAAAGGTCGATGGTGGATGTGTGCTTTAATGCATACTATCATTTAGTTACATTGATTTCGTTTCATATTCTTTTCTTAAAATAATATAACTTAATGCATTTCATATCTTGTTGTAGTTCTGACTCACCTCTCTCGGGTACTTAGTTCGAAAAAAATTAATAGAATTAATTTTTTTAAGTGGAGGTGATAAGGGAGCTGTTACGTACATTTATTACCTAAGGGGGTAGTCTTCGGTCCTGCCAAATGTACGCACCAGTTTTAGATAGTTATATTATTTGTGCGTTCGATTGATTCACGCACTGACGTGCACAAGGCAATGTGAGTTGCTTTGGAACGCACGGGTAACCTAGTTTGGGGATTGTGACGTCATGTTTTGAACGGGGCAGTGCGGACTTTGTTATGTCCGAGATATATATTATTGGAATTTTCTGGCAGTTTTGTATAAGCCAGTATGTTATATTGATTCAATTGGTATTCTTGACGAAGCCAATGATGGAAGGATCATGTAAGTGTCGCCCCGGTTATATTTGTATATTTATTGCCGTAAACTAAAGTATCAGGCCGCTCCCAGTTGTAGTCTAGCGGGAAGTCATCTTAGCATGGAATTTCCTAGAATGGACAGACGGAGTCGGTGGTCATATTAGATTACCGTAGAGGAATAATACCTACGTGTAAACCAGTTTATTTATTCGTATGCTTCATATTTTAAATGCCGTACATGCTTCAATGATAAAAGTCGTGGCATGGATGTAAAGAGAGGTTAGCCGATTCAGAACTCGAACCTGAATAGATTGTTGTGGATGTTTATAGGACTTAATTCTTGAAGAATCACTAAGAAGCTGAGAGTATTATCAACAACTTCAAAGTATGACATTTTGTACCTATAATCTGTAACTATGATCGTCTCGTTCCTTCGTATGTGCCATGTTGAATAAACTATATGTACAGTAAACCGACTTGTGCACTACCATCGAGTGAACAGTTTAAACACTACCTGTTGTAGTTCGTTTTCACAGAACAGTTTATTGACATTTTGTTTCATATTACCATTCGCGTTATGAAGACCAATCCAATTACCATAAACGGCTACAACAAGTATATACTGCATAACTCATGGAATATGATTATAAATCACCGTTATTCTTCTGGTTACTTAAATGGGAAATACTTGTCTGGACTGCGCGAGTGCAATGGCTTGTGCCTGGCGTAACATTATCAAGGTACACATCTCACATTCGGAGTCTGGGGTTATTTATTCTTTTGGGTTTTCTGTATGAACTAGGATGAAGTAATGTCCAGCACTTGGTGTAGTGGTTTATGAATATACTATTTTCATATGTTGAGGCTGCCAGCCTCCTATGACTGGTATAACCACCTGCAAGTCTAAACGTGTCAAATTCGCATTGTAAAATATATGTACAACTCACCCCATACTTTTGAGTTATACAATCTTCTGGTCCAGATGATTGGACACAGCAACTTAGGTTAGATGCTTCGAACGCATGGTCCGTGGTATGTTTAGAATCCCTCTTATGACGGGCATTCTGATTCCTCGGTTTACGGTCTTCTTATATAAAAATGCGGGTTTTCTTTTAAGTTTCAAAGATGCCTAAATACTTCGGTCTTGTCCTTTAATTTGGAATTCTCGTCCGTTTCTTCTCTGGCTCTTGGGAGCTGCTACTTTTACGTTGCAATGAGGTCTGTTTTTTTCTCTCCGAATTGGCTTGGTTATAGTCTCATTTCTCGCTCCCACATGGTGTTTCCGGCAAGCTTTCCAATATGAGCTAAAATTTATTTACTTCTCTCAATTAGACTAATCCTGTGTTAGAACAAGGTGGGTTTGGATGTTAATTTAATTCTTCCCCCTCGCGTGAAAAATTATCACTTTAAAATTTAAACCCTTGACCTATCTTCTAAATATCGCATGATTACTGCCGTTGCTATTATACAGACTTGTCAACCCATCTGTGATTTCATCCTTAATTGATTACCTTGCTCATAAGGTTCCTTCAGACACGTTTTATCTGTAATAACCACACAGATAATGTCTTGACAAATGTGATAAAGTCATTATCACACGTACTCCACTTCTCCTATCAGCCGAATAATCCCTGACGTTCGCAGATCGCAGACTGGTTTCTCAGACAGATAATCTGGCTTCCTTTGCCCCTTTTTCAAGTGGAGGGTCAGGTTGTGATGAACCGTGAAGTACAGGTGGTTACTGGCTTACCCTGTCTGGGCCAGAAATGCGTTACGTCGAAGTTAACTATTGGTTTCCACGTTTACCGTCTGCATTAATCTGGCTCGACCACTTAGGCGATTAGAGTTAACCCTCAAGATAGTCAATTAGCTATGAAATAACACTAGGGCAGTTTGTATAGAGGTCACCAAATCGAAGACTCGACGATGAGTTGCGAAATATGAATAAATAAATGGATAGAGTGCGAGAGAAAGAAAAAAATATAACAGGGCACAACAGATTCCGTCACAAGGCGTATGAAGTGTTTGAAACTTCACTGTACTAGGATCAGCTTCATGACATGGTGTGACCTGTCCACTTCATTGCTGTCGTTGCCTTCTCTAACTGAAGAAGAGAATAAGGTACTCATTTACAGCTACTTAGTCTTGAGCGTTAGGCTACCAGGTTACAAAGTCGGAACACAGTACCTTTGCCGCGAGATGTTAACAAACCCAACATTAACTGAATGTACATTTTTTTTCTTCATGTTCTTAAACAGGTAAAAAGAATTATTACTCCAGGACGAGCGACTGTGATCATCGTCACTCTCTTCGTTGTTTTCTTCTTCAGTTCAGCCCCAGTGTACGTCGTCAACAAACTGGGCATGAAGTTTTCTCCAACACGGAATAAAACTATTTTTGGTCTTGTTCACACGGACGATCGGGAAAACGTTGAAAAGGTTTCTTATGCTATCAACAACTTTTTCCTGCCATTGATTGCCTGTATAATCATTGTTATATGTACCATAACACTGGTTATCAAACTAAAGAACACAACAAAATGGAGAGAAGCTTCAGCAGCTACCAAGTCACAAGCTAACATAGTTTCCAAACGCAATCAGAAGGTAGGAAAAATGGTGCTAATGATTTCAACTTTATTTGTTGTTTGTTACACCCCAGTTAGCATCAGCGTTTTTGCGGTAGGATTTGAACCGGAGCTCATGATGAACGGTAAATATGTAAGAATAGGAATCATGTTGTGGGGACTTTGCTCTGTTCTGGAGTCTATAAACTCGTCTGCTAATATTTTCATTTACTATAATATGAGCAGTAAATACAAAGATACTTTGCAAAAGATTTTTTGTAGTGTAAAATTAGAATACAAATAACAAACATAGTGTATACGTACATTGTTGTTGTGGCTGTTATTTTTACATAATAGCTCACATAAAAATAGGACCATGACATACAAAGCTACATCTATGTTCATAATTCAGTTTCTTTGAGTTTTCCCACGGATTTAAAGAAAATTGAAAAGTCCTAAATGTAAAGTGAAGTGAAAATATTTAATTGTACTTTGAAGTCATTTTTTTCTGTACGTTGTGAGTATGTGTGTTTGTATGTGTGAGTGTCTGCATCAAAATCTTGCACAGGATAGCCGCGCAGCAATACACATGTAACAGCTTGCAGAAGTTAGTTCAAGACCATCTTAACGATCGTTGAAAACAAGTGGCGGACTTCGAGAATATAATAATGCTACATAAAAATTACTCAATTTCTCCACAACTCCGGGAGCTCGGAAAATACGTCTTGCTTGGACGAATGAAACATACGAAAGGCCCAGAATATTAGCCGTTAGAATAATATAGCGCAACCGCGTTACGTCATTGACAGCCGGTGACGTATCAAAATATACAGCGTTCAATACAGGTTAAAGATCGTGCAAAACATGCATTACCACAAAGACATATCTCCTCAAATAACAAAGGCTATATTCATGCGTGTGGCAATATACTTTGACATATTAACTTTATTCCTTAAAACATGGATGAATACTTATACGAAGTGATATGATGGGTTGAAGAGGGAAAACCAAACCATATACCCACAGTGTTTCATCATAAGTCCCGTAAACAGATTTTACATGCCATATTATCTTTCTGCTTCTTTGTTCGCCTTGGAACATACATGCAGCACATACTGTATGCTGACGTGAGTTGCTACTAGTTTATCATCTGATACCTCAACATTATTGTTGGGGTTTGCTTCGTGGCGTGAAGCAGCGTTGATGGATTGATTTTTTTCGATATTTTTGCACCACGTAGCATCACCAACTGCATACAAAAAATGATATAAGATGCAAGATAATGATGACGTACGAATGTTGCTAGGGATGACGATACTGAGAAAAATATAGGGATTCTGCGATACGCCGTTGGGCGTTGTGGCGAAAGGTTTTTATAGTGTATAGTGATAGTAAGAGTAGAAGAAGTCTTCTCTCCAGAAGGTGTGAGGTCCCAGTGTCAGAGAAGTACACTGGTGTTACTAGATAGTCACGGCTGTGAAAGTGTCTGCTCCAGAATTATTCAAGTAAAGTCAGACCTTACTGTGCCACCTCGCTATGTGCCTATCAGTGATAAAACAATTCATAAAACTCAACTTCAACAAATTTGAATTAATAAAGCTGTTGAGTATAATTGTAAAATTTGTTTATTTACATCTATACTTCTTGTGCCGACTTATGAATGAATGTCGATGGAATTAATGAATAATTATTTTACAAAAGCATGGTGATGATGTAGTTAAATTAAATTAATTAACTAACTCAAAAAATTTTCTTGTATACTTTTCCAAATAGTTGAATAACTGAATTCCTCACTGTTTTAGTTTCACTTTACTGTCTCTGCTATGCTATCGTACTAATATTTTCATCATTAAAAACAATTCTTGACAAATTATCACTCAGGGTGCACGAGAGAGTTACAGAGAAGGAAATGTCGAAATTGTCCTCTTTTCACACAACATGCCTAAGAAAAATTCACCGAATCTTTTGGCCGAATATCATCACCAACCAAGATCTGCTTACTCGGAGCAAGCAAGAGGACATGCACACCATCATAGCTGGCAGACGCTGGAGCTGGGTTGGCCATGTCCTCAGAAGAGACCCCGATGCCATCATAAGAACAGCTATGCTTTGGACCCCTGAGGGAAAACGAAAGAGAGGCCGACCAAAAACAACCTGGCGGAGGACTGTGGAGGTTGAGATGCAAAGAATGAACCAGAGTTGGGGCACTGTACGAAGGATGGCCACCGACCGAGCAAAGTGGAATCAATGTGTTGTTGCCCTACAAGACGCCACTAGGCGTGATGGCCACTGACTGCTTTGCAGGGCGGCGGCTAGGATCAAAGAAGAAGAAGTGCACGATTGTCATTGACAGTCACTTAACTTCTAGTCTACGGCAGATGAAATTTGGCTTTGAAATGCACAGTTTGGCAGATGGGTCTTGGTTATGCCAATCCAGACACTGCTGGGGTGTAAAGTATCGATCTCGAAACCACCACTGAGACTTCTGGTTACTACACGTTAGCTTAACTGGTTCTCGATCACTGACCTCTGACTTATTGTGACAAAAACGAAAATGAGGTCAAGGTTTAGACATGTGGCTAGGTTTTGTTTTACTGCCTACAAGTCCAATGTATGTGAGATGATATTGTTTCCAGAAGTCTGCGGGTATAAGCATGATACATGGATCAGTCATGATAATCGATAGCGAGACAAGACAAGTGTCTAGCTGCAGAAAATGTTCTAAAATAAAATAAAACAGACTATACTACAGTTTATACATCAATTCTGTACACACATATGATATGGTCTCTTAATCATCCTTACTCCCTCTGCCTGACAAGTCAGCTCTGAAAAATGCTGTAACTTTATGGCAGGGTACTTTATGGCCCTGATAAGGACTGTATTTAGTCCTGAAAAGAACTGTGCTAGTCATGATAAGGACTCAGTCACTGTGTGGTTAAATTATCAGGTTCCAACCTTCGACAAGCATACCAACTTAACCAAATAGAATGTATTGTATGATACTTTCATAACATATCGACTAACCAAATCCTGAAATAAACTGTTGTAATAAAGGCATTAATATGCACAGTAATTCTACATACCCTTCCAGGATATATATAAAGTCAGAAAAGAGAGGTTTTGGTGGAGAATAGTGCTGCCTGGTCACAGATAGTAAAGTTCTAGCCTCAACAAGCTTCTCTCTCTGTGGCCGTGTTCCTTTTTTTTACTTAGTCGTTCCCCTTCTACCGTGAGTTGTAGAGGTTTGGAAGAGAGAGCGCCATACTATCCTATCGGCTGTCTTCCTCCTGGCCTGGTTCGATTCTAGTCCTCGGTCCTTCAAAGATTGTCTAATGTTCTCCTCCCAGCGGACTCTGGGTGGTCCTGGGAGTCTGGATCCCTGGCTCTTTGTTTCCCATGCTTGTCGTGGTAGCCGATCTTCTCCTATTCTGCAGACATGGCCAAACCATCTTAGTTGGGACTGTTCTACTTTGGTCTACAGGGGGTGGGATTTTAGGCCTTGACGTATCGTCTGGTTGCGGACCATGTCTCTTCTTGTTACTTCAACCACCTTCCTCAGATACCTCATTTCTGAGGTTTGGATCTGGCTTTTGTGGGTTGTAGTCATTGCCTATGACTCGTATCCATATGTCAAGACTGGAACATAGGTGGAGCGGTATACAGCCATCTTCGTTTTCTTACCAATCTCTCTCTCTTGCTGAGGAATCCTCGATTTATGGCCTGAAATAGTCTCCCAGCTGCTGCTTTTCGAGTGGCCAACTCTTCTTTGATGCCTCCTTTTCGGTCTATAATAGCTCCAAGATATTTAATGTGGTCGACCTGCTCCTGGACCTGTTCTCCCAGCTTAATCTGATGTCTTCTTTCTTCTCGTGATATCACCATTGTCGTGAAATATTCTAATCCACATATATAAATTATCAGGTAAATATAAAGCCTAACAAATACATTTAATAAAGAAAAGAGCAATGGTAAAATAACAGTGCTGTCACAAAGAATGTACTCGAAATCCCCTTTGTTTTATGCTTCGTCTGCAAATTGTAACGTTTCCACGTTAAATATAAGCCACTGCATAAATACAAGCGTTTCCACAACACATTAAAACGGGTATTGCATTTCTAAGAAAAACATTGAGAGGCACAATGCGTAATGACCTAAATTAATCCTATCATTAATTGTACTGCGTTACCCAAAACGAACGAACAGATGGACTCAGATGGAAAGAGAGAGGGAGGGCTGAAAGTCAGGAACGCATGCAACACGCGTCGCGCGATACACAATTACTACTATCACGCGTGTAAGGCCACATGCACTAACTTTTTCGGACGGACAGTGATAAAAACACTAACCTTCCCAGAGTTAGGTTTTAAAAAACCTGAAAAACTCTTATTAGAAAGATGACAATAGATGGGTTTACGTTTGAAAACATTACAGTACCCAGACAGCACATCTTCGAAACAGGAGGTAGAAGGAATTGCATATTTTGAACGCAGCCACTTAGCTCTTTTAAATTGGTATATTTGGGTTCCTTAGGGCTTGCTGACAAAGAATATGTAAAACGTTACGCAAATAGTCTAGGAATTAACAAGTTATAGCCAAAATAAAATGATGGTGCTGTCAGACAACACCCAAAATCAGAATCGCTCAGTGGTAGATTTTTAAACGACCATTGTACGGGAAATGGGCCACAAGTTACATTTGAACTGATTGGCTGGAATGATATGTAAGGCTAAACACGATTAGTCGGACTATAAATGCTATCCTTGGTTGTTAGGGGAGACGTAGGAAGTTAAAATTTTTTCAAACACTTGTCGAAACGTGGCTCCATTGGCCAGACTCGCTGATATACTCACTTAGGAGCGTTAGTTCGAGACCACTAGTTCAAATAAGCTTGATAAAGCAACAGTGCGTTGAAGCCAGCTCATATTTTTGCTAAATAAAAGCCTGGAACATAAGCAGATGGGAATTTGTGCCAGTATTTGTGCCAGAATTCATTGCTAGTCAACGTATCTGTGTTTATTCTATGAATTGTGGTAAGCTTGAAACATTCAGTATCTTTTAATGAAAATTGAATGTGAATTGTTAATTTATGCCTGTATATATGTGTAGTTCAGTAGCAAACATGATGTAAAGCCTATAATGCTCCAGCCTGAACAGAAGGTGTCGGAGGAAAGTAAAACGGCATGGAATGGCCAAACAGTACACTGACACCTAGATTATTGATTAGAAAAAATAATGCTGGAAGTGCAGAGGCGTAGTAACCATTAAGGAGGTTAATACTGGTATAAAGTATTTCAGATGAAGCTGACAGTTGGCCTAACGCTCTGAACTCAATGTTTGTGATGTATTGTGCTCAGTGTAGAACTAGAGTATCAATTAGTTATGAAGTAGAAGGTACATCCTTCTTGTTTTCAGGGACCGTGGTCTTGATGGTATTGAGCAGCACCTGGTCAGAGCTTTGCTGAATCCAGAGTCGGACAGCATACTCCTTGGTCCATTTAGCTATCAGTGAGGTGTCTCCAGAGCACAGGGGAGAAATCGAGCAGAGGAGTCTTTTCCTGCCGCCATCACGCAAGATAAGCTGATGTGGCCAGCTGAGCTCAAAATTATGTACCCCCATCTTAAAATAACATTGTAACATAAACTTAAGAGGGGAAGTAAATTGTTTTAATATCAGGAACTGAGAACATCTCCAATACTAGTTCCAATAAAGACAAACTATTGAAGTCATGATGACAAATACCAACAGAGCTTGAACAAAACAAAACCAGTATTACCTCATATTACTACTACACAACTGACACACATAGGATACTTTTAATAATATATGTCACTACAATATTCATATTGAGAAATTCTGTACATATAACTTGTAATTAAAATTGATTGTGATTCCTGGTTCCCTTTGTATTTGAATCAGGACACATATTCATTCATGACAGCAATGAATACATATTGTTATTTGAAAAGTTATCAGTGACTCCTTTAAGATATCCTTGTAGAGTGTTTTATGTATGTGAGTGTCACAGTGTTGTCAAGTGTGTGGAATAAATTAAATTGTTTATCTGTCTGTTGTTGTTATGACTTACACTTCATCATACACATACCCTAGACATACAACGTAGTCATCACACTATTCCAGAATAATTCTGACTGAGATATATATATATGTGGCAGCAAGTAAGGTTATCTATAATACACTACTCTTATTAGATATAGATACCTTCACAGCTGATCTCAGTCAGTACACTAAGTCCCCTATAAATATTTATAACATCCCACTCCATCACAACCATGGATTTTGTTTCAGAGCTGCTTATGACCATCCCTCCCTTCTCCAGCTCTACCTTCCAGGTTGGATTGGAGATGTGCCTCTGATTAAGCAACCAGGGCAACATCAGCAGCAAATGCCAGCACTGAAATACAGACCTGTCTCATCTTCCAGTACCCCACTGAATACTTTCTTGTTCTCTCCTTACATGCCTTGATAACATCGCCCATGAGGAGTATGAAAAGATAAGGTGACAGGATATCACCAGTGGTGGTCCTGAACTCTTCTGACTTATGGTTTGCTGTCCTCACATAATTTCTGCAAGACTTGTAGAAGCTCTGTATAGCATGAATCAGAGGTGCTGGAATGTTCTTCCTTGCCAAACTTTCCTTCAGTCGTTATTCTGTGCAAATGAATTTGAATTATCCGGGGTCTCCTTTTATAGGCTGCGAGCGTGCGTCTGAGAAGACAAGGTCGGTAACTCCTATTCAATCCTGCAAAGTTTTTATATCCAAGGGATTTTGTTTTAGAGTTGTTCCAAACCTCGGCTTTGTGTATCGCACCTTTCCTATTTAGAACCTCTGGAGTTATAGTCTTCCATTCTCAGTAAGTTTTTCTTTCAATCCATATGTTGTTTTCCCTAATCGGTCGTGATAGTAAATTTACATCAAATTTCGATTAGGAAAACCACAAGATTTCTCGAGGCACTGAAACCTTTTCTATCGAATATCTTCAAAACTACCCCATCCATCCAATTTTCCTTTTATCTGCACATAGTTGGAATTCTCCCCTGTAAAAGGAGACTATTTTCATCATTGTCTGTCATTTCGTTCTCCTTTACGAGTCCTAAGTCTAACCTATGTTTCGGTTGATGTTTATTCTCCATATAAACTACAGTAGCTTTTTCTATCGGTTCTGTGTAGGCTGCTCTTCCGTGATTGGCTGAACCTTACACATCCCCCCCCCCCCAAAATAGTACTGCATTAGCCTGTATACATGTGGTGAATGGGGATAATATATATCTTTATAGGGGACTTAGTGTACTGACTGAGATCAGCTGTGAAGGTCTATGTATCTATTTAATATTGTGATTTATTACATAGCCTTCTTTGCTACCACATATGTCAACCTCAGTCAGACTTATTCTGGATTTGTATAATGACTGCGTGTTATGTCTAGGGTATGATAGTGATGTAATGAGAGTACACAATAATTAACAGCCAGCTAAACACCTATGGTAAGACCCACAACACTTATAACACCAAACCTCTCACAAACCTCAACAACTTTAAGAGGGACCTTAAGTAAGTCGAGTGTTAACTTTTCAAATTTATGTATTATGTATTTATAAAAAGATATCCTGATCCAATGTCAAAGGAATCAGGAATCCCAATCACTATAATTATATGAAATATTTACACATTATACAAAGGGTATAATGTTAAAATTAACAACTGTGTCATGTAATCGCTGTGTGTGTTTTTAAGTCTTTGCGGAAATACTGGATGTTCAAGCTATGTGGTTGTTGCTCCTCATCACATTTCTAGTCTGTCTTTGATGGAAATAAGGTCTACACTTTCACTTTCCTATCACGGAAACACTGTCGTGTCTCTCTGGCTTTATGTTCTTTGATTTTCAATTCTAAGAGGGGTCATAAGACTGAGCGTCACTGTTTACACCTCTTAACTTTGAGATGGCTGACAGGAACTGACTCCTATGCTCGTAAGGTCAGCATACTCTGGTTTTCATCACTCTGGTCGTTCTCTTGTCCCAGCATATATTCTCTGCGTCCGGATTGTACGAGAATCTGAACAGGGGCTGCTCTAACAGTTTGAGGACCACTGTCCCTGAAACAATAAGGTGGTCATGCCCCTTCAGAACTAAGCTAGGTTATATTTCCATATTTTACGACAATACAGGACAGACAATGTTCAGCGCGGTAGGCCCACAAATATCTTCTCATGACACAGCTTTCACCAGCTTTCCTGTCCCTAATGTGTACAACGCCTCTGCACTTCCCGTATTATGTTCTTCCATACAATAATATAGGCATCACACTACCTTGCAATTCCATGTATAAGCCTAGGCATTTAACTTCCTCTGCTATAAGTTTCTGTGCAGGTTGGAGCAATTTTCTAGGCTTTTCGCTACTGAACCACACACACAAAGACACAAATCATCAATGTACATTCAATTTTCATAAATATATATATTCAAAATCTGCAGCTTACCACAATTAAGAAATCTGAGAACAAATTACGTTGAATAGCAAGACCAATATGGCACACTCTCGATCTGCTGTCGTTCCAGGCTTTCAAAGAATAATTGCACTGGCTTTCAACGCATAAGTTTCTCCAATGAAGAAATATTTGAAATGTGGCAGTGAACTGACGCTCTTTTTGCCAATATCGGGAGTTCTAACCAATAAGGCCCTATGTTTACAAAGTATTTGAAATTAAAAGCAGCTTTCCTATCGTGTCTCTATTAGCAACCCACTAGTACTTTTCTCGACTAATCGTAGTTAGTCTTTCATAAAATGGTAACCAATCAAATCGATTCTAACAGTGTGGCCTCCATTCATTTTAAAAGTCTTATCTACCATGCCAAATGGAGCAACCATGACCAAGTGTTGTCAATACGACACCACTACTTTATTTTGGCTATAAGTTGTTTATTCTTTAACTAATGGTGCAACACTTACTATATTCGTTATCAGCAAATTCTACTGCATCTAACTATATAAGTTTAAATGGTCTACTCTGTCAGTGGAGAGACATGATTTCAACCTAAACTCATGTTAATATTTAACTTTTCCACTGTTTATTAAAAAAATCTGGCCGGTCATACGCATTCGTTCGTGTGTTCCAAGAAATGCATAGTTTATTTTTAGCATAGACTGTCAGTTTGATTTCAAGCCATAGCGTAGCAAATTAATATGCAGAACGCGTTTCGACATTCATGTCTCAATGCAATGCAGTGTACGCCTTAGGAAAGCACAGTCCTATACCAGTCTTCTTCCTATGTAATTATCTATCCGTTTGGCTTTACATTTAATTATGATTTATTTATGTGGATTTAGAATGTTCCACGACAATACCTCTGTCCTACTTTTCATGCCGTTTAAACATTTACTCGAATACTAAGCATGCGTTTTCAACACATGACAGGCGTTTAGGATGTGTCTTTTCTTATGCGCGGCATAACCACTTATCAATGCGTGGTATTACTAATTCTATATTATAAGATTGTTTTACATCGTCGAGGTGTCTAGGGTATGTTTAATTCGAAGTGTGACCTACTTGCCACTTTTGGATTTGTGCTCTGTGCATTTATAGTAAGCGTATGTCAAGAAAGATGAGCAGCCTTTTTATATGTGCCGAGGGAGCATCATTATGTACAGTTAGCAGACAAGAAACGTGTGTTTGAAAGCACCAGATTGTGGCATGTATTTCATTGTGTTGAAAGGATACACGTCGACTCGGACAGATGAGATTCGATGTACTGAAGGAGTGAAAGACGTACGATAGTAAACGGACTTTTGTTGTACTATGAAATGGAGTGAATATATCCTTGTTGTTCAATCAACATGTCGTGTAATAAAAGTTTCAAGCTCCTGGTTTTATGAGGTTATTATTTTGAGGACTTGTGATTGTAAAGTTAGAGCTGTTTATTTAACATTAACAGTATACTCTATAGTACATGAGCCTATTACCTCTAACATGTGATGATGGCCAGGCATTTCTGACAGTTGGAACAAATTTATTACATCAATTTGTGTATGTGTGTGTATATATATATGTGTGTGTGTGTGAAGATACCCGCATTGACCAGGAGGGGTTACCGTGTGCCCTCGGCTCAGATATCATAAATTGACGTAGCATTCAGCAGCAACAACAACGCGTAATTAATCTGACAGCTAAGTCAGATCTTGTCAGGCCGAAACAAAATGAACACTTTTAGTTGGTTCAAACTTAGTTCACTTCCAGCAAAGTTTCAGCGAAGAAACAAATATTAACTCACCAATCCTTCGTTTATTTTCAGTTGATAATGAATAATTGATCATTACATTTGTTATATGTTGTACACTTTCATAGTTGATTTAATTATTACAGAGAGAAGTCCACACGTATGAATCCGTGTATTTTCCATATATATGTGATAGGGTGGGCGAGATGATGATGATGCTGTTGTGATATGTGATCACATTCTTGCACACTCGCACCGACCCGAACAACAATAAAACTCTTGATTCTAAGGCAGGGGCTGTATTTATTCATACAACCCATTCAGTGATAAAGAGCAAAATGAAGCAAACACTAAACAAATAAACCAGCAAACAAAACACCCAGCTAGTGCTCAATTGCTAATCTGAAACGTAAACAAAGCACTGACTAGTTAAAATCATAATAGTTAAATAATGAGAAATACATTGCTCTCACCTGTCAAACCATCTTTCTTCCACGCTACCTGAAACATTCAACTATCAGGCACACACACTCAGCCCATGCATGTCGTCTAATCAGACTAGTTTGGTGTTGTGCATGAGGCTGGCAATCTCACCATGTAACACAAATTGCTACCGAAACCACTACTGCAAGAGCATCTGAATGCTTTATGTGGTCTCTATGTGGAGGCCAGCCACACTGGTGGCTATATGCTCCATAAGGAGCGAGAAGAGACATAATTTGTTCCCAAGTGGACCAACGTGCTCTCATAAATTATCCGACACATAACAATAACTAAGTAATAAATGTGCATACAATAATATTAAACGTTATGTATAACGAATACTCTCATTAATGAGCATAAACCACCACATCGCCACTGATCCATTTCAGTATTCGTCCCTGCACTCTGAAGCATGTCGTATATGCCGACTAATGAGATTGGGAACTCATCACATGAAACATATCGTTACCGAAACAGCCACTGCAATAGCATAAAAATGCTTCTTGTGGGCTTGTGATGGACACCAGTTACATTGGTGTTTCCATTCTCCGCAAGGAGCAAACAGAGAAACACCTCTGTCTCAAAGTGCCTTACGCACAAAGAAGTGGCATTGCGCTCACCAGACATCTAAATGACTGTCTTCACCTCAAAGTAACCCACTAAAGATATACAGTAGAATTATCAATTATCGTGAAATACACTAAAGTACCCTTACATCAAAGAATAAAATAAAATTACTCTTGACTTAACAAAACTAGAACTAAATATATCACCTAAAGGAAATTTAACACGAAAACTATTCCATCAGTGAAGAAAATTACATTAACCTGCCTTCACCCACGTGTCAATTCACACAATATAAAATAGCATAACATTATAGGCCTACAACACGTGGTAACTAAGCGTGTTATTGTCGACTCACAGGCGCCACCTTTATGCGCATTTAACACGTGGCCCTGGCTGCCATCTTGTCAACAGTTAATATTAGTAGTAGGCTGCTTTTCTGTCCAGTCTAATGAATGAAATAATTGCTACTAAACTCTCACAGCTGTGATTTGGACTTAACACTAGTAGAATCTATCCACACATTATTTTCACTCATCTATAACTTTAAAACTAAATCTAATGTCCTGGAAGAAATCTCCTTTGGAAACACACCTATCTATTTTCTCAAACATAAGAACAGACTCACACTGAATATAATTCCAAAACTACAGAACACTTATGCTAATCTGCTTTGAAATCAAACTCACGTGTCATGTCTTTGTTCATCTTCTACCCACACAGGGCCCGCCTAACTCGTTTCTCTCGTCTTCTCTTCGTTTCTCTATCAAAAAGAGCCTCTGTTGGCCATTGCACTTCTTTATATAGTCCGCTAGGCCTAATCACTCATGGGTTAGTCCGCGCGCGTAGTAATTGGGCCACGCAAATAACACACACGATGGATGCTCTAGAAGGAGCGAAAACACGAATATGAACTTCAGGGAGATTTTGGGGAGTTTATTATGGCCCCATCACATATAAATGACCTACTAAAGTAACATTTTACGGTTAAATCAGTTGGGAGCTTGATCGAGCTAAATAAAATACATAATAATTCTTCATAAAAGGCGGCGGCAGGATAAATGTTAACAATTGCTCAGACCAATTCAGCATTGTTCTTCATTTCTGAAATATCTTATGAAGACTCCCTCAATATAGACTCATCATCATCATTCCATCTCCAACTCTGCCAGGAGTAATCTTGAGAGAAGGTAGATACCTTTGAAGACCCTCATTAGATACTCTTAAGTTTTGGCCATTGTTGAACCACTACTTCAAAGTATATATATATATATATATATATATATATATATATTATATATATATATATATATATATATATATATATATATATATATATATATATATATATATATTAATTAGCAGATATACCCGGTATATTGACGGTACGGTTAAGTTTTTTTTTTTTAGAAACCAGTCAAAGAGAGAGACCACAGTGTTGCCTGACAGGTAGGTTGGGGTGGGGAAGGGGGGGGGTGGAAGGGAGTGGTATTATTTCTAAGGTCTCATTTTATATTTTAGTAGCTGGAGATTTTGCTTTTATTTTTAAAAAGAGGAAATCCTTATTGTTTGTTTTTTTTTTTTTTTTGGGGGGGGGGGGGGGGGGGGGGAGAGAGAAAGGGAGTGTGGATGAGGGGTTCTTTTTTTTTTTTGTTAAACGGAAGCAAGGGAAAAACAATACAATTAATGTCTTTCTTTCATTATGAAAATAACTTGTTGCGTCCCTGAATCAATAACTTCTCTAAAGCTTCTCTAAAGACATACGAAAGAGCGCGCCGCCCCCAATATCTATGACCATATTGTTTTATTTTTGCGTAAATAACCTCAGTTTGTCTTTTTCTTCTGTGCTACCCTTATTTATTAATAACCTTAAGTGTTAGTCTGCATTAGTGCAACCGAAGTGTAGAAGTGTAGGCAAACGAATGGGCTTGCGAAACTCGGTGATCACAGGCAAATAACTGGTGCTAAGTTGTAAATATATTTTATTTTTATATTGTCTTTTGCAGATTTTATTGTGCAGCTCCACTGGGTTTTCTGTATTCTTAACCTTGTCTACTGTAATGTTTATCTTGTAATCGTTATCGTATGCGGTCTGTTCTAATATATGTTCATGTATTGTATAGTGGTACAGGCGGTTATTTATGTCCTTTTCCTCGTGGCATTTTCGGTAGGACGGGTGTGGCCGTATGACCTACTACCAATGGCGGCTTTCTTTAATGAGCTGTAGAGCTGCAGCACTCCCAAAGAAAAGGACTGCATACTGCTGTCTCTACTACATTATAAAACATAATACGGACAGACCAAAAAATTGAGGTTACACCGGAGGGGTTAAATTAAAAAAAATTATCTAACACCGTATGTGCTGCGAACGATTTCAGCTCAAGGGACCTTGACCTCTTATAAGCGAATGCTTGTCATACACACAGCTAGAGACGAATTACGATTGGTTTGAATTTTTTATCATGAGCTGCAACGGATCGCAGCTCGTGTAAATTATCTCTAATTAAAGGGAAGTTACAATGAACATTTTAAACACGAGAAATAGTGCATACAAGTCTGTGTAACCGATTTGAGACTCGGGAAGCTGCTACGACTGCCAATGATTACTCCTAGTTGCTGTAAACTTTTAAAATAACTTTTCAGAACTTCTTGACAGATTTTAGATGAGATAAGACACTAATCATTTGTGTCTGGGTTGATATTTCACATGGTGGTCACAATTTGTGACTATTATGTATAGTATTTGAAATGAATGAACAGTGCAGCACCCCCAATGACAACCCCCTGGAACCGCCTATGCCTACTACCATAGCATTTATTCGTGTTAGAGACTAATTATAATAAAATAATAGAAATTATTATTCACTATTACATAAAATAAACAAGCAAGATTTTTTAAAATAAATACAAAAATAAATAAATAAATAAAAGCCCGAGACATATTGAGTATAGGGGGAAGTAAGGTGAAATTTAACTATGTCAAGTTTGGCATAAGCCACGCTAACGATCGGCTCGGTTTACCATAGAAATAGTGACGTAGATAGGAATAGCCTAACTCCCTGTAAGATCGCCTGATGGAATGACCAGTATATAAATTAACAAAATAAAACTTTGACCAATGAAAAGTGGCCAGCAGCGCGCACTACTAAAACCGGCTCAAAGATATCTGAAAGTTAGTTGTACTGAATTGAGCATTGCATAAAGACGTGATTGTGACCGTGTGAGGATATGTATCCCTTGGTCTGACACAAAAGTCTTGCTCCTACGTTGAGATATTCAACAAGAAACATAATGTATTTCCATACTCTTCAATATATATGCAGTTTGCAGGAAGAGATTTCGTTTATTGTGAAAATCTGTGCATACAGATTATATCTTTGTGGTTCACCAACGTAAGTACGTTCCTAGGAACTGTATTTCTTTTTCAACTCGATTTTTCGTGATAAGTCCCTGACATTTGAAACTAATGAAGCTGCTAAAAGAGGAAATAAGTACTTTAGAGATTACTACGTACGAAGCTCCCAACTATAAAATAATAAACAATAAGGACTTAGAGAAGATTGAATCTGTTGAGGAATTATACAAACCACCTTGGATAGAAATTAAGGAGGGAAGATTTATCATACATGTTGTAAAGGATGCATATGGCGTAAATTGATGAAACATTGTTGAAATATTTGCCTGTTGATCTTGAGCAGTTCTGCTTCAAATAAACTTCATTTTAATTGTCAAGGCTGTTGATGGATTACTTATCGGTTGGACAAGTTAAATATTATGAACAAGTTTGATACATCCTCACCACTATTGTCTCCTATCAAAACATCTTTTAAGAGGAACGAACAAACCTGGGACCGAATAGATTAAAAACCAAGAAAGAAATACCTCTGGCGGACTTTAAGCCAGTCAAGATCTAACTTGGAGTATACAAGCAAAGTAAAAGGGACAACTATTAATAATACATACACTGGCACACGGGTATGCTATCCTTAAGTAAACAATGGCTAATCAAATGGGCCATTAATTGTCGCTTAAAGGTACCATCTTTTTTTTTAATGTGACACTTCCTTGAGGGTTCTTAGTGCATGCGCAAGTCTACCTGCTTCAGTGCAGCGATTACTTCGTTTCCCTGCGGTCTTCCACTCCTCCCGTTCAACATATTTGGTTATATTAGGGTGCAAATATAAAAGACCATTAGGTGTAACAATTCAATTCTGTGCTGTAACATGGTTTACTAGACTCTAACTTGTCTCAGATCTTCCACACCTTACTCAGTTCATTTCTTCGCCTACTCTTTTTGACTGACTGGTCCGCCATTTCGTTTCAATCTATTGCCATGCGAACTAGACCCACACGAGCATTACACTGCCACTCTTCGCGTTTTAATTCTATATTGGTGTTGCATGCGGGTTTTTACAACATTTGTTGTTGCGCATCAAGGAGCGTTGAATTGAGTTTGGGGAATAGTTGAAGATGTTTGAATAGTACACTTAGGTACATTATTCATGAACGTGGTGAGAAAAAAATGATAATTGTGCTAACCAATCGATGGGTTAGATTGGAATATGACGTATGGGGTTTTGTGTGTTGTAAGGATACGACGTAAAAAAACAAAGATGTAAAAATTAACAAGACGGGTACAGCCTTGTTTTGCTTGTGGTCAGAAAACCCGTGGAGAGATTATGTTTATTCGCGCAAAGAATGGGAATACACGACAAGCGAAGTACTGTTTTAAGTGTATACGTTGATGCATACACCTTCATGGACGTGTAGGTTTATACACTGTAAAAATCGGAGTTTTTAATGACCTCGCATTGTCGCTGAAGTGTGTACTAAATTGGAGAATTCATTCTAATGAATTTTAAAGAATTCTGAAAGGAGATACGTGACAAAAGCACGGATATATTCAGCACATATATACCTTGTATAATGATTTACTGGGAAGAAAACCAAAATGCGTACTACCGTCAAGTAATAGAGTATTATGTTACCATTGGTTGTTGATAATGGACGGAACGACATACCTAGGGACGGTTCATCATTTCACATTAATCATGAATATCAGTAAATCCTGTTGTTTTTATAACGTACCAGCATTGACTTTGCACCTCGTTACTTTTGAACCGTTAGTGCCCACTTGTGATGTTAGTGGTTCGTTTATCCCTTGGTAGGGAACACTGCCGAACTAATACAGGGACGATTCAGTGCTATTTGCACACTCACGATAGAAACATTCGCGGAACACGGTCGTGGTATATTCGTGATCGAACACTCATGTAAACAAATCTTGGAAGAGTTTATATATATTTATAAAAATTGCAGAAACACTCTTCGTAATTCACTGTAGTAAACTAACGGACGGGCAGACCTTAACAATTGGTTACACTATCTTTTCTTTGATGTTTGGTGGACTGTCTGCCTGTCGCGTGTGGAGACTTGTGGGGATCTCATACTTACTTACTTAGTCGTTCCTCTTCTACCGTGAGGTGTAGAGGTTTGGAAGAGAGAGCGCCATACTATCCTATCGGCTTTCTTCCTCTTGGCCTGGTTACATTCTAGTTCTCGGTCCTTCAGAGACTGTCTAATGTTGTCCTCTCAGCGGACTCTTGGTCGTCCTAGAGATATGGATCCCTGGCTCTTAGTTTCCCATACTTGTTGTTATAGCCGATCTTCTCCCATTCTGCAGACATGGCCAAGTTAATGTTAATGTGTATAAGTACTGGCCATCTCCGCCAGAGTTGGTGATTCCTGAATGAACTACTTTTACCTCCTTTGTTTAAACCCTCGACTCGTTCTCTTCCTTCTCCGTTGTTATTATAGTGACTGATCGTATAGTGCATTTTATAATGATTATTGACCAGGCCTACATACAACAACCCTCAAGGATAGACTCAAACATATGTTTTCTCTCTTGCAAAAACATTTATTTACATGTAATATTCTTCAATAACACAGGTAATTCTTCATAGAGCTCACATATAGTTGTATCATAGTTGCTTCATACATAAACTCTTTATCTCGTGTATATATATATATATATATATATATATATATATATATATATATATATATATATATATATATATATATATATATATATATATATATATATATATATATATATGTATATATATACTTAATCTCCCTTTGTTCTTCTATCTTCTCCATTTACTTGTTTAGCCTCTTCAAACTCTACCTCAGTTTGCTTAATATGCCTCAATACTCCTGATCAGCACTTCCAACTCATTGTCTTGTGCTTTTATTCCTCCTGACCAAACTTGGTCAGACCTGCCTCTATTTCCGGTCCTGAAAAGCATACTATAATTCTTATACATGTAACACGTCTTCTCTACTCCATGCTTACATGCGAGAGCATGCAGGTAGTTCTTAAAGAAGTCGACTCTCCCAGTCGCTTACTTGTCGTAACTATCTCTGTAGACGACTCATTGGTTCACTCTCTGTGAACTCGCTCTGATAAAAATATGGTTTTCCTCTTGGAATTCATTCTTACCATCTATTCGTATATAACAGTACCAAGCTTGACCATCAATGTATCATTCAAAATTTTCTCTTCTCTAGGTTGCTTAGTCAACAAAGTTCTCAACATTTGACATGTCGACTTGGGATTTCTGATTTACTTCTCTAGCAATTTTTCATCAATATGAATGATAAGTTCAAAACCATACTTACAGGCAATTCCCTAAATCTCTCCCGAAATACACTCTCTACTGTGACTATAAGAACTTTCTTAACCATCTTCTACTCTGTCTATACGAAACTTCTTAGTTATCTTGTATAGTTACTGACTAGAGCTATCACATCCTCTGAACCTTCTAAAACTAATGCTATTTTTGTCTAACCACAGAATCTGTTAATCTTCTGAGTTATCTCTACAGCTTATTCATTTTCTGTATAACTTCTGAACTTATCTGTATAACCAAAGAATCTGTTAAAACTGGTGGCAACCGCCAAAAGCACTTCTTGCTTCTTCAACTTCTGAAACCCGACTGCCCTTCAGAAACTCGCACACCTTTCTGACCTCTAATCATTGTTACCTGGTGCGTTTCTCTCGCTACCTCTGATTCGTTTCCTAATCTGTTTTCCAGCTCAAACTATTGGTCGAGCTTTATTTGCTACTCACCAGAAAAATACTCACGTTTTACTAACGCAAGCGAAGTTAGTGAACCGTTGTCTGTTATTTTTAATCCTCCCTCTATTTTCTTCCTCGTGAACTGTTTTAAACGTTCACCCAACCTTGGCAATGTATTTATAATGCCTGGGCAAACCCTACGGTGACATACATTAAGCGTTCATATAACCTTGCCAGAAGCATAAACAATGCTTGGGCAAACCCTACGGTGACATACTTTAAGCGTTCATATAACCTTGCAAGAAGCATAAACAATGCTTGGGCAAACCGTACGGTGACAATCGTTCATGAGGGGTATGAACAGATAAGGTGACAGGATATCACCTTGTCTTACACCAGTGGTTGTCCTGAACCTTTCTGACTTAATGGTTCGCCGTTCACACTTATTTCTTCAAGACGTGCAGAAGCTCTGTACAGCACGAATCAGAGGTGCTAAAAATGTTCTTCCTTGCTCAGTAGTCCCAAAGTTTGCTCCAAGGGGACCTTGTCAAATGCCTTTTCCAGATCTAAGAAACAAAGATGGATCTCATCTTTATACTCAATGGCCTATTTACTCAGCTGCATGAGTGTGAAGATATGATCTTTAGTAATTTGGTTTCTCGAAAGTTTACACTGGATCTCATTTATTTGTGACTCTTCCAGGCGCCTGAGTCTCTGTTCCAGTAATCTAGAGAAATTTCACCTGAGACTTTAAGCAGGAATATGATTTCCGCAATGTCTGTTGTCAATCTTTCTGAAAAGGGGTGTTATGATCTGTAGAGATAGTAACTGTCTGGCAGATTTTCTGTTCTACCCAGACATTAAAACTGATGCGAAATTGTTGACATGTGAGATTTTTTAAAAGTAGTTACAGTTGTTTTTGATGAGAGTTTTGTACATGTTGTTGATATACATCCAGAGGCCAAGTTTTTTTTATCTCGCCCTTTGACCTAATGCCACGTGGTCGTATCTGCACTTATTCGTAAGTTCTTGTTTCGCTCCTTATAAAGTGTTCCATTTATCTGGCATCGGAGGAAGGAGTATTTTCCTAACATCATCAAGTTTAGGGCACTACAAGAGGTGATGTTCGACAGTTTCAAATGGGTAAGTAAACAGCTGGCACTCTGGTGTGTTGTAAGTTTGCGGAAGATTATTATTATTTTTTTTTAATAAAGTTTTGCCTCGTTTTGGCGAGGCGCGTCCCGTTCAACCTAGTCGGTTATATTAGGGCGCATGTCCAAATATAAAAGACCATTAGGTATGGGATTTTAACATAAAAGTGTTATTAGTCTTAAATTGCAACACATTATTTTGTTTTCTGACGTGTAAAGTAGAGGCATTAGGAAATATTGTAACCAAGCAAGCATAGCAGGCGACTCTTGGTACAATGATTTATCAAAATTTGGCGTACCACACGAATTGTGGAATAAAAGAGTTCACTCTATAGTTGCTCATGATGAAAATCGTTTCATGTCAAGTCCGCATCAGGTCAGTGACGCACTAACGGGGATTTGGGGGGTAGTCCGCCCTGGGTGACAGTCAGGACGGGGGTGCCATTGGACACTGTCATAACAGTACTGTACTATTTAAAAATCTGCTTGCAATCAATCGCTCGTTATTGTTCTTTGAAATACTTCGTCTAGTTGTATGTGTTTATTTTTCTTCTTTGTCTGCCATCTTATTTCTTTATATTCCCACATGTGATGATACCTATGCTTATAGTATTCATCATCATCATTTTCTATTTCGCTCCTTATGGAGCATGGAGCCGCCACTACAACTGGCCCCCTTACAAAATATTGGCACAGAACATTCAAAAACTCTTCCAGCGGTGGGTCCCTAGAGAGCTGATGAACTAGAGGAGGGATGGCACAAGATAAGCCAGGTAGTTAATCACACAGTTCAGGTGATAGCTGTAGATTACACCTGGTAAGTGCGTCATCTTTTCGCTGGACTTATCCTAAGCGCCAGAGGTATTACTACAATATGAGAATATAGCTCGTATTATTCCAAAGCAAGTTTAATTATCACCAGTTTAACCACACAACAAAATTATAACTGGAAAGTTAAGAAACTCCAATAACTGCAGTTATAAACTAATTTCACTTTAACAATTCTAATGTATAATATTAATTTTTGAAAATATGCACTTGGGCATATAATATTTCACAAGTAAATTATTTAAATCAACAAAATAATGTCACTGATTGTCATTCTCATCACAGGATTGGTGAGGGTCTCTTGGTTTGTATTTTCCCTTTGTAGTTAACGTTACTATTAATGTAAACGTTAACGCAAGGCTGATGTGCTTGACTTCCCACAGTCGAGACACCTGGACATAGAAGACATTATTCTTATGCCAAGTAACAGTGTTCATCCACTGATGACAGTTCACATAAATTGTGCCATGTTCTCAATCACATGGTTAAAACATGCAAATATACTACTCATCAAAAGTCAAGGGCCATTTAGAAAAACCTTGGTTGAAACCATAAAACAAAACTGATATAAACGTAATTGGTATCAGTCAAAACGGCATTTATTGAATACCAAATTGACATGTCACGTAAAGAAATGGAAACACACATTCAAACGCAATGAAGCTGTGAAGTGTGTCACCCACCTTTTCAAAAGTCACACAATAGATATTGGACAAATAGACATTTCAAAATCGGGTATGACCACCGTTTGCAGCAAGGCATTCAAGACAGCGTAGACGCATCGAGTCCACAAGGATCCGAACAGTATCCTGAGGAACAGCTTGCCATTCCTGAAGCAGAAATGCAGTCAGCTGTGCAACATCCATTGGCAGGGGGTGATTTGCTGACAATCTTCGACCAAGGACATCCCAGAGGTGCTAAATCGGAGAAAGGTCAGGTGAATGAGCTGGCCACGCCATCCTGATGATCCCATGTTGCTGAATAAACTCATTCACCACACGAGCTCGATGGGGTCGAGCGTTATCATCTTGGGGGATGGCAATACCACCTATGGCCTCCAGAGCAGGCTGAACAATTGGTCTCAAGATTTCGTTCTGGTATCTTGGACCGGTCAAGTTGCCTTGGATGATGTAGAGTGGGGTCCTGCCGTGTCTGTAGAAGCCTCCCCAGATCATGACAGAACTTGACTCCATTGTTGCCTTGTCCATCGGATGTGCTCGCGACACCAAGCAACACCGGCTCTGCGATGAGCAGGAGTAAGAGGGATTCTGACTGCAGGACGTTGAGCAGCCAGTCCAAATTCATGTAAACGTCTGAGAATGGTGCTTTGACTGACATTAACGTTTACAGTTTGTCTCAGCTGACATCTTAGAGTGGAACAAGTCACTGTTCGATGGCGCAGGGCTGACAACAACAGGTACCGGTCATCATGTCTATTGGTGCATCTAGGGCGACCTGGCCGGTGGCGATCCTCCACACTTCCTGTGGCCTGAAATCTCTCCAAAATTCTTTGGATAGTGACACTGCAAGCCGTCTAGCAACCTCACGGACAGATAAACCAATTTCAACCCACGCTATAGCCCTCATTCTTTGTAAGGTGTCAAGACTTCTTCTCGGTGGCATGGTTTTTGCAAGTGATGAAACTACCCTAAGTCTGCTGATTGTAAAACAAATTAAGGGTAAACTCTGTTCACGAAAAGTCGCCATTGCACGTGGAATGTCAATCAGCACGATTATTTCACCTGTTTGATTGTACGGAAGTTTGAAAAAACAGATTAAAAATGGGAATTTATGGTCAGCAAACCAAATTGCACGTGATCACCATGGTTGTCGGTGAGTTGTTTTTTGCTTAACGTGCATAGAGGACTGTCAGAGGAAGATATTGCACCCATTTTTACTAAAAACTTCCTTCATTTAATCATTCTATGCGCTTATGTAAAAGTGTATTCAAAATAATAGGGTGGCCCTTGACTTTTGACGAGTAGTATATATTGTCAGGGGTTGGTACTAGAGGTGGGCAAATAGACACACTTAGCTGTGTCGAGACATTCGAAACAGTGGGTTAAACTGTGTCGACACACTGTTTCGACACAACGGCACAGCGGCTCTTTTGCCCGTATCGGGGAGAAAAAAGTCTCTTATAGATAGTACCGGGGCGGGTATACATGAACTGTGTGAGACAATTTCCTCTGTTTTTACTGTCGTGTGTGAAAATCTATGGCGTTTCGTGTGACCACAATTCAATATTTTTACACAAGTCTTCATTATGATGAAATAAAACGTAGATATGATGATAACTGCAGTATATGGGAAAATAATAAAAAACAACAATAATAATAACAGTAATAATAACACATGATATCAAACTAGAGTAAGCTAGTTTTGGTAGACAATGATTCAAATCCACACCGAGTACACAGATATCAGCAGAGCTAATAAAGTGTCCATTACATTTATACGAACACACGGACACTTTCAACTTTAACATAGCGCCTAAAACATTGACAACTGCAGCACTGACACAATTTCCAGTGTCTATAATAATAATAATAATAAATTCTTTAAGCACCAAACACGGTGCATAAGGCAGAAACCAGTGCTCTCCAGGTTGTTCGTTGTGACGCCACTCCCCTTAGCTCTTGCACATTATTTAGGCCCAACGTTCTTCCTTCTCTTATTATTGTTCTTCTGAGTGTTTCTTTTGGTCTTCCTTTTTTCCTCTTACCCTCAGGAACTGAAGTGAGCGCCTGTAGTGGTATTCTGTTGTTTTGCATTCGTATGACATGACCGATATATGACCATCGTCTTTTCCTTATATAGTCGGAGACATATTTCTGCCTAGAGTCTTCTCTTATTTGTCGATTAGTCTTGAATTCTTTCCAACTGATATTCATGAGTTTTCTAAGACATTTGTTCTTGAATGTATTCAGCTTGTTCTCCAATGATTTTGTTATTTTCCAACTCTCACAGCCGTATGTTAACACTGAGATAACATTTGAATTAAACAGACGAAGCTTGGTATGTATATTCAATGATCGTAATTTCCAAATGTTAGATAATCTATTGAAGGCGCTAGCTGCCAAAGCAATTCTAGTATGAATTTCTCTTGTTGTGTCACCATCCTGAGTCATTTTACTGCCTAAATAATTGAAACTTTCAACTTTCTGTAGTTTTTCCCCGTTCAAGATGATATCAAAGGTCTCATTAGAAAAGTTCATAGCTTTAGTTTTAGAGGCATTTATTTGGAGACCTATTTTAACCGAGAGATGACACAAATTATTTACTGCTAGTAGTAGGGTATGAGGTAAACAGGTAGTATTCTGCAGGCGCGCTGCAGGCGCGCTGCAGGCGCGTGACTTTTTATATAGCAAAAATTCTGCAGGCGCGTGACTTTTATATAAGCGCAATCTGCAGGCGCAAGATGGCGGACTTGAGCTAACAAGGGGAGGTTATTTGGGTCAAGATGGCGGATTTGAGCTAACAAGGGGGAGATAAAAAAGATGGCGGACTTGAGCTAACAAGATGGCGGATTTGAGATAACAAGGGGGAGATAATAGGAAGAGGTATGTTTATATAAGGAAAATGTGGCAAGATGGTGGATTTGAGCTAACAAGGGGGAGATAACAAGATGGCGGATTTGAGATAACAAGGGGGAGATAATAGGAAGAGGTATGTTTATATAAGGAAAATGTGGCAAGATGGCGGATTTGAGCTAACAAGGGGGAGATTATTTGGGTCAAGATGGTGGACTTGAGCTAACAAGGGGGAGATTATTTTTAGAGGTATTTTGAGATAACAAGAAGAGGATGTATAAACATAAGAAGAAGATGGTTGTTTTTTATATATTATAGCCAACTTAGGTAGTGTTAGACAAACAAGAAGAGGTTAATAGTTAGATGATATTTATACATTTAGACAATAGGAAGATAACAAGAAGATAACAAGAAGACATACAAACAGTTATACAAACAGTTATACAAACAGTAATACAAACAGTTAGACAAACATTTATACGAACAGTTATACAAACATTTAGACGATATATAGGTAACAAAAAAGCGTTTTAGTTAATATAGTTTTTTTTATTTTTTCAAATACTAAAGGGCAACTCTCAATCGCTTGGTAGGCTTCTTCTTCTTCTGTGGTGTGACATCGGGTAGGTCTGTGGTAGGAAACCAACTAGGTTCTGGGGATACTGGACAGCTAGACTTCATGATTTCGTCAAACAGGTTAGTGGAAGGCTTCTTCGAGGGTAGGACATCGGCCAGGTCTGTGGTAGGAAACCAACTCGGTTCTATTGGTTGGTAACAGCTGGAATTGATGTACTGATCAAGCGTGGTAGTGTTAGTAGGATAGGTATCCGTGCTTGGTGGCTGTAATCGGTCAAATTCGGCGAGGATTTCGTTCTGTAATGTCAAGAAATGTTCAAACTCGGGTCGAGTTAACGTAATGCCGTGTTTGGTAGGAAATTTGAGGTAGGATTCACCAAAATATTTTCGCACGTGCAGTAAAGGTTGGCCTCGGTAAACACTTACAGACGCAGCCTTCAGACCACTAGCCAAAGGTTTAAGCATTTCATCACTTCTCTTGATGTAGACCCAATTGGTGGGAGCAGTCATTTTCAACGAGATGTATCTAGTGTGTTAATAAAGTGTCGTCCTTTTATATCGTATAATCTGGGTTTTTTTTTAGCGTGCCCTAGCTAGGATTTGATTCGTCGAACATCGAACGTGTGTTAGGCAGGACGTGATTCGTCGATGTGTTGCGTGGGAACAACTACACATGGCTGTCGTGAGGGAAAAAATACACCTGTCTATCGATTTCGTCTCTTGTTTAGCAAAGTGGGGTTGAGTTTCACTAGCCAGGGTCTGACTAGGCGCGTAATTAATCGATCGTTGGCGTGTTGTCTAGCCGAAAATGGTAGTAGGACCCGCTGCATAGTGCCACCTCGTGTTTTGATCAAGATGAAATAAATGGCGTAGAGCCCGCAAACGTTGGTGACTACATCTTGTAAATGTCTGGGGTTGTAGTTAACAGGTCGAGTAGAGTTTCTGGCTATAAAATTAATCAGGTCCGAGTGTGTAGGTGGTAGGCCAAAAGAATCAAAATATTCAAAAGTACCAAGTCCATTATAATATAGGGCGACCCAGTGGTCACCGGGGCGATAGCTAGGGTCAGTGTTGATGACGAAAGCAGCCGTCTTGGTCGGATCGATGCGTAGAGGTAATTGGTCACGAGCTAACACTTTAACGAGCCCAGTTCGTTTAACAAATATGTCCGATAGGAGGATGGTGCGTATCTCGTCTGTATTCATTGTTTAAGTGGTGTAGTCTGTCAAAACTTGGCGCGATTTCGAGATCTCCAAGATCGAGTCTTGCTCGGCGTAGACGAGAACCTGTAATGGTTCGGGCGTGACCTCGGCGAATTTAAGTTCTACTGAGACTGGGCCCGACTTGGCCATCTCAAACTGGTCACCGTCTAGTAGACTGGGGGTGAGGTCAAAGGCGTATAAGGCGTAACCGTGCTTAAAATGTCTATACTCGAGGTCGTTGCCGGCGTCTTTACCAACCAGTCCCATAGCTAGATTCGTCGCGAAGAAGGCTCTCACGTACTGGTTGTGTTCATAATCCATGGACAAAGGCTTGCCACTGACGGTTCTGCCGTCCGCGCTGACGTTCAAATATATCAGACCAAAGGTAGCGAAATTGAACGGATTAGCCGTGTACGACCCGTTAAAAGCTGACGAAGTGACTAGTCCAATCACGATCCGTGTAGGTGTTTGACTGAGAAACAGATTATCCTGCATGTGCGATAGCATACCTCTAGGGATAGAGAAAGTTTTTAGCACAACTCGTTTCAAGGGGTACTTGGCATTACCTCGCACCAAGGCTTTCTCGTGGGCTAGCGAGACGGCGGGATTTAATTTAGCTTTCCGGACAACCAAGGCCGCATAAGTTATAATAGATTTATATCCAGCGGTGGGGTCGTGTCCCAGCACGTTGAAGGCATCTTTAGACGGGGTGAGTTTTACTTTAACTGTCACACCATTTAACAGGTAACGATCTTGAGCAAAGATATCTGAATGTAAACGACCCATCATATCAATCTCCTGAGAACCAGCCGCTATATGTCGACGCAGTCTTAACCCATTGTTATTGTCACCAGTTGTGTCCGTAATAAAATTTGGCGTGTCTTTGTAAAACAGAGCCGATGTCAGATGACCTCGTTTGGGTTCCTCCCCGTAATTCAACGTGGCTTCGATGTAAGCTCTATAAGGGTAGGTGTTCTCGCTGGGTGTAATCAGCGTATCGTTCAGTGAAACGTCGACTTGGGAGAATAAACTGTGCAGGTAATAGTTGATCGGGGCCACCTCTGCGTCAGTGGGTAATGCGCCGCCATTAGCTAACGTAACCTTGGCGCGCACGTGCAGAAAAGTATTGAACAAGTCTAGATATTCTTCACCGTTTCCCGAAATTACAAATTCCACCGGGGCTCCGGGGGCTAAGGCGGCCAACGGATGTATCTCCACAAATTGTCCCTCTTCTACGGCTGTCTGCGTTGGTGGTACGCTAAACAAATCTAGACCACTGTGAAGACACTCGCACGAGCTGGGGTGAATAAGCGCCATCATTCAAATATATCAGAGTACCTTCGCTTCTTCTGGTGAGAATGAGAAGGTCGAACTCGGTTACGGCGTTTTATGCTTTTCGGTTCGCCAGGTGGGGCAGCTCTCGTTTTTCTTTTTCTAAGTCCGCTGCCCGATTGGTTAGTGGTGAGGTGTTCAACCGCTCCCTGTAATAAACGTTGACCAGATTCTTTCGCTCGTTCACGAAATGCCTCGCCAACATTTCTGCCGGCTAACGCATCGCTCGCGACCTGTAGACCGGTCCCAAGTCCTTCTCTGAGTAAAGCTTTGCCTCCAGTTTTTAACCACGGGAGAACCATACGACCGAGCCCGCCGAAAAAACTACCCAAACCATGTCCTCTTTGACTTCTGCCTCCGATAAACACTGGCATCCCATGGCCAGCTTGGTTGCAGTAAAACTCCTCATACATCTTGGGGTTTCGTCGGATGGGTACGTGTCTCACCATTATGTTTCTAGTCAAAATCAAACCGTCTGTGAGTTCGGAAGTGTAGTGTCAACACCGAAGCTCCGCTAGTGAATGGGATAGTCTTACCCTGATCGTTAGTTAAAAGGATTTCCACCGCGTCAAACGAAAAACGGCTCAGGGGTACGTAGTGGGGTTTGTCGTAAATCCTAAAAACAGAAGCATTAGTCCTATCCAAAATAGGCACAATCCGTAACAAAGGGACAGAGGCATCTCCAACCGGTCTCGCCGCTACGAGATCGCAGTACACGTATACATTTTTCATGTCGCTATCCATTTGTACTTCAGTCTCGCCTCGTAGTATTGGGTCAATGTCTGTGGCGATCGAGGCAGGAAAACCTAACATGTGTTTCAACGTCTCGCTAATTCTAACTTCAACCTCCGGATCATACAGATTCAAGGTGGCCTTATTATTGTTAAAATGGAATCTAACTCGGGCTTTTTCATCCACATCCGTGGCTAAAAGCAAACGATTCAACTCGTCGATCAGCGTGTCGGGTGCTGTGTATAGACCAGCGGGTAACGTGAGTAGTATAGACTCATCTTCTTTGTTGGGAAAATAATGTATCCATACATCATCCTCTAGCACGTTAAAATAACTTTTGGGAAATTGAATCTCAACCAAACCAACCTCATAACGTGAAGTCAAGTCTATAGTCTGTGGCAATTTGACGAAAAAGTGACCGGCGTTATTGTTTGGGTATATTTTCATCGAGGCATTGCTGGGTAAAGTCACGTAAAAACTCATCCTATCTTGGGGTTAGGTAACATGTAACCCAAACAACTGCTCATTAAAGCGATCCAAAACTTGCCGTCTGGTCCCTCTGCGTTGCTCCGACTCAGATTGAATAATGAGACACCGATGACGACATATATAACGATCATCTGACAGAGGAAAACGATCTCTAGTCGCGGGACTAGTTTCCCAAAAAAAGGCCAGAACGAGGTTCTCGCGGTCTTGGGAGGGGGTGGCCTCAAAACTGGGGTGCTCACGTCTTCTTCAATATCCATCAGTCTCGATATCTCGCTAGTTGTTTGGCCGAAATCCAGCTGTTGAATGACGAGTTATAACCGAACCATTTGACTAAATATTCTTTTATACCCCTGCCACCGCGGCGTTCCTCCAAAATGGACTCGATTCGATAAACTATCTTGTCGCCGACTCGTTGCAGCTCTTCTTGGTAAAAAGAACCTTTCAATTCCTCACCCGAATCATCTTTAAGGATGTACGTAACCGGTCTTGTTTGGTTTAGTCGGCTGATCGTAAACAACTCTTCTGTCCACGCCGGCGTATAACCCTTTTTAAAAGTTTTTCTGGCTTGGGCGATCCGCACGCGATCACCAGGTTTAAAATAGACTTTTCTACCGACGACGTCAGGGGTCGAATACAAAGTACGCCACACTTCTTCTTGATTGTTCGGGGTAACTTCCACCGGTGCCATCTTAATACTCCGATGATACGAATTGTTGTAGTTGTGGACCAGTTGTGGTATCACGTCGACGTAGCGAAGACTGTTGGTTTTGGTAAAGTAACGCCACGTTTTTTCTTTGAGGGTTCGATTAAACCGTTCGACGATAGCTGCTTTGGTGTCTTCATTCTCCGTAGTGAAGAAATGGACTTTCTCATCTTTAAGAAACTTTAAGAATGTTTTGTTGACAAACTCACTGCCTTTGTCTGTTTGAAAATTTATCGGTTTGCGATTGTTAAAAATTGTCTTTACCGCTGTTACTAAAGCTGTCCCAGTCTTGTTTTTCAGAGGAACAGCCCAAGCAAATTTACTAAATACATCGATACACGTTACTAGATACGAATACCCATCGTTGAATCTCTTTAAACCACGCAAGTCAATTAAATCAGCCTGGAACTGTTGATCGATACCACCTGCAATGGTCGTACGTCGTTTAAATTTTCTGCGCACCGGCTTGTGTAGGGTGTAGCTGTCCTGATGGCCTAACCACTCTTCAATTTTCTTACGACTAAGTTTGGTGCTACGTTGTAAGGGGGCGATTCCGCCATAAGCTCCAGGCCGTTTTGGGTCGTAGTAATGTCGTTTTAAAATCACTTCTTTGGCCATGCTTCCCACTTTGGCGCTTTTTTCCTTCTTCTGAGCGAATACGACGATGTTTCTCGCAATTTACTAGCCACCTTTTTTCGATTAGTGGGTGTGACGGGTGGTGACTGAGGTGTTTTGTCGACGATCTCCTCTTTAAGTACAGTGGGTTGTTCGCTGGTTTGTGGTGGTTGTTTAATATCCACGAGACCTAGAGGTACGTGGCTGTACTGTTCTAGTCGAGTCAAATATCGCTGTAATGTTTGTTGGTAGAGTCTAGCCTTGTCTCCGATTGGTAAATCTTGTCGATCCAAAACTAGTTGCATTTGAGTGTCCAATTCTCCCAAGTTATCTCTTAGAGCATCGGGTGGTCTATAAGGTTTTTCTAACAAACGAGGATCCATCAAAATCATTTTCTTAGCCATTTTACAAAAAAAACCTCTTAGTACAGATAGTATTGGTCCAAGCAGAGCAGATAAGAAACCTCCAGTTTGTAAAAATTGTTTTCGTCTTTTGAGCGAGACTTTCTTCTTGGTAAGGGATCGTAGGATGTTTTTGTAACGACGTATACGTGTCTTCTGATTGGGAGTTAGTGTAACGTTACCTTTTAAAACGTTGTGACAACATTCACAGAGTGTTCCTACCAGCTCGGGTGATGCTGTTTTCATAACAGCCTTGATGACTGGTGGTTTGGCTGTACCTAGAAATTTTAACATATCAGCATGTTTTTTTACTTTTTCTCCCATGTTACTTGGGTACGTAAACAATATGTTGCTCCTCTGGGAAGATGCTTGAGCGAAGCCTTAGATTATCTGATGTATCTTGACGGAGATCAATTAGCAAATAACCGTGTGGGACTGAGGTCGCGTCCTTAAAACTATCTTGCACATAGGCAGTCCGACCTGGGTCCATCCGTTTACAGCGTTAATTAGTGGGCCTACTGGCTCTGGAAAGACTGTTTTTGTCAAACGTTTCCTGACACATATCAAAGATATGATCACAGCTATCCCAGATGAGATTATTTGGTGTTACGGGGAATATCAACCTTTATTCAAGTCACTGACTGGTGTTCAGTTTGTTGAAGGACTGCCCGATATTGAGCAGTGGACAGGTGATAAGAGACGGTTGGTGATTATCGATGACCTCATGAACGAAACAGACGAACGTGTAACTAGTTTATTTACAAAAAAGTCTCATCATAAAAATATAAGCGTCTTTTATCTCGTACAAAATTTATTTGGCAAGAACAAAGAACACAGAACCATTAGTTTGAATTCTCATTACATTGTGCTTTTCAAAAATCCACGCGATGGATCTCAGATTGTTAATCTAGCCAAACAGATGTACCCAGGTCGGACTGCCTATGTGCAAGATAGTTTTAAGGACGCGACCTCAGTCCCACACGGTTATTTGCTAATTGATCTCCGTCAAGATACATCAGATAATCTAAGGCTTCGTTCAAGCATCTTCCCAGAGGAGCAACATATTGTTTACGTACCCAAGTAACATGGGAGAAAAAGTAAAAAAAACATGCTGATATGTTAAAATTTCTAGGTACAGCCAAACCACCAGTCATCAAGGCTGTTATGAAAACAGCATCACCCGAGCTGGTAGGAACACTCTGTGAATGTTGTCACAACGTTTTAAAAGGTAACGTTACACTAACTCCCAATCAGAAGACACGTATACGTCGTTACAAAAACATCCTACGATCCCTTACCAAGAAGAAAGTCTCGCTCAAAAGACGAAAACAATTTTTACAAACTGGAGGTTTCTTATCTGCTCTGCTTGGACCAATACTATCTGTACTAAGAGGTTTTTTGTAAAATGGCTAAGAAAATGATTTTGATGGATCCTCGTTTGTTAGAAAAACCTTATAGACCACCCGATGCTCTAAGAGATAACTTGGGAGAATTGGACACTCAAATGCAACTAGTTTTGGATCGACAAGATTTACCAATCGGAGACAAGGCTAGACTCTACCAACAAACATTACAGCGATATTTGACTCGACTAGAACAGTACAGCCACGTACCTCTAGGTCTCGTGGATATTAAACAACCACCACAAACCAGCGAACAACCCACTGTACTTAAAGAGGAGATCGTCGACAAAACACCTCAGTCACCACCCGTCACACCCACTAATCGAAAAAAGGTGGCTAGTAAATTGCGAGAAACATCGTCGTATTCGCTCAGAAGAAGGAAAAAAGCGCCAAAGTGGGAAGCATGGCCAAAGAAGTGATTTTAAAACGACATTACTACGACCCAAAACGGCCTGGAGCTTATGGCGGAATCGCCCCCTTACAACGTAGCACCAAACTTAGTCGTAAGAAAATTGAAGAGTGGTTAGGCCATCAGGACAGCTACACCCTACACAAGCCGGTGCGCAGAAAATTTAAACGACGTACGACCATTGCAGGTGGTATCGATCAACAGTTCCAGGCTGATTTAATTGACTTGCGTGGTTTAAAGAGATTCAACGATGGGTATTCGTATCTAGTAACGTGTATCGATGTATTTAGTAAATTTGCTTGGGCTGTTCCTCTGAAAAACAAGACTGGGACAGCTTTAGTAACAGCGGTAAAGACAATTTTTAACAATCGCAAACCGATAAATTTTCAAACAGACAAAGGCAGTGAGTTTGTCAACAAAACATTCTTAAAGTTTCTTAAAGATGAGAAAGCCCATTTCTTCACTACGGAGAATGAAGACACCAAAGCAGCTATCGTCGAACGGTTTAATCGAACCCTCAAAGAAAAAACGTGGCGTTACTTTACCAAAACCAACAGTCTTCGCTACGTCGACGTGATACCACAACTGGTCCACAACTACAACAATTCGTATCATCGGAGTATTAAGATGGCACCGGTGGAAGTTACCCCGAACAATCAAGAAGAAGTGTGGCGTACTTTGTATTCGACCCCTGACGTCGTCGGTAGAAAAGTCTATTTTAAACCTGGTGATCGCGTGCGGATCGCCCAAGCCAGAAAAACTTTTAAAAAGGGTTATACGCCGGCGTGGACAGAAGAGTTGTTTACGATCAGCCGACTAAACCAAACAAGACCGGTTACGTACATCCTTAAAGATGATTCGGGTGAGGAATTGAAAGGTTCTTTTTACCAAGAAGAGCTGCAACGAGTCGGCGACAAGATAGTTTATCGAATCGAGTCCATTTTGGAGGAACGCCGCGGTGGCAGGGGTATAAAAGAATATTTAGTCAAATGGTTCGGTTATAACTCGTCATTCAACAGCTGGATTTCGGCCAAACAACTAGCGAGATATCGAGACTGATGGATATTGAAGAAGACGTGAGCACCCCAGTTTTGAGGCCACCCCCTCCCAAGACCGCGAGAACCTCGTTCTGGCCTTTTTTTGGGAAACTAGTCCCGCGACTAGAGATCGTTTTCCTCTGTCAGATGATCGTTATATATGTCGTCATCGGTGTCTCATTATTCAATCTGAGTCGGAGCAACGCAGAGGGACCAGACGGCAAGTTTTGGATCGCTTTAATGAGCAGTTGTTTGGGTTACATGTTACCTAACCCCAAGATAGGATGAGTTTTTACGTGACTTTACCCAGCAATGCCTCGATGAAAATATACCCAAACAATAACGCCGGTCACTTTTTCGTCAAATTGCCACAGACTATAGACTTGACTTCACGTTATGAGGTTGGTTTGGTTGAGATTCAATTTCCCAAAAGTTATTTTAACGTGCTAGAGGATGATGTATGGATACATTATTTTCCCAACAAAGAAGATGAGTCTATACTACTCACGTTACCCGCTGGTCTATACACGTCACCCGACACGCTGATCGACGAGTTGAATCGTTTGCTTTTAGCCACGGATGTGGATGAAAAAGCCCGAGTTAGATTCCATTTTAACAATAATAAGGCCACCTTGAATCTGTATGATCCGGAGGTTGAAGTTAGAATTAGCGAGACGTTGAAACACATGTTAGGTTTTCCTGCCTCGATCGCCACAGACATTGACCCAATACTACGAGGCGAGACTGAAGTACAAATGGATAGCGACATGAAAAATGTATACGTGTACTGCGATCTCGTAGCGGCGAGACCGGTTGGAGATGCCTCTGTCCCTTTGTTACGGATTGTGCCTATTTTGGATAGGACTAATGCTTCTGTTTTTAGGATTTACGACAAACCCCACTACGTACCCCTGAGCCGTTTTTCGTTTGACGCGGTGGAAATCCTTTTAACTAACGATCAGGGTAAGACTATCCCATTCACTAGCGGAGCTTCGGTGTTGACACTACACTTCCGAACTCACAGACGGTTTGATTTTGACTAGAAACATAATGGTGAGACACGTACCCATCCGACGAAACCCCAAGATGTATGAGGAGTTTTACTGCAACCAAGCTGGCCATGGGATGCCAGTGTTTATCGGAGGCAGAAGTCAAAGAGGACATGGTTTGGGTAGTTTTTTCGGCGGGCTCGGTCGTATGGTTCTCCCGTGGTTAAAAACTGGAGGCAAAGCTTTACTCAGAGAAGGACTTGGGACCGGTCTACAGGTCGCGAGCGATGCGTTAGCCGGCAGAAATGTTGGCGAGGCATTTCGTGAACGAGCGAAAGAATCTGGTCAACGTTTATTACAGGGAGCGGTTGAACACCTCACCACTAACCAATCGGGCAGCGGACTTAGAAAAAGAAAAACGAGAGCCGCCCCACCTGGCGAACCGAAAAGCATAAAACGCCGTAACCGAGCTCGACCTTCTCATTCTCACCAGAAGAAGCGAAGGTACTCTGATATATTTGAATGATGGCGCTTATTCACCCCAGCTCGTGCGAGTGTCTTCACAGTGGTCTAGATTTGTTTAGCGTACCACCAACGCAGACAGCCGTAGAAGAGGGACAATTTGTGGAGATACATCCGTTGGCCGCCTTAGCCCCCGGAGCCCCGGTGGAATTTGTAATTTCGGGAAACGGTGAAGAATATCTAGACTTGTTCAATACTTTTCTGCACGTGCGCGCCAAGGTTACGTTAGCTAATGGCGGCGCATTACCCACTGACGCAGAGGTGGCCCCGATCAACTATTACCTGCACAGTTTATTCTCCCAAGTCGACGTTTCACTGAACGATACGCTGATTACACCCAGCGAGAACACCTACCCTTATAGAGCTTACATCGAAGCCACGTTGAATTACGGGGAGGAACCCAAACGAGGTCATCTGACATCGGCTCTGTTTTACAAAGACACGCCAAATTTTATTACGGACACAATTGGTGACAATAACAATGGGTTAAGACTGCGTCGACATATAGCGGCTGGTTCTCAGGAGATTGATATGATGGGTCGTTTACATTCAGATATCTTTGCTCAAGATCGTTACCTGTTAAATGGTGTGACAGTTAAAGTAAAACTCACCCCGTCTAAAGATGCCTTCAACGTGCTGGGACACGACCCCACCGCTGGATATAAATCTATTATAACTTATGCGGCCTTGGTTGTCCGGAAAGCTAAATTAAATCCCGCCGTCTCGCTAGCCCACGAGAAAGCCTTGGTGCGAGGTAATGCCAAGTACCCCTTGAAACGAGTTGTGCTAAAAACTTTCTCTATCCCTAGAGGTATGCTATCGCACATGCAGGATAATCTGTTTCTCAGTCAAACACCTACACGGATCGTGATTGGACTAGTCACTTCGTCAGCTTTTAACGGGTCGTACACGGCTAATCCGTTCAATTTCGCTACCTTTGGTCTGATATATTTGAACGTCAGCGCGGACGGCAGAACCGTCAGTGGCAAGCCTTTGTCCATGGATTATGAACACAACCAGTACGTGAGAGCCTTCTTCGCGACGAATCTAGCTATGGGACTGGTTGGTAAAGACGCCGGCAACGACCTCGAGTATAGACATTTTAAGCACGGTTACGCCTTATACGCCTTTGACCTCACCCCCAGTCTACTAGACGGTGACCAGTTTGAGATGGCCAAGTCGGGCCCAGTCTCAGTAGAACTTAAATTCGCCGAGGTCACGCCCGAACCATTACAGGTTCTCGTCTACGCCGAGCAAGACTCGATCTTGGAGATCTCGAAATCGCGCCAAGTTTTGACAGACTACACCACTTAAACAATGAATACAGACGAGATACGCACCATCCTCCTATCGGACATATTTGTTAAACGAACTGGGCTCGTTAAAGTGTTAGCTCGTGACCAATTACCTCTACGCATCGATCCGACCAAGACGGCTGCTTTCGTCATCAACACTGACCCTAGCTATCGCCCCGGTGACCACTGGGTCGCCCTATATTATAATGGACTTGGTACTTTTGAATATTTTGATTCTTTTGGCCTACCACCTACACACTCGGACCTGATTAATTTTATAGCCAGAAACTCTACTCGACCTGTTAACTACAACCCCAGACATTTACAAGATGTAGTCACCAACGTTTGCGGGCTCTACGCCATTTATTTCATCTTGATCAAAACACGAGGTGGCACTATGCAGCGGGTCCTACTACCATTTTCGGCTAGACAACACGCCAACGATCGATTAATTACGCGCCTAGTCAGACCCTGGCTAGTGAAACTCAACCCCACTTTGCTAAACAAGAGACGAAATCGATAGACAGGTGTATTTTTTCCCTCACGACAGCCATGTGTAGTTGTTCCCACGCAACACATCGACGAATCACGTCCTGCCTAACACACGTTCGATGTTCGACGAATCAAATCCTAGCTAGGGCACGCTAAAAAAAACCCAGATTATACGATATAAAAGGACGACACTTTATTAACACACTAGATACATCTCGTTGAAAATGACTGCTCCCACCAATTGGGTCTACATCAAGAGAAGTGATGAAATGCTTAAACCTTTGGCTAGTGGTCTGAAGGCTGCGTCTGTAAGTGTTTACCGAGGCCAACCTTTACTGCACGTGCGAAAATATTTTGGTGAATCCTACCTCAAATTTCCTACCAAACACGGCATTACGTTAACTCGACCCGAGTTTGAACATTTCTTGACATTACAGAACGAAATCCTCGCCGAATTTGACCGATTACAGCCACCAAGCACGGATACCTATCCTACTAACACTACCACGCTTGATCAGTACATCAATTCCAGCTGTTACCAACCAATAGAACCGAGTTGGTTTCCTACCACAGACCTGGCCGATGTCCTACCCTCGAAGAAGCCTTCCACTAACCTGTTTGACGAAATCATGAAGTCTAGCTGTCCAGTATCCCCAGAACCTAGTTGGTTTCCTACCACAGACCTACCCGATGTCACACCACAGAAGAAGAAGAAGCCTACCAAGCGATTGAGAGTTGCCCTTTAGTATTTGAAAAAATAAAAAAAACTATATTAACTAAAACGCTTTTTTGTTACCTATATATCGTCTAAATGTTTGTATAACTGTTCGTATAAATGTTTGTCTAACTGTTTGTATTACTGTTTGTATAACTGTTTGTATAACTGTTTGTATGTCTTCTTGTTATCTTCTTGTTATCTTCCTATTGTCTAAATGTATAAATATCATCTAACTATTAACCTCTTCTTGTTTGTCTAACACTACCTAAGTTGGCTATAATATATAAAAAACAACCATCTTCTTCTTATGTTTATACATCCTCTTCTTGTTATCTCAAAATACCTCTAAAAATAATCTCCCCCTTGTTAGCTCAAGTCCACCATCTTGACCCAAATAATCTCCCCCTTGTTAGCTCAAATCCGCCATCTTGCCACATTTTCCTTATATAAACATACCTCTTCCTATTATCTCCCCCTTGTTATCTCAAATCCGCCATCTTGTTATCTCCCCCTTGTTAGCTCAAATCCACCATCTTGCCACATTTTCCTTATATAAACATACCTCTTCCTATTATCTCCCCCTTGTTATCTCAAATCCGCCATCTTGACCCAAATAACCCCCCCTTGTTAGCTCAAATCCGCCATCTTGACCCAAATAACCTCCCCTTGTTAGCTCAAGTCCGCCATCTTGCGCCTGCAGATTGCGCTTATATAAAAGTCACGCGCCTGCAGAATTTTTGCTATATAAAAAGTCACGCGCCTGCAGCGCGCCTGCAGCGCGCCTGCAGAATACTACCTGTTTACCTCATACCCTACTACTACTGCTTCTTGGGATTGTCTGGGTGTTGAACTTAAGAATGCTAAATCATCTGCGAAATCCAGGTCCCCCAGGAATTTTCCATTTGTCCATTTTATACCTAATTGTTCATTGTGGGTATAGTTTCTCATAACCCAATCAATAGCTATTCCAAAAAGTAGTGGTGACATAATACAGCCTTGTTTCACCCCTGTTTCTACTGTAAACCATTCTGTATTCCCTTTCTTTGTTCTAACACAACATCTTGCATTGTCATATAGCGCTTTGATTATATTCACATATTTTGTTGGAAAACCATAGATTGTAAGTATCTTCCACAATGATGGGCGGTGTAGACTATCAAAGGCTTTTTGAAAATCGACGAAGGTGATAATAAGTGGCGATTGCATTTCCACTTATTCTTCTATAATTGTTCTTAGCGTGAATATTTGATCAATACATGATCGTTTCGGCCTGAAACCCGCTTGTTCTTCTCTGATCTTTTCGTCAGCATGCAATTTAAGTCTTTCTAACATCATGCAACATAATAATTTTCCAGGTGTCTATAACTTCTCAGCAAAAATAATATCACTTGAAAAATCAAGTCATCATAACACATCCCTGAAAAATATGACATGTTTGATATTCCATACTTATGTTCCGAACGGTTTACTCGAGGCAGACACAAACTGAAACCGTGTCCATGCATCGAATCTGTCGGACTCGGTGCTGTTTCGAAGCATTGTTTGACACATACACACAGTAGCCATCTCTACTCTGCAAAACAGCGAGGCAGACAGGAACCGACACTGTATCGACACGGCAAGAAGGCTCTATATCGAATCGTTCGGGTACGATACTGTTTCGAAGCATTGTTTCGACACATACACACAGTAGCCATCTCTAGTTGGTACTTGTATTTTACATTCAAGACGCCCATCCGTTGCTGACTGTCCACTGTTAATCAGATTCATCATTGTTACTACACGGTCATGAGGCTGTGGTATGTTAGTCGAACAGGAAGGAGTACGTCATCCAACAATACAATAGATTTAAGATTTATTACACTAGTTATAGACATTTTCCAAACTTAGTCACAGTTATATCTTACTGGCTTAATTCCGTACGTAATTATTTTCAGCTCTGGACGGAATTATTTTTAAGCCCCAAAAATTTACACATATATAATTTACGTTTACTGACAATGTGTGTCTAATCATGAGTTAAGTATAACATATTATACATCAAATTAAAGTACATTGGATGAACAATATAAATCCATATGCCTTTCTAGCTAATTTTATGTTATGTTTATGTTATAACAGATAACATGTACACGGAAAAAAGAAAACTTGAAATTTTGAACAAAAATTTTCGACTTACGTAAGGCTTGTAACATAAATTGTTATCACAATACAGTTTCACTGCTCTCTTTGTGCAGGTACTCCATTTAGAAACACAGAAAAAGTAAGAAAGTTATGGTTGATCACACAGTTTGTTCACTGTTCACATATTAGTAACATATCCTGTGTGTTTTTCGGCCATTATGGCGATACGACAAAACACGATTAAAGATGAAGATAAATGTAAAAAAAATCCGTTCAAACGCAAATAAAAGACGTTAAAGCTTGTTGAAATTTGACCAGTTTTGTGTTTACTTCCGTTCGAGATAAATTCCGGGCAGTATAAAATATCAGAATCGAAAGAAACAATGAAATAAATCAGCGTCTTTTAAAAGATCTTACGTCTACAGCGTTCGGCCTTTGCGTCTATTATTAGATCTTACGTACGGAATCAGTTAAGTTCTGCCAAAACTAACAATTTTGTCTTCCCTATAATACTAGCAGATTAAAAAAACCAGAAGGAAAGATAACGTCTTTGTACACATTAACTTAATGTAAAGCCCTGAAAGAGACTGTTAGTCCTGAGATGAGCTTTTTAGATCATATTGTTGGAAAAGCCATCTTCCTTCGGGGACAAGACAAAGTATTTAGATATGAAGATTATGTTACGCTTAACATTAAGTTTTAAATAACTATCAAACTTAATTATTATTTAAAAAATATATATTGTGTAATGTTAACAATTTGTATAGAAATTTACCTCCGATAGTGGGACTACGAATCTGCGACTGATTTTTTAGCTACGATCTAACAAGCGCTCCCAATCGAGATTAGCTGTGACTGCTCGTTAGTTATCGTATTGTGTTGGACTGATTAATTCTAATAATAAGAGGTGGCCATCAGATCTAATAGATTCTGAGGTGAGTAAGAAATAGTCTGATACGGCCTTCTTTAAACCCCATCTCACTTGGTCTCCTTTGTTCACTTTCTGCTTGAACACTTTTCGGAGGGTTTGGTTTTTTTTTTTTTTTTTGCAAATCTGTGCTATTTATTGACAAAATTATTATTTTCTCAAACATTAGTAACAATAATGCTCTCCTACTGCTATAATCATTTATATATATATATATATATATATATATATATATATATATATATATATATATATATATATATATATATATATATATATATATACGAGTATATATATATATTTTTAAATTTTGCCTAGTCGGTTATATTAGGGGGCATCTCCAAATATACAAGACCTTTAGGTCTGATTAAAGTATAATCATATGTATTAGTAGTTTCTGCACAAATCCCAAACAGAATTATTCTGTTCAGGGCATTAATTATAAAATTATCGCAGATTTTCTAATGTGCTATTTAACAAAGGATTTGACCATCGAGGTTCGTAGCGATTCCTAGTAGCGCTGGTGTAATGGCTTCGGCGTTGTACTGGCGACCAAGTGTTCATGGTTCAAACCCGGGCGTCGGCGTTTGAAGAAATGTTTACGGCCGGAAATTTGACTGAAAAGCCTGAACGGCTCCTGTGATAAACCCTCTGTGGATGGGAAGGAGTGAAGCTCCTGACCGGGTTGGAAGGAAAGTCCTCAGGTTCCCCAGCCTCGCAATGACATGTCATTGGGCCGAAGGGCTGAAAGCCCAAAGGCCGCTGGTTAAGAAAAAAAAAAAAAAAAAAAAAAAAAAAAAAAAAAAATCAAAAAGACACCGGTTAAAGGAGATTTTTCGGTGTTTTTGTTATTGTCAATCAGAATCGACCTTGCTGCAATCAGGATAAATCCATAGGTGCTCAGTCTTCCCCAGCAAATATCGGCGAGTATGAAAGCTAATTGTACCTGTAGCACGCTGGTTGTACATTCGACGGATGCATCCTCTCTTACGTCCATTTCTGCTAGTCCCACGTTTGATGCCAAACTCCAACAGTCTCAGCCTTGTTGATTCATCCATTGCAGTGTCATTATCTAGCAGGCGACCATTAATTCCCTTAGCATCTTTCCCTTATCCATGTCCAGTGTCCCAGCTTTGGGTGCTCTCGAGGCCAGTCTGTCAGCTCTCTCATTGCCACGTACACCTGCATGACCAGGACAGTAGATCCATACCAGCTCTTGAGGACTCCAGGATTATATTGACGTTTTCCATTCCTGCCGCAGCCATAGTTTCTGAACGTTCCGAAACATGCCTGAGAGTCTGACAATATGGCAGTTGCCCTAGTTGATGGAGTTTCAGACAGCCATCTCAGGGCTGCAGTACTACCTCTACCTCCATTCTCATGCTGGAGGTTGTTGTAATGTAGGCTCCGCTCTGTTCAGCAACGACCCTGCCCTTTATTCTCGCAGAGAAGCCCCATCATGATTTCTCACCACTCACTACAGACCCATCAGTGTACACAATGGCGTCATCATCCCCAGCATGATCACTTATCAACTGATTAATTCCCAGCTCTGCTTTTCCATTCACTCAAGCTCTGCAATTGTCGAGGAATTTCCGAAGTGATCTGTCCGTGTCGCTACAATTGTGGACTCTGTATTATTGAAATACGTATTATGCTGCAGTGTTCCCTCTTCTAAGCCTGGACTCGTATGTTTGTGTATATTTCTAATGATTTGTATTGTTTAGAATGAGTAGTTCAAACTGTAAGTAGTTTGGAAAGCTTACTGCAATTATGTGTAGTGACTTTAGTCTCACCACCATTCCGGCCGTGAAGATGGATGTATTTTCAAGCAACGTACAATTTATGTTTGTTCTATATTGGAATATGTATAACAAGTTCTTTACAACCTCCTATAGACACAGGGTCGGATTGATCCGTCAAGCAATAGGGCGGTGCCAGAGGACCCACAACAGTGACGGGGCCCACTCTCCCCTGGCCTCCATCTATGTCGGATGGGTGGTTACTAACCAACATTCATTATTGCCTTGCGCCCAGATTTCTGTGTGTAAGCTTCTGTCTAGATCTATCCGTTTAAAATTGTAATCTATCTTCATATTTGTTTTGTTCTGCATATTTGATGCCCGAGTCTGTTTATTTGATTGTTGTATGGTTAATAGTGCATTTTACTGCCATTTTAGTAATAATCTCTGCAAGGATATAACTAAGATTTACACGCTACACTTCATGTTGCGCGTCTATGCATATAAATTTACAACTCGAGATTAGTGTGTTAAATATAGTCCAATCTTCTATTACCTCCATACGCTACCACTCGTAAAACACTCTTCGGCAAAAGTGCCTTCTTCCGTTCAGGCTGGCTAGAATTAGTCAGTGTCAATATTAGTGACTAAGGTTGTGCAATATAGGATATCCGCGACTACTTCTTCTTTGTCAGGTGGGTTACAAACAAAATGTAAAAAACATGGTTAAACTTCGTACTGGGAAAAATAAACAAATAATAATAAAAAAACTTCCCTACGATGCGGTCACAAGATCTGTGTCAGAAAAACATGAAGAAAATCAATGAAAGAAAGTGATAGCTGAAGGACAAACATGACCGATTAACAAAATATACGACTCGTGAAATCGACGTGGCATGGTGCGATGTAAACGCAAGATGGCAACCACATCCGGGCATGGATTGTAAATGTAGTCGCGGGCGAAGCACAGGCGATTTTGTTGATGACGAATATAAAAAGAACATTAAACGACAAAATAAGTAGCAGGTTAATTAGGTTAAGTTAAATAAAAGTTTTAGGGAAGTGACTGAAATTCAGAACAGATCACAATGACCAGATAGTTGTATTAAACGACAAATTATCAAGGTCAGTGTTGCTGTCATTTTTGACGGAGTCATCTGTCAAGTTATTTGCTTATGTTTTTATCATAAGAATAATTGTGTCTTTACCTGCGAAGTCAGGTTGATTAGGGGTTGTCTTCCCTTGTTTATTCATTCATTGTGTTTGACCTTTAGGGTCAAAGGTAGACAGTTCGGGCGTATGCCCATGGGCAGGTTTTTTTAAGCGGTAGTTGAGTTAGACTTCCGGCAAGCCGGGGAGTGTCCTGGTTTCTGAAGGGACGAGAGTCCATTGTGTTTTTCGGGGAGAATCTTCGAAGTGACTGCACTGGCAGTTTTCCCCAGTGAATCTCTGTGCGTTGGAATGACAGCAGAGTTCCTTGTTAAGTTCTGTGGACTCGGTTTTTTTTTTTTTTTTTTTTTTTTTTTTTTTTTTTTTTTTTTTTTTTTTTTATTTTTTTTTTTTTTATTTTTTTTTTCTTTTTTTTTATTTTTTTATTTTTTTTTTATTATTTTTTTTTTTTTTTTTTTTTTTTTATTTACAGGTAATACCGACTTTTTCCATTACTATGCTTTCGGTAGCAGAACATGTTAGAAGATTGCCTAGTCTGTGAACTGCAGCTCACCGGTCCTCCATTTCAGAACTTATATTTTGTGCTCAAGGTAGCCATCCAAGACTATTAGTCTTCATACCATCCAGAAATCCAGTGACGAAGATATATTGTGGGAACCGCAGATTGGCGGAATTTATGTCTACAATAAGCATTACTGCAGGGTTGATGGTAACCTGCTTATCAGAAGTACACAGCCGACGTCAGAACGAGGCCTGTGTTTTCGGCTATTATACTACAGCCTGATAATGTGCAATTGGCGGGGAATGCCAAGTTGCACCTATGTGTCAAAGTGATTAAGGTATCTGACGCGTTTAGTCAGTAATCCCAGGGCGACGCCACGAACTGTCCGTATTGAAGAACATTGTATTGACCATGCACGAATATTCAAATGTTTACCAGCTTGCTGAATGCCTAATGTATACCTATCGATTTCCGGTCAGCATGACCTTGTTTACACTGACTGTTCCTGTTGATACCATGTGTGTTCTCGTCAATAAATGTTTTGAAACGTGTCTGCAGTGTCCAAGCATCCTTGACTACTGCATGTGAGTGTATGGGTTGCAGGGTCTACATACATAAGAGCCTAAACACATTCGCGCCTTCATTCGCACCCACACTCAGTTCATCATCCGCTCGCACTACACACCTAACAACATGTATACTGTCTTGGGCCAGTGATCACCTCAACAAGAGAAAAGTACAGTTACAGTCAGTTAGATTTTAGTTTGAATAAAACTAATAGGCGAGATGACCGCACGGAGAAAATAGATCACAAAGACACAACATGTGACAACACTGACGAGTGGACAGACCGTGGTACGTGAAAGAAAGATTGCATAAGCAGCGGTTGTAAAATTATATAGAGAAAGTCCCTAACTAAGTTAGAAGAACAGATCATTATGACCAGACATGTGCGTTGCATCAGCAGTGGTTCTCAAATTAAATGAGGAAAGTCCCCAACTAAGTTTAATGTTAATCACTATAATAGGTTTAGAATCGTTCACACGCACTTGAAATAATAAAATGTCAGCACGGTTTGACACGGGACAATGTCGGTCAGCCGGTAGAAATTACGTGGGAACGATTGAAAAAAAGTAGGGGTATAACAGAGCCATATTGGACAGACAGGGAAGATCTCGAAGATAACCATGTAGAAGTAGACTGTAGAGAGACGTTAAGACGGTAGTGCTACTCTTTCGGCCATAAGAACTTCAACATTCCTAGATTGAAGCAAGTGCCTTGAGATCTCTCCAAAAGTCATAGATAGAAGTAAGTGTATTGAGATCTCTCCAAAAGTCATAGATAGAAGTAAGTGTATTGAGATCTCTCCAAAAGTCATAGATAGAAGCAAGTGTATTGAGATATCTCCACAAGTCATAGATAGAAGCAAGTGCCTTGAGATCTCTCCAAAAGTCATAGATAGAAGCATGTGCCTTGAGATCTCTTCAAAAGTCATAGATAGAAATAAGTGTATTGAGATCTCTCCAAAAGACTACCAGTCTCCAACAACCACGCACTACGTTTTTCGGTTCATGGTTTTTCCAAAATTGGAGAGGTAACGAATTTATGTACTTTTTGAATTTATACCAGCTCAAACAAAGTGCTGGGGACCTCAAGACGCAGCAATAGAGACCGCAGTCAGCGACTCATAGCTTGACTGCCTGCGTCAGGACCAGCAAACCAGAGGTGGTCAAGACCGCACTCCACCTCCACGTGGTGGTCCTGGAAACAGTCTGCAGCTGTGCAGTCTGGCTGAGCGAGTGTGGATCGAAATGGGAAGGCAAACCCGGTCCTAAAAAATGCCGTGCAGAATTCGGATGTGTCGACCGAAAGGTGCAGATATCACAGCTTAGGCGTAAACAGACACAACGCAACCACCGTCCTTTTCAGGACGAACGAAGAAGAAGAAGAAGAAACAGGGTGCTGGAACATATGTGAAAGTATAGAGAAATATTTATCTTTGTCAAATCGAGAAACGTTAAAAATGGCTGTTACTAGAGTAATAGCCTAGACAAGATATGCTACCAGAGAGATTGACAATTTAAGTTACCAGAGTAATAGCCTAGACAAGATATGCTACCAGAGAGATTGACAGTTTAAGTTACCAGAGTAATAGCCTAGACAAGATATGCTACCAGAGAGATTGACAATTTAAGTTACCAGAGATAACAAATAGACGAGAACCGCTGCAGTTGTATTGTAGAAAGTGATAGAGAAACCCAACCATTCGTTGCTAGTAAATATGGTAGATGTCAAATGGAAGAAGAAAGACAAGGCTGAATCATTGGTCATATGAGAAATGATTTGGAACTATATGATTTTGCTGATTATTTGAACCATGTTGTATCAAAGCAAGTGCATAAGACACAGCAGCACGTCATGGGCCTGTTCAGCTATTTAAAGAGCATTAGAAAACGTTTTCCTGGATCTTTTTGAAACAGTGTATGTAACTGTCGTGACGTCACAGCTTTCCATGTCGTAAAGTCTACATCATTATAACCTGTATTGATGTGCGTTCATGATTGGTGACAATCATTCATTGAAAACCAAAACTAGTCATCAGCAGGCTACTCAGGAGAACCTGGGAAATGAGGTTTCCTTCAGCCTCAATCTCTCAAGACAAATAACTACTCAGGTTTACAACACTGTGCTAAAACTTCACCACTATACGACTCTTCAAGAGAAGACACATAACCTGGGATAATATAACGTTAATACATTTTGAGAACCATCGACAAAATAAATTCGCTTCTTTAACACTGAAAAGAAAATACGTCGTCAACAGAAAGACTAACATAATAGCCTACCTGACAGACTAACCAACACGCTGGGTGGACTAATCTGCGATTCTACTAAAACAAACAGACAGATAACACAACTAACAGTAACACGGCCAAATAAATGCTGATTTGGGAGGAAAACAACCCAAATAACTAAGTTAAAGGAGGAAACAAAATTGCTTGTTTTTCTTAATTTTACTTTAACCCATAGTCTTATATCAGTATCCTCTTTATTATTTTTGGCCTCTTCTTAGTCGTCTTTTAAAAGAAGCCTGGCATGGCGCATTGGTCCTATAATTGAGTAATATCATGTACTTGAGATCATGCACGTGTTTATTTCTTGATACTAAATAGTTGAAAGAGTGTGAATATATTGGCAGCTAGCGCACAGTGGTCTCAGCTATAAGCGGGAACATAAAACAAGACAATCTTATAGAACATGTACAAGGTTAGAAACGGCACCATGTACATCAATTAGATTCAGTAACCATCGCTGCTAGAACATATTCATGTTATGGTGCAGGCTTTCAGCACGTGCACCAACTGCGATAGACGACCCTTTCTCCAAAGTGAGAAAGACGACCATGAATGATAATCATATAGAACAGTAGAAGATGCATGTCATCAATGGCGGATCAACATTTTTGGGTCCTAAAGCTTGAACTCTTGGAGGGGTCCATTTTATTATATAAAAAAAAAACATGCTGGGGCATGGGAAGGAAAATTATTATAGAGAAAACTTGTCTTGGGGGACCCTGAAGCCCACGCTTCATTAGCTTCAATGTAGATCCGCCTCTAAAGATAAGAATATCGTTAACCTGTTTCAGTGAGAGTTCAGATTTTATTGAAAAAAAACAAACATTCTTTAGATATCTTCAAGACAAACTGAAAACTCAATTGTGTGTTTGTTCTTGTTTGCAGTAAAGTTATGGAATTATATTTATCTGTGTTTAATTGCATTGTCGAACTTCCAGAATTCATTGTCATAATAATATTAGACAGAACACAAAATTTACAAAAATAAATACTGGCATATGACTATTACTCAAGTACGATTTTTAGACTGAGAATGTCCGAAAAGATCAGTTAGCTTGTGACTAATAAATAAATGCTGTTCATTTAAAAAGAAAAAATTCAACCTCACCTGTTCCACTTGCCTTCCGAAGTAGTAATTAGCTTCTTTTATTATAATTAGGAGTGTTAGAAAACAGAACAAGAATTGTTGTGTCGTTAAAATGTTTATTATAGAGATTCACAAAATAACATTTAAGTATGCTTAAAAATATGTAACATAGTTCATTAATTTTAAACTAAACCAAAAGGTCTATTGTATTTGGACATTTTTTTTTTTCCTCGCTTGAGGTCGCATATTTTTTTCCTCGCATGAGGTCGCATTGTCCCCGCCCAAACCCGGCTCTGGTCAAGACCACATGTCCCAACACACGAAGACCCAATGACACCATGTGTCATTGTAGTGGTCTTCTACGTTCTTACACAAAGGACCTCATGACATAAATGTCACTACTGGTCCCTGCGTCTAGACACATGATCCCAGCCTTTTTTTTTCCTCGCTTGAGGTCGCATTGTCCCCGCCCAAACCCGGCTCTGGTCAAGACCACATGTCCCAACACACGAAGACCCAATGAGTCATTGTAGTGGTCTTCTATGTTCTTACACAAAGGACCTCATGACATAAATGTCACTACTGGTCCCTGCGTCTAGACACATGATCCCAGCCAAAAGCCGGATTCTAGGCTTTTTTTTTTTTTTTTTCCTCGCTTGAGGTCGCATATTTTTTTCCTCGCATGAGGTCGCATTATCCCCGCCCAAACCCGGCCCTGGTCAAGACCACATGTCCCAACACAAGAAGACCCAATGACAACATGTGTCACCGTAGTGATCTTCTGTGTTCTCACACATTTTTTTTTTTTAATTCCTCGCATGAGGTTGCATATTTTTTCCTCGCATGAGGTTGCATTTGCCCCACCCATACCCGGCCCTGGTCAAGACCACATGCCCCAACACAAGAAGATCCAATGACAACATGTGTCATTGTAGTGATCCTCTGTGTTCTCACACTAGGTACCTCATGACATGAAAGTCACTACTGTTTCCCGTGTGTAGACATATGATCCCAGCCTTTTTTTTTTTTTTTTTTTTTCCCTCGCTTGAGGTCGCATATTTTTTTCCTCGCATGAGGTCGCATTATCCCCGCCCAAACCCGGCCCTGGTCAAGACCACATGTCCCAACACAAGAAGACCCAATGACAACATGTGTCACCGTAGTGATCTTCTGTGTTCTCACACAAGAGACCTAATGACACATGAATGCCACTGTACCTGTCCCTGTGTCTAGACACATGATCCTAGCCAAAAGCCGGATTCTTTTTTTTTTTTTTTTTTTTTTTTCCTCGCTTGAGGTCGCATATTTTTTTCCTCGCATGAGGTCGCATTATCCCCGCCCAAACCCGGCCCTGGTCAAGACCACATGTCCCAACACAAGAAGACCCAATGACAACATGTGTCACCGTAGTGATCTTCTGTGTTCTCACACAAGAGACCTAATGACACATGAATGTCACTGTACCGGTCCCTGTGTGTAGACACATGATCCCAGCCAAAAGCCGGATTCTTTTTTTTTTTTTTTTTTTCCTCGCTTGAGGTCGCATATTTTTTTCCTCGCATGAGGTCGCATTGTCCCCGCCCAAACCCGGCTCTGGTCAAGACCACATGTCCCAACACAAGAAGACCCAATGACAAACTGTGTCACTGTAGTGATCCTCTGTGTTCTCACACAAGGGACCTAATGACACATGAATGTCACTGTATTGGTCCCTGTGTGTAGACACATGATCCCATTTTTTTTTTTTTTTTTTTTCCTCGCTTGAGGTCGCATATTTTTTTCCTCGCATGAGGTCGCTTTGTCCCCGCCCAAACCCGGCCCTGGTCAAGACCACATGTCCCAACACAAGAAGACCCAATGACAACATGTGTCACCGTAGTGATCTTCTGTGTTCTCACACAAGAGACCTAATGACACATGAATGTCACTGTACCGGTCCCTGTGTGTAGACACATGATCCCAGCCAAAAGCCGGATTCTTTTTTTTTTTTTTTTATTATTCCTCGCATGAGGTTGCATATTTTTTCCTCGCATGAGGTTGCATTTGCCCCACCCATACCCAGCCCTGGTCAAGACCACATGTCCCAACACAAGAAGATCCAATGACAACATGTGTCATTGTAGTGATCCTCTGTGTTCTCACACTAGGTACCTCATGACATGAATGTCACTACTGTTTCCCGTGTGTAGACACATGATCCCAGCCAAAAGCCAGGATACTAGGCATTGGGTTGTACAGCGTAAAATACGCTGCAGTTAAAGTCAGTCGAACAGTTATTTGGGGTTAACAAGATGAAAGAGTATATAAAAATGGGTTAGAAAATCAGAATAATTTAAGTGATAAGTTATTTGTTCTTAACATGGGAGATAAAAGAATGAAAATGTAGTGTTTTTTGTAAGGGAGGGAACCTTTTTAGACTTTAAAGTAATCTAAGTATATATCATTAGAGTTTACCAAATTTGCATATCAGACCAGTTTTAATAGAGACATAGAAGGATTAATGAAACTAAGTTAAAAAGTACTAAGGGGAATAACAATATTATTAGCGCCCTTTACAGTTTAGAGAACGGAGTGCCGAGTAAAACGCACGTGAAAATAGTGACTAGAAATAAACAGTTATGTAGCACAGTTCACGGAGTTGGACAGCATGGAATTAAGCGTGTAGGTGGCGATAGGTGAGTGAACTGAATAACGGACCAATCACATTAACTCAAAAACAACTGTGGATCATCAGATAGGAAATTGAAGGACGAAAAGAGATTAGTCCCATCAGAAACTTTGCGGAAGCAAGAAGTGCCGCCCAGGGCTCTCAAGAAACGAACTTGTGGTCAACAAGTGTTCGTATCCAGAAAATGATAGCTAGATTTAGAATTTCTTAGCGATAGGAATTCAGGAGAATAGATTATCTGTGGTTAAATATTGAGATTAACATATTAGGAATAGAATAAGGGTGAACAGTAGGGATTGTGATAGGTGTTGGACTTCGATTTAAAACGGTAAGAGGAATTTTGAGCTATTTTTTTGACTTTCAGCAACTTTGTCACAGGCTAATGACGCATCTATTTAAGGGAGCGAGCTACAGAAGAGAATATTGAAGCAAAGGCATAATTAAAGATAAACAAAGCGGATAACTTTGATTATCAGATAGCCAGGATGGGCTGTCATACCAAGAAGATGAGGCATTGCCATTAAACGAGATGGTATTAAATAAAGGGTTTACAGCACTGACATTCATGAAACATATCATGCGCTCTCTCATATAAGAGTAAGTATGAAGACGCCACCACAAGTGAATCTGATATTCATGAAACATCTTATGCGCTCTCTCATATTAGAGTAAGTATGGTGGAGGCCATTTTGGTGTTGGACATTGTTTGATTATTTCAGGTGTAGCTATTGAAATCTTATATGCTGCATTTAAAGGAGTTAAACCTAACTAGGTTGAGATTGGGTGAGAACATGACTCCAAGGATTTAGAACTGTTGTAGAAAATGTGAGAAAAATCGTGTAACATGAGAAGGAACTTTAGTAGGCTAGGTATACAACGAAATATGCAAGAGGCTACAGGAGAAACAATATATATATATATATCTATGCTTTGAGATATTTGATTGAATCAAGTGGAAGACTTGAGGACATTGTAATTGAGAACTGTATCTGATGAATTATGTTGGTTGATCTTGGATTATCTTATGTAAATAAAAGTTGTTTTCGAAATTGAATCACATCACTCCGGTTGCTTTGATGAGTGAAGAGATTAAGGAATGGAGAGTTATAAGAAGTGAGTAATAGGAGAGATAGAAATAATAGAACACCCTATACGCATCAGTCGCTGCTCACCACCAAGGAGGGAAGAACGTGGTCTGGGTTGAACAAAAGACGAACCTTATATCATCCAGGAATCACCATCTCTGGCGGAACAAGGGGGCCAGTAGGAGAAATAGTCTCACTTGGAGGAAAGATAAAAAAGAAAGTGAATGATAGATAACCGATAATGTTACTGACGATAATGTTGTAACAACTAACGATAATGTTAGAACAACTGACTATAATGTTAGAACAATTGACGATAATGTTAGAACAACTGACGATAATGTTATAACAATTGACGATAATGTTAAAATAACTGACGATAATGTTATAACAATTGACGATAATGTTTGAACAACTGACGATAATGTTAGAACAACTGACTTACTTACTTAATCGTTCCCCTTCTACCGTGAGGTGTAGAGGTTTGGAAGAGAGAGCGCCAGATTATCCTTTCGGCTTAGAACAACTGACGATAATCTTAAACCAACTGACGATAATGTTAGAACAACTGACTGAAAATCGTAACATATTAGCAATAATCTTGACTAAAAATCGTAACATATTAGCAATTATTCTAACATAGAAATTATAAAATGCTAACTACTACATGTCAAAAGCATAACCAAGTTTGTAAATTGACTTGTCATAGATTCAGACACTTTACGAACGTAAATGTGCTGTTAAGGTGTTATTATACTGTAAGTATAACAAAGAGTGTATAAAACTCAGTTTGTTAATATCTTTTAAAGGTAAGAAAAAGGGTACCTAGCATGAGAAAATCAGGGCAAAACAAGTTAATGTAGGCGAAAAACACACGGAGAAGAGGGTGGTGGGCGTAATTAAAAAATATCTAGGAAGACATGGAAAGACCTGGAGGTGATGGCACTGGTCATAAAGACTTGGCTTATGTGTGTTGAAGGCCTGTGTTCATTGAGAGAGTGTAAGTAAAAGGGTGATGAACCAGTAGGAAATATAGAAATACTATCAACATGATGAATACCAATTTTAAACGATCTTTCCTCTAGTCATTTGTACAATGGATAGCTGTATAGTGTGTACGATAATTCAAGAATGATATCGATGCAAATATTTAGAGAATTAAACAGTTTTGAAAGCAAATCTCTCCAGTAATTTTGCTTGTTTCTCAGATTTTGAATGTGCTCCATGGCACATTAATACATACAAATTTTCTTACTCCTCAGTTACATTATTTGTCTCATCCTTTCCCACCAGAGTCGCAATAATTTTCATGGAATTTTCCGGCCGTGATGAAGATGGGGAAAACTGTGCGTCTGTTGGATCAGCACAAAAAATGGTCCCAAAATACTTCGTGACGCCGGATGTCTATTTTTAGAAATATTCTTGCACCTGTTGTTTTTCGGTAACACAATTTTCTCAATTTCTCTATTTATATAAAGCAGTTCGAGAAAGTAATGAATGAGTGACTCCTTCAAACGTCTATAAATAAATAGTGTTATTATTAATCAGAGCTGACGTCATTGCACTCCAGGCAAACCCATGCATGCTCAGTCTCCCTCAGCAAATGTCGAAAGCTATCGATTCCGTTCAACAATAACAACAACAACAATAACAACAAAGGCTGTTGAACAATAACCACAAGTAAAAGCTTCATCTGCAAATATTTTAAAATTGCAAACACTTGACCAAGTTTAAAGCGTGAATGCTAAGTCAGATCCTATTTTCAAATTTTTATATCCTCACTTCTGTCTGTTGAATAAACATGAAGCAAGTATCAAAACACGCAGCACATTTGACTGATAAATATATTATAATTTCCAGAGACAAACTGTAATAAAATCAAATCAAAAATGATCAATAAACTATGTTACAGAAGAGAACACAAGTTCCTATCCGCTATGAAGCCATATGTTGAACACGCCGAATCTCACACTTAGCTGTAATGCTACTGTGAATTACTTTTAGTGTTAAAGAGACGATTAAAGGTCAAGGTAGACCCTTAGCAGATACAGCCGCAGGGGAGTGAAGTGTTAGAGACTTCACCATACTAGGTCTAGCATCGAGAAGTGGGGTTAACAGTTCCCTTCCTCGCTGCCTTTTCCTTCCCTAACTCAAAGTCAAGCACCAATTTACAGCTGGTGTGGCCGTGCGTGCTGGTGTGTTGTTGTTATTGTTTAGTGGTAAGTCCGATCACTATCCCAACAGTGGGTAGTTGCACATGATGATGTTAAGGAGCTGTCATGCCCTTTTCAGGGCAGCTCGGCCACCTTTGGTCCAAACCTGGCATCCAGCTCTCACCTGTGGCTCCTCGTAGCTTTCAGCATGCAACAGCAGCCACCCCCCGGGAAACGGCTTTGCCAGGCCGGCTAAACTAGGTGAGGGTAGCCGACTGCTTATAAACCTTGGATGAGTTAGGGTCTGCCTACCCATGCATGCGAAGACTGGATTCGGTAGACTGTGCGGAAGAAACCTCCTGCTGGTTCAACTGGCATGGCAGCGATTACCAGCAACGCGCTGTGGAGTGTAAGGAGCATGGCGAGCCACGTAGAAACCCATGGTCATCCACTGCACCTGACTTCATCTCCAGTCATCTTGACTTGTCTTGCCACTGGAATAAGATGGACCCAGGCGAGAGTGAGGTCGACGAATTGCGCAACTCTTCCTCACTTTAAACCAAATCACTGCGCAAGTCACTCTTTCATCCACTCATCCATCCACTCACAACAAGTCCTGTGGTGATGGGCGAGCGGCGAAGCGGCAGGCGTGGGTGCGCTGGCAGTCGTAGTCGCAGACTTACACACAGGCGGCTTAGGCCATATGGTCGTCTTCCACTGATCGGAGCAGCAGTGGGATTCGGCAGCCCCCTGAGTGACTGAGCAGCCCTTTTTAGGAAAGCACTGCTCACCTCCATGGCATGAGGAAGGGGCTAGAAAAAGGTGCCCTAAACATTGCCGGCTCCACCATTACCTAACCAGCTTACCGCGGTTGGTGGGTACCCTACTTCAGCGGGCGACACATAAGAAAAAGAAAGGACAGATTTTTCCCCTTCATTCTAGGCGCATGGAATGTGCGTACTCTCCTTGACAAAGACTTTAACGCAAACAGACCCGAGAGGCGAACTGCCCTGATTGGGAGAGGACTGGCCAGACACAACATTGACATAGCAGCACTGAGTGAAACTTGACTTGCAGGCGAGGGCCAACTTTGCGAAAAGGGTGCAGGTTATATATTCTATTGGAGCGGAAGAGGAACTGAAGAAAGACGAGAAGCAGGGGTTGGACTTGCAATCAAAACAGCAATTGTCGGCAAGTTAGCGGGGCCCTCAAAGGGAATAAATGACTGACTCATGACGATCAAGATCCCGCTGTTTTATGGAAGGAACCATGCCACCATCATTAGCGCGTATGCACCAACTATGACAAATCAGGATGATGTCAAGGATAAGTTTTACGAAGAACCACATACAGTCATTGCATCAGTTCCTAAAGCAGATAAGCTTATTATTCTTGGCGACTTTAATGTAACAGTAGGCTCAGATAACATCTCCTGGAATGGCACTATCGGAAAGTATGGCGTGGGTCGCTGTAATAGCAATGGACTTCTTCTCCTCCAGACTTGCGCAGAACATGACCTCCTTGTCACCAACACCGTTTTTCGACTTCCTATCCGCAACAGGACCTCCTGGCTGCACCCTCGCTCAAAGCATTGGCACCTAATTGACTATGAAATTGTTAGGAAGAAGGACAGGCAAGATGTCCGGGTGACCAAGTCCATGTGTGGTGCCGAATGCTGGACTGATCATCGCCTCATTGTGTCTAAACTTAAAATTCGTATCCAACCTGCCAGGCGCCCTCAGGGAAAGAAAACTCAAAAAAGGCTGGATGTCTTCTGTTTGATGACGATTGTGCCCTCAGTGCTGGCTCAGAGGCTGATCTGCAGCATAGCATGGATAGATTCTCCGAAGCCTGTTCCAACTTTGGGCTTACCGTCAACACGGGGAAAACAGAAATCATGTACCAACCAGCTCCTGGCACAATTTATACTGAGCCAATCATCAAGGTAAATGGTGAGAAACTGAATGTTGTGGACAGATTCACATACCTTGGTAGCACACTATCCCAGAACATCGTCTTGATGATGAGGTGAACACCAGGATCTCCAAAGCCAGCAGCACATTTAGCAGACTATACACCAACGTTTGGCATCGAAGTGGCATTAGTCTACGGACAAAGCTGAAGGTGTACAGAGCTGCGGTGCTTCCAGTGCTGCTTTATGCATGTGAAACATGGACTGTATACAGGCGCCACGTAAAGAAGCTCAACCACTTCCATACAGTCTGTCTCAGGAAGGTAATGAACATCAAATGGCAAGACAAGATCCCGGATACCGCCGTTCTTGACAGAGCTGGTATCCCTAGCATCGATACTATTCTGATGCAGTCACAGATTCGCTGGGCAGGTCATGTAGTCCGCATGCCAGACCATCGACTGCCAAAGATACTCTTTTATGGTGAGATACAGAAGGGTAGACGCTCCCATGGAAGCCAAAATAAGCACTTCAAAGACACGCTTAAGGCTTAATTAAAAACCTTTGACATAAACCCTGACACATGGGAAGCTGCTGCGCAAGACCGAACTGCTTGGCGCACATCTCTTCGTAAAGGTGCAGCGGCATGCGAATCTTCCAGAAGAGCAGCAGCGGAACAGCGGAGACAAGCTAGAAAAGATCGTGAAATAAAACCTTCTTGTGATGCAAACATTCCCTGCCCACACTGTCCGAGATCCTTCCAGGCCCGCATCAGGCTCATCAGTCACCTTCGTACTCATAGACTATCCTAACATCCTAATAATTGGATGAACAGAGTGGTCTTCATCACTTGTGATGGACGAACAACAACAGTACATTCTATAAAGTTATTCAAAAATCGTGAACCACATTTTGTTACATCGCGACTTTCAAACTCACAATTTAATACTTTTCTCAAGGGGCACAACTTACAGAGTAGGCTCCCTTAGTCAAAAACTACAAACTTTCACTTTATTATTTCCCATGTCAACACAATATAACCGCACATCATTTCCCATTCAATTTTCATAAAGCATAACTTCATACTAAACCCCCCTACTGACCCCGAAGCTCAATTACCGGTTACACTTGTAACAACGCAGAGCAAACAACAACCGCACTATAACCAGCGTCCTTTTCAGGACGTACGCAGCGATCGCAATAGTCAAAATGGGCCGAAATAAACCACGCGCTAAAAAGAGGAAGGTTTATACCAGCCCACCAGCGCAGAACAGCCAGGGAAATAACACAAACAACAAAGACAAACAGCCAGAAAGCAAAACTGCCCCAAGTACTCGTGCCGGGACCGACATTTCTCCAACTCTTGACACGATGACGGAGCTAGCTGCGACGTGTATCGACACGGCTGAAAGCCGGAGTGGCCAGACTCCTTGCGAGGAAGAGGAGAAAACAGTTGCAAGCAGTTCTGACCGTGATGATCAAGACATAGAATATGACTACATGATGAGCGCGCTAGAGCAGATAGAACAGATGTCAGAAGAAGAAGACCAGATGAAAGCGTTAGAACCGATAAAACAGATGCTGGCAAGAAGAGAAAAAAGAAGACAGGAGCCTAAAACCCAGGGGCCACCACCACAAGTACCCGAATCGTCAGCAGAAACCCTGTCAACCACAGAGAGGCTGCACCAGACACCAATGACACCACCACACGATGCCGATTTGACAGCTGTGGCTGCCCCAGGGAAGCTGCTCCAAACTCAAAAGACGATAAAAACACCACTAAAACAAGACGTCATAGTAGAGGCTCCAGTGTGTAGTAATCAGACAACTACAGAAAGTGATCAGGAGTCAACAAAACAGAACGTGAGACCGTCCTACACACCACACAATCTAACGCAGGCGGAAAGCAGAGCGCGTCACCTGCACAAACCAAGCAATACCGGTTGTCACAAGGCACTACAGGAGAGGATGGTTAAGATCACACAGATGTCTGGAGGTGAGGCCTCACTCAGGGCCCTACCAGATGACAAAGTGATAAACATCCTCGAAGTGATAACGGGAAGGAGAGGTATCGCCAAAGTAGGGAGGCACAAAAACGGAGTCCTGCTTTCGCTTAACAACACAGAAAAAACTACCTCGCTGATGATCGAACTGGAATCCGGTTCAAAAGAAGTCCAGTTGCCCCACCAAATAAAAGTGGTGGTGGAAAAGTACAAGACAACAAAGAAGTTCGTCATCAGAGGGGTGGAAACCAGTGTTCCGAAGCCGAGGTCCACAGACGCCTTCAAACTGAAAACGCAGACGTCAAAATCACACGGGTAGAAAGGCTAAAAACATGGGACAAGAAAGACACCAACCTGATGATAGTGACGGTTGAAGGATCGACAAGACCCGAGAGACTGACGCTCGAAACCACAACAAAAAAGACAGAGGCATATATCCCTCTGGTGATGCAGTGCTCTAACTGCCAGAAATATTCACACACCAAGAAAACGTGCAGGAGAAATGCAGTTTGCCAGTATTGTGCGGATAACCACCCATATCGCGACTGTACCAAAGCGAAGGAGGATAACAATTACAAGGCCATAAACCCAAACCGAACCTGTGCAAACTGCCTCGGAAACCACGGCGATAGGTACCGAGGCTGCCCGATGTTCCAGGAAACAAAGAGCATCTTGAAAGAGGCCGTGTCCAAAAACAAAGAGGCAAAAAACAGAGTGGCTGCGGATGGTGCAGAAAAACAAAGCATTATCGACAGAAGACAGTTACACAAACTAACCGCTGAAGTCAAAGATATGAAAATGAAACTACAGGTCGTAAACAGAAACAAGCAGGCTCCCGAAGACGACAAAGACAACGGTGATGATGTAATAGAACTACAAAACGTCAGAGAAATGATGAAAGACATGCAAAGCCTTCAACAGCAGGTAGAAGCAGATGTAAAGAGGCTGACAGAACTGACGGAAGAAAACTCCAAAATTCTCAAGAGAATCGAAACAGAGCGAAGAGCCATTGAGGAAATGACATCAAACACAAGAGCGACCAAATCAAACGAACAATCAGACGAAGAAGTCATCGAAGAAACACTTGAAAAACTCCTACCAGCAATAATAGAAAAAGCACTACTACAGATACAGGAAAGCAGGAAGACAAGAGAAACAGAAACTGGGAAAGCAAAAACTAACAAAACGACACAAGACAGATAGGAAGGCAGGAAATGAACACCATGAACACCCACGACCGACAAGCAACGAAGAGGAAACCAGACAACCAGCTAGTGGTCCTTTTCAGGACCAGTCCTTTTCAGGACTAACAGACGACTAGCACCGAAGAACCTAACACACAATATACCCCAATTATAACCAACTTTCAGGTTGAACAGGGTATTACAGCAACATAGTAGACGAAAACAACAACAACAACAATGGTTACACTTGGTAGGCTAGAGCGTGTCTGTTTGGTGATTCGAACCCGACAACTTTACCGCGAGAGACCAGCACTCTGTGAATCGGACGCTCCTAAGGGACGATTACTTCTCTTTACTGTGACATTTGTTCCTTATAAATTAATGAATAAGAGTAAAGAAATAACATATAAAAATAGGGAATCACGTTTAAATCATCGTGTAGAGAATAAGAAGTATTTAATGTAAAAGTAGAAAAACACTGATCCACGCGAAGGAGATTATAGACTAAAGGATTAAAAAACATATTATGCTGTGTAAACTTTACATGCACTAAAATTCTTCTTGTCCTTCCAATACCAGGGTCCTGTATTATGGAAAATCCCAGTATTTTTCCATTGCTATTCAATAAACTCTACTGAAAATTGTACTCAGAACGTCAGCTTTACCGCTCGATATTTTTTCTCTTTAACTTCGTATTGTAGCGCGGAAGTCAATTGATTCCCCAGACATGAATCTCCGTTTTCATTGAATCTTTAATTTATTCAATTAAAATTGTGGGTCTGATGTTTTTATGTCAAAGCTTAGCCTGCTATATTGCCCCGTTTGTGAATTTCGTCTAAATGCAAGTTGTAAAGTGAACATTTATGCGTCTTTTGGATCAGTGTTTGTCGTTTTGGATCATATTACTCTACCTTAATCTTTCCCTGCTGGCGTTTCTGTTTACAAAGTTTCCTATGTGTGTGTTTCCGGCCTATGCAGGAGACCTTAGTAAAATCTTTCATGAAAATTCTCGATCATAATTATTCTTAAATTCAGAGGATGTCAAATAGTCTCCGAATGACCTTAAAATATGAAACATTATTTACACTTCTCCTTTTTTTTAAACGAAATTCAGGAGCAGTAACACAAAAATAGTCCCACAAGCTTGGAAAAGTGTTTGCAATCAAAAATGCAGTCTTTAAGTCTGGTCTCTAGGTTGAGCGGGAAGAAAAGTTGACATTTATTTGAAGGGTGTCGCAAAATATTAATGAAATCTCCAGATATTATATAAAAAAAGTAATTCTGTCAATAATTACTCATTTATTAAAACCAGGGGTGAGTGAACTTTAAGGGAGACGGAGCGAGATGAAACAAGAGGCAGTTTTACTAAGGTCAAGAGTTCGAGGCGTCATACTAATGTTTTTTAAATTTTAATTCGTTGAATATGGACTGCTCAAGTTGTCATTAAACCTTTATGTCCTTTTTTTTTAAATTTCTGCATTACTTATTTATAGTCTTCTTCAGTAGAGATAAATTATTATTTCATCCACTCATTAAAGCTCATGCATTCTGCAGTTTTGATTTGTTGAAGGTTCCCACTGTTTAAAGACCAAAAAGATTTATGAAAACAATGTACAGTAGAATCTCAATATATGCGAACTCAATTTACGCGAATTCTAAATAACGCGAGCTGAGGAAAATGCGAAAAAGGTCGATACCACATGGATAACTCTCATAGATGACGCCACTATAGAACACAACAACATTTTTACAGCTCAAAGATGTGTCATGCTACAGAAGTGCTCAAGAAATTAGTATTATTATTTCATTTTCCCTCAAGAATGTACGGATATATCAGAGAATGTGTTTATGTAATTTGTGTATTGATGTATAATGACACATTCAAAAATGCAGATTAATTGTCGATGAACACGTGAGTGAGTGTCGGGATACAGAATGATAGATAAAGAGCTAAATGGTCGGACAGACCTGAGTTCTTTACCCTTTTAAATAATGTTATGTCCATCTAACTCTCCTACTGATTCTGTTCTTGGGTTAAGGAGGGCAAAGAAATAACACCAAGTCTCACCTCCTTCAATAGCAGACTGTCAAATACTTCATGAGTTCTGATACGATGCCACCTAATCTGATTATGTTTCAAATCATAATTTACTGTACGTATTTAAAAAAAAAAATTAATTTTTATTAAATTTTTATTTTTTATTTAAATTTTTTTTTTTAAATATTAATTTTATTTTTAATTAAATTAAATTGTATTTTATTATAATATTTGTTTAATGAACAATACTTAATTTTGATTATGACTGTATACTGTAAACGTACGCTGTCATATTACCTTTATAATGTTGCATGCCTTCATATTAATGCTTTAAGTAACATGTGGGAATGAAAGGATATAATATGCAAGATAAATGAGAGTAGAAGGGCGGAATGTTAGACGGGCCTGCGCGCCCAGTTCTTAACCCTTCGATAATAATGTTTGTTCGTTCGTTCGTTCTAAAAGGAAAATCACCCTTCTAGTTTGAGGAGTGTCTGGAATCAAATAGACATGGGCATTTAAGGTTTTATACATTGGGAAGTCGCCGTGGAATATGTATTATCATCAGATTGATCCATTCTACATTAACTTGTAGGACGAGGTATTATCATCAGATCGATCACATCTACATTCACTTCTAGATCGATTTCTGACTATCGAATCAATCAGTTCTACATTCAGTGATGTGTTGATATCTTACCATCAGGTCGATCACTTCTACATTTACTTGTAGGTCGATGTCTTATCATCACATGGATAACTTTTACATTTATTCCTAGATCAATTTCTTATCATTTCTTTCCACAAATTCAATTCTATTAATTTTCACTGAACAATCTCTTGATAATATCTTTGCAACTGCTTTTAAAACAGAATAAACATTGTGTTATCAACTGACGCGGACATTTGTTAAAGCGTACGATTCTCTTAATACATATACAATGTCGCTGCATGTAATTATTTTGAATAAATATCAGTTGAAAAAAAAAAAAAAAAAAAAAAAAAAAAACAAACCCCACCAAACATTGCGAACAAAATAATCTCAAAATAGTTTCTTCTTTTGGAAGACGTCGCAGATCTCCAGTGACAACAAACGGGCAAATAAAGTTTCACCAAATCACTGACGACTGGCATTAAATAAGTGAGCCTAGCTCAATGTGACGATTGATTGTAGCCCTCATTAAACAACCGATGTATCATACTGTGTATAAGTCATGAAGGCAATAATAAACAATAGTATGTAGAATAGGCACTTGTGAGAAAGAAAGAAAAAAATTATATATAGGCACTCGTGAGAAAGACATAAAAATAAATGATCAAGAAATGAAGAAAGAAAGACCGAAAGTTGAAGTGCACTGGATAAATGAAGAGAATCAACAATTATGGGCACTCCGCGTCATCCAGTCAAGGACCACCCGAACCGTGCCATTACTCCCTATGAGAGTGAATCATGACATTACACACAGCCTGCGAAGAATCCCATAACAATTTCATTAGCACCAAATCTTTCATGCAAAGTATATATTATTTTCATGGCTTTTTTCATCCTTGCAGAAATCTGTGAAACTCAACGAAACTTACAATAGTCCAAGTTCATTTTCATTATAAAAGAAAAGACAGAGCCAGCAAACCAGTTTGTTCATCTTACCACATCTACATAACCATGTCACATTTTCATATAGTTGAGATCAAAAGCACCTAATGAAATTATGTATTGCCTGTTTTAAATTGAATATGTCGAAGACAGCGGACAGATTGGCAAATCGGTCTCTCTCTGGCTAACATCTACACCCCAAGATTGAAGATGAAAGACTAAGTAATTAAATATCAAGCGTGAATATTAGGATTAGGTGCTGGTTTTACCTTTTCTTCAATAACTTTCATCTTTTTATAAAATGATAAACTAGTAACAGTCGTACCAGGTGAGTTTATTTCATACATCCACATAGACTGTCAATTAAATAACAAGCATTCATTGAATGCACGGAAATCGTTTCACTGCATGAGTAATGCATCTTCATCACGTAAAACGTATTGCCACAGAAGCTGTGACAGAATGAGGCAACCCTTCTCGATCTCTGTTTCACTACGCAGTATCAGTTACATTTTTGCACCGATTTTTATTGCGTGCTTTCAACTGTCGCACTTTCTTTCTTTCTCTGCTAGGTGTAGCAGATACTTGGTATTTTTATTCTTACATTCCTCTCACTGATATGTCGTATGTTTGTTACCCGTCGCTTCCCTAAACATTTGCAGGAGCGGCTGAGATAATATTGTAAAAACCATTTGACACCCCTTGTTGATGTATGCATAACATTTGCAAGGGCGCGGCAAAACTTTGCTAAGATTAAGCGCAGATTACATACATACACGCAGCGGAAACACGCTTCCTGTCCGACTTGTTATGACAAAGATTACTTATTATATCTAAGGCACATTGCCGTATGAGTTTACATATGTGTTGTTGAGTTCGCCTGCCAGGCAATCGGATGTTTCCATACCATATATGGGAAAGGTGACCTCTACATTAGTTCAAAATTTTTCCATGTCAGGAATATTTTGAAATCACCCCCCAACACGCATGTTTGAAAATGAATGGAGCTTTTGAGTAGCTACATAACAAACAGATGCGGGGTGGGACAGCAATATAACCTGAGACGCTTCAGTGCTAAGACTCTGAGATTCACGCTTGCCAAGGCATAACCAGACTTGCCAGAAGTTAGAATTCAGAATTTCCATTTATCAGACCGGACTTTGTGGAACAATTTTAAAAGACTTACAAAACCCAGGAAACCCATTTTAATAAGGAAGGCTGAGGAAAATGAAACACACGGACTCATAGAGGGCATTATCTTATAAACGTAAAGACCCCAGTACACATGGAGGAGGCCTAATCAAGTGCCTTAACTTAATTTATCTGAGCAAAATGTCTGTGAGTCAGGATTGGCGTAAGTTGTCATTGTACATTCTATATTTTTCATTACTAACAAGTGAACTAATATGTATATATTGCCATGTGAAAATTAATATGTGAAAATCACTAGTGGATGTCAAAGTCATTTGAGGCTGGCAACCTCAGCGTATAGAATGAGGATTTCATGAACCATTACTGTTAGGGTTGGTGTTCGCTATATTGCTAGTTTCTTACAAAGAACTAAAAGCATAAATTAGTCCCAAGTTCCATACGGAGCAGGGAGGGAAAGATGAAAGAAAAGATGTACATACTAAGTATAATACTTACAGTTTCAAACCAGTGTAAATGTCTATGTAAACATATTCACTTTAAAATTAATGAAAGTTTCAACTTTTAAATCAGTTTAAATGTAAATTAAAACATATTCAATTTATATTATGAACATTTTTCAGACAGTGTGGATGTAAATGTAAACATTTTCTATCTGTACTATTAACCTTTTAATTTAAATGTAAAACATAGACACAGCTATTCAATTTAAATGGAAAGAAAATTTTCACTCGAGGGATTAAGTTTAATTCTCATCGAGGGTAAATTCTGAGTTAGATGGAAAGATAGAATAGGAGACAGGGGATACATAAGAATGTGTCGGGAAATCCAATAATCAGGAGAGCGTTTCGTTTCTATTCTTTCACCATAGTTGTTGGTGGTACCAAGAGGGTACTAATCTCTGGAACAAAGTGAAGGTAGAAGTGGACTGACGTAGAAACGCGGGACCAGCTTGGCAGTTACTTCTTGATTGTACTTGAAACGTGCTGCTGTTACGGTATTTTATTGAAGTATTTATTGAAGTCGTCTGCTATGGTTGGCAGTGTGCTACTTCTAGGGTCACAGCGTTTAATATAATTTGATGTTAAGAATTCACGGACTACTGAACGCTATATGCACGATCGATTTATGACGTGTTAGCGTTGATAGGTCACGCATCGTGACTTAGATACGAGACCCTTTTTACGTTGACCGTCAAGCTGTGAAGACGCGTCCTATATTCGTCCAGTGTTGGGCATTGTATTGCCACATATTTATATAAGTACTTCGAAGCAGGGACTCAGGGTCAGTCCAAGTTATATGAATCAAATAATATAAATAGGTTAGTATACAACCAACTTCAAGGAAGATTATTTCAGTCCATAATATGATATTTATCAGACGCATACGCTCATTGTCGGCCGTTGGAAACCCCAACCGCGCGTGCACACAGCTATGATGTTCTGGCTATATTAATTCATTTTACTGGACACGGACTGAGAATATTAAATGGATTCAACTGTACTCAATTATATATGTATGCTATTAATGAATAATACTTGTGATGTCTTCATCCGTTGTTCCGTCAATAAACGTTTGGACTCAATCAAGGACTTACCCACATTACTTCGATTACGGTTGGTTGCTTCAACTTGAATTCTTGATTGTTGTTTGACCTGATGAACTCTTCTTCATAGGAAGTTTATACTAATAATAATCAGGTTCGTACGGAACCAAGGTTTTCTTGGACACTCATTAATTAACGAAAACCATTATCGTGACCTCAACTGAGACAATGATAAATAAGCACACTTACAGATTCAACTAATAATAATAGAATGAAAGACCCAACAACCGAACCCCCGCAAAAGCTGCACCTTTAATCTTGACACGAGACGTGAGAACTCCAGTGACCTATCTGCACAGAACCCAGCGGAAGCAGAAACTACTATTGGCAGCTAAGTGCAAAATATAAGCTGCCAAATTGAACTTTTTTCATACAACTTACTATTATTCAATGACGAACACATTCTTTTAAACTATTAAATTATTTCAACCCGTGTTAAAACTAAATGATTATTAAATCTGTTATTTGTAATGATACAAATTTAACTTCGATTCAGTCATTTTAAATGTAATGCATGTTTGTCTCAGTCAGTTTACTAAACACACTCTTAACAGGGTTATATCAGAATAATAAGAATTCCACTGAGTAAACGAGCTAAAAATTAATAATTGCTTAATCCTTCACAAAAGTTGTCGGCAGATCCTAGAATTAACGTGCTTAGCCAACGCAGCATTGTTTTCGCTTGTCTGAATATCTTGTGGATACTCCCTTTGGGATAGAATCGTCATTACCATTCTATCTACATCTCTGCCAAGAGTAATCTTGTGCGAAGGTAGACGCCTTTGACGACCCACTTTAGATACTCTTGAGTTTAGGCCACTGTAGGACCACTACTGCAAAGCAGGGGAGGCAACTCCGTCACAGAAGCCACCACAACAAACTTGTGTCACTGCTTTGGGTAGGCTTCCTGCGGTAGCAGTTACAGCAGTGGCTTAATTGCCCGTTAAGGAAAATGTTGATGATGATGAAATTGTTTAACATATTTATGAATAGGTTGAATGTAATACACCACCACGAGCCGACGCTCAATGACAGTGGATCAAAGACAATGTAAAACAATTTGTTTTAAAATACATAGTTCCCCTTATAAATCTACACCATTATGTAGTTTGTGTAATTAAAAGATAAGGCTTAACTAACATGTGAACCAAAATGTATGAATATTCTTCAAGAATTGGAACTTGTGGGGCATTCCGCTTCCAACGTCATCAAAGTACAAGTTGACAAGACAGTGAGAGCGATAAAGGACCAACAAAAAGAGTTTAATATTATAATAATATTCCCCACACTAATTCACTACCAGTTGTAAAATAAACTACCAATTAAAAAAGAATCACGCAACGCCAAATATGAGATAATTTCAATTGCAATTACATTAAACAGATGAAACGGATACAGTTAAAACAAATCCCACGAAGCGTTAAAACGCAATAACGTAAATAGGGACAAACCTATTATCATGAAAGATGACACACCATAAATACTACTAACATTAATCAAAGCCACAACAACGGCAGAGAAAGTGCAGCCTGGAACAACCAACACAAGAAAACAAAAACCTGTGTAATATTCTATATAGAATAAAGAGCATTGTATCTCCAAATTATAAACCATATTGGGTTCAAACGGACAGTCCAAAAATATGATAAATACCAGTTTTCTATGTACATAATTAACCAAGGCAAAATTATTGACGCGATTTCGTGTAGAATCGCCACATTGATACCACTATCAGTACCTTTGTTGACAGAGTTAAACATTACATTTGAGAAAATTGATTTAATTAGCACGTTAAATAACACAATAAACTGTTAATGTAAGTTGGCTATTACCGCATTACTGTTGGAATGAACAAATAGACACGCAAGGATTTTCGCTATCACTGTACAATTTGAAACAAAGAAAAATAATAAAGAACCCTAGTTATGAAGACTCATGCATAAATTCAAACTCAGAATAGGTCAAAATTGGAACATGTACTTTTGGTGCACAGAGGCCAGTTATGTAAACATCCTCTAGCCAGATTGGTTTCACTCTAAGGGCTGCTTCGTACAAACGCCTAGCCGTGCTGCTTGGAAAACCCTGAAGTCCACCAAGGAGGTAAGGCGGAAATAAGCGCCACGGGTATTCCTTTTCTGACATATAATACTTGTCATTGTCTCGACTGGGTGGATCGTTGACTCGTTTCTTTCCAATAATAAAATTACTCAACGTTTCGGATGTCCGATCTAGCACAGGTATCAGTAGGGACACGTTGGCGTTGATGTCGTCATCTGATCTGATGACGTACTTGGTATTAGAACAAAATTTGCTAACCCATCTTAGCATCGATACAGACTTCAGTCTGTTGTTTCTATAAATATCTTCAAAATTTTCCTGTACGACATCTCCAAATTCCTTTGCTTCTTCGTCGATTTTCTTTTGAACTTCGACGTAATTTTCCACCGAAGGCGGTCTTCCCAGAAAAAACAATAACTGAGCGTTGTTTTCTTTATTTCTGACGTAATCTCCTCTGCTTCCATTTCTTGCCATCCGACGTTTCTCAAAATTGGTAGCAGCAGACGGCACTACAAGAAGAACATCAATTTTATTCCTTGAGCAGGCATCTACATCGTTGTGGATATAAGCGAAATTGTGATTGTTGATACTGGGTTGTGACAAGAGAAGTTTAATCGCCCTTTCGTCTATGTGCCGCTCCATTTGATGTATCAGCCTCTTCACTTTCTTCAAATCTATGATGATGCGTTCAGAATATTCTGCAACATTTCTCACCTCATCTTTTACTGCTCGTTCTAATTGCAACAGTAGTGTATTAGAATTGGAGATAAAGTCGAGAAGAGATTCGTCGATTCTGCCCATGGATAAACTCTCCTCATGCCTATTTTCTATGCAGGTCTCTGTTATTGTAAGTGAAAACGATGTGAAGGCAGTTGTAATAACAAAGAAAACGAGAATGGCAGGGGCGGCACATTTAACGTACCGACTTGATAACCTGATGCCTTTCACTGCTTTTGTTGTTATCCTGGAAGAAGAGAAATAATTACGTAGCGATGTGAAGACCTCATTCCATCCACTGCCTTTGTTGTCTCCTATTATGAAACGATTCGAAAACTTCATTGCGCTCCGTCCACTGGCTTTGTTGACCTGGAAGAACAGAAATAAAACATTGTCATGAATAAAACGCGTGTTTGACACAATAATGTGTCGTTGTCAACAGTCTGAACAAAAACAAATAATAAATTGTGTGCAATTCGGATGTTTATACATAACCTTATCGATTTAAACTAAATATGTTTCTGTTGTCTAGTTTTCTACTTCTTTATTTCCCTCAAGTGCCAGCTATTACCTGTTTGTGTGTATTTATTTATTTATCGATGTAAACTGACATTTGTGAATAACATTAAATGTAATAAAACATGGTAATTGTGGTGAATTGGGATGTTATAAATATTTATAGGGGACTTAGTGTACTGACTGAGATCAGCTGTGAAGGTATCTATATCTATTAAGAGTAGTGTATTATAGATAACCTTACTTGCTACCACATATATATATATATCTCAGTCAGAATTATTCTGGAATAGTGTGATGACTACGTTATGTGTCTAGGGTATGTGTATGATGAAGTGTAAGTCACAACAACAGACAGATAAACAATTTAATTTATTCCACTACTCTTGACAACACTGTGACACTCACATACATATAATACTCTATGAGAATATCTTAAGGAGTCACTGATAACTTTTCAAATAACAATATGTATTCATGGTTATCATAAAGGTATATGTGTCCTGATTCAAATACAAAGGAACCAGGAATCACAATCAATTTTAATTACAAGTATATGTACAGACTTTATCAATATGAATATTGTAGTGACATATATTATTAAAATATCCTATGTGTGTCAGTTGTGTAGTGGTAATATGAGGTAATACTGGTTTTGTTTTGTTCAAGCTCTGTTGGTATTTGTCATCATGACTTCAATAGTTTGTCTTTTGGGACTAGTATTGGAGATGTTCTCAGTTCCTGATATTAAGACAATTAAATTCCCCTCTGAATGTTATTTTTATAAAGTCATTTCAAGATGAGGGGACATAATGTTGAGCTCAGCTGGCCAAATCAGCTTATCTTGCGTGATGGCGGCAGGGAAGGACTCCTCTGCTCGAATTCTCCTCTGGGCTCTGGAGACACCTCACTGATAGCTAAAAAGACCAAGGAGTATGCTGTCCGACTCTGGATTCAGCAAAGCTCTGACCAGGTGCTGCTCAGTACCATCAAGACCACGGTCCCTGAAAGCAAGAAGGATGTACCTTCTACTTCATAACTAATTGATACTCTAGTTCTACACTGAGCACAATACAACACAAACATTGAGTTCAGAGCGTTAGGCCAACTGTCAGCTTCATCTGAAATACTTTATACCAGTATTTACCTCCTTAATGGTCACTACGCCTCTGCACTTCCAGCATTATTTCTGTCTAATCAATCATCCAGGTGTCAGTGTACTATTTGGCCATTCCATGCCGTTTTACTTCCCTCCGACACCCTCTGTTCAGGCTGGAGCATTATAGGCTTTATCTCCTGTTTGCCACTGAACTACACATATATATACAGGCATAAATTAACAATTTACATTCAATTTTCATTAAAAGATACTGAATGGTTCAAGCTTACCACAATTTCATGGAAATAAACACAGATACGTTGATTAGCAATGAATTCTGGCACCATTACTGGCACAAATTCCCATCTGCTTATGTTCCAGGCTTTTATTTAACACAAATATGAGCTGGCTTCAACGCACTGTTGCTTTATCAAGATCATTTGCACTAGTGGTCTCGAACTAACGTTCCTAAGTGAGTATATCAGCGAGTCTAGCCAATGAGGCCACGTTTCGACAAGTGTTTGAAAAAATGTTACCTTTTCACGTCTCCCTTAACAACGAAAGATAGTATTTACAGCCCGACCAATCGTGGTTAGTCTTTCATTTGTTGCGCTCCAATCAATTTGGAGTTTACATGGTAGGCTAATTCTGTAACGTAAGATTTTTTTTTCAAACACGTTATAAAAAAATTTTATGAGCAGAAATGATTCCATGCTGTCAGGCATCCCCACTATTTTATTTTGGGTATAATTTATTAATTCCTGGACTATTTGCGTAACGTTTTACATATTCTTTGTCAGCAAGCCCCAAGGAACCCAAATATCCAAATTTAAAAGAGCTACGTGGCTGCGTTCAAAATATGTATTTTCTACCTCCTGTTTCGAAGATGTGCTGTCTGGGTACTGTTATGTTTTCAACCGTAAACCCATCTATTGTTATCTTTCCTAATAAGCGTTTTTTGTGATTTTAAAACCTAACTCTGGGAAGGGTAATGTATTTTATCACTGTCCGTCTGAAAAAAAGTTAGTGCATGTAGTCTTACACGCGTGATGGCAGCATTTGTGTATCGCGCGACGCGTGGTGCATGCGTTCCTGATTTTCAGCCCTCCCTCTCTCTTTATCCTTTAGTCCATCTGTTCGTTCGTTTTGGTAACGCAGTATAATTAATGTTAGGATTAATTTAGGTCATTACGCAGTCTGCCTCTCAATGTTTTTCCAAGAAATACAGCACACGTTTCATTGAAGAAAGCTGGTATAATACAGTAAGCTTTTACTATCAACGTGAAAGCGTTACAATTTGCAGACGAAGCAGAAAACAAGGGGGATTTCGAGTACAGTCATTGTGACAGCACTGTTCTTTACCATTCTTCTTCCTTTATTTATTATATGTATTTATTAGGCTTTATATTTACTTGATAATTTATATATGTGGATTAGAATATTCCACGACACCTCCCCTCTTAAAACAGACATTATATGTCAGTCCTTTATTCTATATTCACATAGAGAAATTTATTATTATTTCTGGGGTTTACGGTGATTCTCATCACACGGATGGCGGCTTAAAAAATCCGCTCCCAAATTGGTTTTTCCAGATATATACTCAATGCTAAAATTATATGGAGCCAGAAGTAAAGACCATCGGAGTAACCTAGAGTTCTCATGCTTAGCCTGTGCTAGAAACGATAACGGTTTGTGGTCTGTTTGCAACTTAAATGCCTTCCCATATAGATAAATATTGAATTTCTTTATCGCCCATATTACTGCAAGACATTCTTTTTCGCTAGTTGAGTAGTTGATTTCAGCTTTATTCAACTTTCTGCTAGCATATGCCACTGGGCTTAATTCTCCATCCAATGCATCTGATTTCTGTAGTAGAGTTGCACCTAACCCAATATTACTTGCATCCGTCCTTACTATGAATTCTTGACTTAAGTCAGGTAATTTCAAAATGGGTTTACTTGTGAGCTTTTCCTTCAATTCTTGGTAAGTCATTTCACATTGTGGTGTCCATGTAATGCGATCTGGATGTCCTTTACGTGTCAATTCAGTTAACGGTGCACATATGGAATTAAAGTTTTTTTGATATACTTCTGGTAGAAACCACATAATGAGACAAAGGATCTCACGTCCTTCTTGGTTTGTGGTCTCGGGGCTTTCTGTAGTTTCTCTAAATTCTTTGGGTCAGGGGTCATGTTTCCCTGATAAACTGTGTGTCCCAAAAATTCCAATTCTTTACATCCAACGCAACATTTGGTTGGTCGGGCTGTTAAATTTGCCTCCCTAAGTCGATCAAACAGCATGTTCAGAGAGTCAATGTGTTCCTCAAATGTTTCTGTTGCTATAAGGATATCATCCATAAAATTTGTTATACAGGGATTATTCAGAGGATCCAATAATTTTCTCATCATTCTAGAGAAGACACTAGGCGCATTCTTCAATCCAAATGGCAATCTATTGAACTCATAGTGTCCTTCTGAGGTACTAAAAGCTAGGTATGGTCTAACCTCAGGCTTTACTGGAATCTGATAGTATCCTTTACTCAGATCCACTTTTGAGAAATATTTAGCTTTATTTAGCCTGGCAAACAGCTGATTTGTATCCGGCAATGGATCCACCTGTCCTTCTGTAATAGCATTCAGTCTAATGTAATCTATACAGAGTCTATGTTCTCCAGAGGGCTTCCTTAAGAGTACAACACCGGAACTATACGAAGATTCACTGTGCGAAATAATTCCTTCCTTCAACAGATAGTCTATCTCTTCCTTCAAAGCTTTCTCCTTAGCAAACGGAATCGAATATGGTTTCATACAGACAGGTGTGGAGTCTATTAGTTTCATATCATATTCCAATAGGTTTGTATGCCCTGGTCGGTCTGTTAACACCTCTGCATGATTATTTAGAACCTGTTGCACTCTCTCTTTCTGAGTTTTCGTTAAATGTGTACTGATTTTCACCTGTGCTGCTGTCTCACAGGGGTGTAATGGATATTCAAATGATGAAAGTGGTTCCTTTTTCATCTCCATGGCGATGGACAAGGTCAACAAGTGTGTCTCTTCCTGATGTTGTCTTTCCAAATATTTCTTCAGGAGATTCACATGATAGATTTTTTCTTTCCCCTTCTTATCTATCTTATAATTTGTTCTAGATACCTTCTCTAAAACTGTATATGGACCCTGCCATCCAATTTGTAACTTATTCTGACTCCCAGGCAAAAGAAGCAGTACTTTCTCTCCCACAGCCAAATTTCTGTCTTTCGCCTTCCTGTTATAATAGGCAGCATGTTTCTTCCTGGCTTGTTTCAAATTTTCATTGGCAAGTTTCCAGCCAGTTTTTAACCGAGTGGTCAGCTCATTCACATATTGGTATGAAGATGTAATGTTTTCCTCTGCCTTTTCATCAGTCCACGTTCTTAACATAGCTACATATGGACCGTTAATTGTGTGGACCTATTTGTCCATGCACCGGTATGGTCTCTTCCACTCGAAGCTTTATAGTGATGATTTTTCCTCCCAGAATTATCATTCACAAAACGACCGCTACCAATTTTTCTTTTGGGGCTTCCTCCCCACTTAAAATTCTTGATGAGAGATTTCCTCTCTACATCCTCTTCCTCCAGTTTGTTTAAGTCCGATTGAGGGATTTTCGGCTTATCCTGGGGTAGGACATCTTTTTGCACTCTCCGCATAGTGGCCATTGTAAAACAGTTAAGTGAAGCTTGTCCGTGAAAAGGGGCTTCCCATTCCATTTGGTCCACTTTATCAAATCTATTTTTCTTTTTATTATCAGGCCTAATTTTTCCCCGTGGCGTGTCCAGGTCCTGATCCATGTTCCCACTTGTGGGTGTTCCCTCATGTGCTATGCTACACCTTTCTACAAAATTCTCAATGTCCCATCTTGCTTTGGGCCAATAATAATTGTGAGCCGCCTTTTGAATGATGGTACCTATCTTCTCATGGTCCCCATCTGGTTTCACATGTAGGCTCCTTATTAAGTCTGCCCTATATCTTTTAGGAAGTACCAGCTGTCCCTGACCTTTGGATCTAGCTCCAGTCTTCCTATACATCAACTTGTTTTTCATGTAAAAATCTCCCTTGCCTGGAGTTGTATGACAAGTTGACAATTTTCTGAAACAAGGCTTGAGTGTTTTATCCCCAGCCTGTGCCTTCCTCATCTCTTCTGGAGTGGTATCCAACATAATATCCTCCTCCTGTCTTGAGGTCGACCTGACCTGAAGGGTTGCCATATACACAGGTTTCCTTCTGCAACGGTTCATCTTACAATTTTTACACCACCTTTTTCCTTGGTTGAAAGATTTTCTTTCATCATATTTCCTTTCATCGAATTGTGGGAATTTATTTTTATTTCATACCGTGGCCTATCAAATTGGTGCTTACCTTTATTTTGATCCTTAGGATCAAATTTATTAAAGTTCTGTGGTGCCCTAAAGTTATCCACTTGTTTCTTTTTATTACCTGTTACCTCTGCTTGAGCTGCTTGATACCTTTCAGCAACATTAGCAACTCATCCAGCCTCTCTGCACCTTGTTCCATGAGAAACTTTCTCAGGTCTGGAGCCATGGACTCTCTTAATTGCTCTATAAGGACCATTTCCTTAAGATCTTGGGTTTTCCCCAGAGAAGTCCATTTCTCCAAGTATGTCTCTATTCGTGCAGAGAACTGGTGATAGGTTTCACCTGACAGTAGTTTAGCATTCCTAAATTTTTTCCTATAGAATTCTGCATTCTTTTCATACCTTAACAAAAGAGCCTGCTTTAGCATGTCATAATTTTCCTGATCACCTCTGCTCATTTTTGCAAAAACTTCATAAGCTGCCCCACGAAGTCCTTGAGATAACTTTAAGCTCCACCTTTCTCTCTCTAACCCATACGTGGTAGCTAACAGTTCATACCTATTTAGGTAGCTCTCTATATCATCGTCTTTCTCAACAAAATGATCTAAATGAAAATTCATAGCTGAGGTTGAGGCTCCTTGAGTAACCGTAGCATCAGAGGCAAAGGGACTGGCACCATTTTCAGGAGCATGGCCTTGAAACTCAAACTCCCTTAGTCGTAACTCATGTTCCCTTTGTAATCTTTTATCTTCTGCTTCCCTTTCTGCAGCTAATTTCCTCTCTTCCCTTTCTGCAGCTAATTTCTTCTCTTCCCTTTCTGCAGCTAATTTCTTCTCTTCCCTTTCTGCAGCTAATTTCTTCTCTTCCCTTTCTGCAGCTAATTTCTTCTCTTCCCTTTCTGCAGCCTGTCTTCTTTCCTCGGCTTCCAATGCTTTAGCCTCTTTGTCAGCCTCAATCTGCAACCTCTTAGTCTCAGACTCAGCTTGCAACCTCTTAGTCTCAGCCTCAGCTTCAAACTGTAACTTCTTAATTTCCCTTTCAGCCTCTAACCTTCTTTCGGCTTCTTTTTCTAATCTTCTTTCTTCGCGTTCAATAAATTTGTCACATTCCGTCGTGACATAGGCAACCATAACTTGCCCATCTAATCCTAACTCTTTTGCAGTCTGAACAGCAGCAGATCGAAACTTGGTCAGGTCCGCCATTGTCTATCAGGTAAATTTCTACAATGTCTAACCAACAATTTAATCTCTAAATATATCTAATGGACAACACAGGCACCGTGAGCTCAACCTTATTTAATTCCACCCAAGGATACCTTTTAATTCTTATATTCCCTGAAGTGAATTACCCCCAATATTTTTAATAGGGAAAGATTCAAAATCCCAAGAGCGAGACCCCAATATATGTGGTGGAGTGGGATGTTATAAATATTTATAGGGGACTTAGTGTACTGACTGAGATCAGCTGTGAAGGTATCTATATCTATTAAGAGTAGTGTATTATAGATAACCTTACTTGCTACCACATATATATATATATCTCAGTCAGAATTATTCTGGAATAGTGTGATGACTACGTTATGTGTCTAGGGTATGTGTATGATGAAGTGTAAGTCACAACAACTGACAGATAAACAATTTAATTTAATCCACTACTCTTGACAACACTGTGACACTCACATACATATAACACTCTATGAGAATATCTTAAGGAGTCACTGATAACTTTTCAAATAACAATATGTATTCATGGTTATCATAAAGGTATATGTGTCCTGATTCAAATACAAAGGAACCAGGAATCACAATCAATTTTAATTACAAGTATATGTACAGACTTTATCAATATGAATATTGTAGTGACATATATTATTAAAAATATCCTATGTGTGTCAGTTGTGTAGTGGTAATATGAGGTAATACTGGTTTTGTTTTGTTCAAGCTCTGTTGGTATTTGTCATCATGACTTCAATAGTTTGTCTTTTGGGACTAGTATTGGAGATGTTCTCAGTTCCTGATATTAAGACAATTAAATTCCCCTCTGAATGTTATTTTTATAAAGTCATTTCAAGATGAGGGGACATAATGTTGAGCTCAGCTGGCCAAATCAGCTTATCTTGCGTGATGGCGGCAGGAAAGGACTCCTCTGCTCGAATTCTCCTCTGGGCTCTGGAGACACCTCACTGATAGCTAAAAAGACCAAGGAGTATGCTGTCCGACTCTGGATTCAGCAAAGCTCTGACCAGGTGCTGCTCAGTACCATCAAGACCACGGTCCCTGAAGCAAGAAGGATGTACCTTCTACTTCATAACTAATTGATACTCTAGTTCTACACTGAGCACAATACAACACAAACATTGAGTTCAGAGCGTTAGGCCAACTGTCAGCTTCATCTGAAATACTTTATACCAGTATTTACCTCCTTAATGGTCACTACGCCTCTGCACTTCCAGCATTATTTCTGTCTAATCAATCATCCAGGTGTCAGTGTACTATTTGGCCATTCCATGCCGTTTTACTTCCCTCCGACACCCTCTGTTCAGGCTGGAGCATTATAGGCTTTATCTCCTGTTTGCCACTGAACTACACATATATATACAGGCATAAATTAACAATTTACATTCAATTTTCATTAAAAGATACTGAATGGTTCAAGCTTACCACAATTTCATGGAAATAAACACAGATACGTTGATTAGCAATGAATTCTGGCACAATTACTGGCACAAATTCCCATCTGCTTATGTTCCTGGCTTTTATTTAACACAAATATGAGCTGGCTTCAACGCACTGTTGCTTTATCAAGATTATTTGCACTAGTGGTCTCGAACTAACGCTCCTAAGTGAGTATATCAGCGAGTCTAGCCAATGAGGCCACGTTTCGACAAGTGTTTAAAAAAATGTTACCTTTTCACGTCTCCCCTAACAACGAAAGATAGTATTTATAGCCCGACCAATCGTGGTTAGTCTTTCATTTGTTGCGCTCCAATCAATTTGGAGTTTACATGGTAGGCTAATTCTGTAAAGTAAGATTTTTTTCAAACACGTTATAAAAAAATTTTATGAGCAGAAATGATTCCATGCTGTCAGGCATCCCCACTATTTTATTTTGGGTATAATTTATTAATTCCTGGACTATTTGCGTAACGTTTTACATATTCTTTGTCAGCAAGCCCCAAGGAACCCAAATATCCAAATTTAAAAGAGCTACGTGGCTGCGTTCAAAATATGTATTTTCTACCTCCTGTTTCGAAGATGTGCTGTCTGGGTACTGTTATGTTTTCAACCGTAAACCCATCTATTGTTATCTTTCCTAATAAGCGTTTTTTATGATTTTAAAACCTAACTCTGGGAAGGGTAATGTATTTTATCACTGTCCGTCTGAAAAAAAGTTAGTGCATGTAGTCTTACACGCGTGATGGCAGCATTTGTGTATCGCGCGACGCGTGTTGCATGCGTTCCTGATTTTCAGCCCTCCCTCTCTCTTTATCCTTTAGTCCATCTGTTCGTTCGTTTTGGTAACGCAGTATTAATTAATGTTAGGATTAATTTAGGTCATTACGCAGTCTGCCTCTCAATGTTTTTCCAAGAAATACAGCACACGTTTCATTGAAGAAAGCGGGTATAATACAGTAAGCTTTTACTATCAACGTGAAAGCGTTACAATTTGCAGACGAAGCAGAAAACAAGGGGGATTTCGAGTACAGTTCATTGTGACAGCACTGTTCTTTACCATTCTTCTTCCTTTATTTATTATATGTATTTATTAGGCTTTATATTTACTTGATAATTTATATATGTGGATTAGAATATTCCACGACAGTAATATCAATCTGAACAAGGAAAGAATACGTGTGTTTTGTGTTACTGAGAGTTTTCTTATTATTTTCTGTTGTTCTCTGCAATTACCTTCTAATGGTAAGTAATTATAGAGCGCAGGAAGGAGAAATTTTCAGTCAATTCCTGTTCTTTCTTCTTATAATTCAACTCGTCAAGAAGCATAGACCTTCACCAAACGAATGCCAAATCCTGTTGTATCGTGCAATCAGCTCGAAGTCTTCCCATGTCTTCCTCAAAATTTTCCTAGAAGAAAAAAAGCTTAGACTTGTTTTGGCTTTTTCTGGGTTGCGGTATAAGCCTCTTTACTAGAACACATTCTTCGGTCGTGGGTGTCTGTTCCATAAATTATTATTTATTACTATTGTATATTTTGTAAACTAAATTATTTTCTTCAGTTGACTTGTGCATTGAATGAACAAACAATAATTAAGGAACGAAAAATGTATCTTAATGTGGTCTTTCTGGTTTCTGTGCTGGCCGTTCTGGTGATTCCTATGTTCATTTGTGAATTTCTTTACGTGGAAAAAGCGTTCTCCCAATGACCAAGTTGTTAATGGTGCAGAAGCTTATTAGTTTATCCCCATTTTTGTTTACTGTTCCGCTGCCGCATTTCTCCTTTACTCTTTCATTTATATGTACTGTGTGTTGAACTTTCGCATTGAGGTCTCCCATTACTATGATAAGATCGTATCTAGGTGCCGTTTCCATTTCCGGTTGTAGCCGTTGATAGAAATGTACACTGTAGTAAAATAGGCAAGGTTTTGGACACACTAGAGGAAGATAAACTGTGATTTTAAGGATACGTAAGATAGAATAGCAATGATAAGGCAGTGGGATTTGGACCTACTGCGACACCATCTCGATATAAGGAGTTAGGAAGTTCGATAATACTTATTTTTAGACATTTCATCAACATTTTTCTTTGGGTTTCTTACGCAGCATAGAATAACCATTGCAGCTGATCCCGCAATAACCCTGTACTAAGTATTCTTCTTCTTCTTCTTCCTCGTTCGCCTTCAGACTTCCACATTTATGACTGTAATAAAGGCAGCAGTCAACTCAAGGTTCCCGACATCTCCAAACAGTTTGTACTAAGTATTCAAATGCTCTTGCTGCACTGGTTTCTGCTGCTATCTGTTTTAAATTCTGAGGTTGCCAGTCTCTTGCTTTGTGTTCATTTGTCTTGACATTAATAATTTATTCATTAAATACTAGAATTGATCAAGAGATTGTGAATGTCGTGGAATATTCTAATCCACATATATAAATTATCAAGTAAATATAAAGCCTAATAAATACATATAATAAATAAAGGAAGAAGAATGGTAAAGAACAGTGCTGTCACAATGACTGTACTCAAAATCCCCTTGTTTTCTACTGCGTATGCAAATTGTAACGTTTCACGTTGATATTAAAGGCCTTCTGCAACATACACGCGTTTCCCAAACACACAATAAAATGTGCTGCCTTTCTAAGAAAAACCTTGAAATATGCAAGTTGATCTAAATTTTAAATTCCATTCATGTCTTTTTCTACACTATGTTACCAAGATCAAAAGACAGATGGACAAAAGGATAGCGAGAAGGGAGAGGCAGAAAGCCGAACACTAAACACGCTTCGCGCGATACACAAATGCTGCCATCACGCGTGTAAGACTACATGCACTAACTTTTTTTCAGACGGACAGTGATAAAATACATTACCCTTCCCAGAGTTAGGTTTTAAAATCACAAAAAACGCTTATTAGGAAAGATAACAATAGATGGGTTTACGGTTGAAAACATAACAGTACCCAGACAGCACATCTTCGAAACAGGAGGTAGAAAATACATATTTTGAACGCAGCCACGTAGCTCTTTTAAATTTGGATATTTGGGTTCCTTAGTGCTTGCTGACAAAGAATATGTAAAACGTTACGCAAATAGTCCAGGAATTAATAAATTATACCCAAAATAAAATAGGGGGGATGCCTGACAGCATGGAATCATTTCTGCTCATAAAATTTTTTTATAACGTGTTTGAAAAAAATCTTACGTTACAGAATTAGCCTACCATGTAAACTCCAAATTGATTGGAGCGCAACAAATGAAAGACTAACCACGATTGGTCGGGCTATAAATACTATCTTTCGTTGTTAGGGGAGACGTGAAAAGGTAACATTTTTTCAAACACTTGTCGAAACGTGGCCTCATTGGCTAGACTCGCTGATATACTCACTTAGGAGCGTTAGTTCGAGACCACTAGTGCAAATAATCTTGATAAAGCAACAGTGCGTTGAAGCCAGCTCATATTTGTGTTAAATAAAAGCCTGGAACATAAGCAGATGGGAATTTGTGCCAGTAATTGTGCCAGAATTCATTGCTAATCAACGTATCTGTGTTTATTTCCATGAAATTGTGGTAAGCTTGAACCATTCAGTATCTTTTAATGAAAATTGAATGTAAATTGTTAATTTATGCCTGTATATATATGTGTAGTTCAGTGGCAAACAGGAGATAAAGCCTATAATGCTCCAGCCTGAACAGAGGGTGTCGGAGGGAAGTAAAACGGCATGGAATGGCCAAATAGTACACTGACACCTGGATGATTGATTAGACAGAAATAATGCTGGAAGTGCAGAGGCGTGGTAACCATTAAGGAGGTAAATACTGGTATAAAGTCATTTCAAGATGAAGCTGACAGTTGGCCTAACGCTCTGAACTCAATGTTTGTGTTGTATTGTGCTCAGTGTAGAACTAGAGTATCAATTAGTTATGAAGTAGAAGGTACATCCTTCTTGTTTTCAGGGACCGTGGTCTTGATGGTACTGAGCAGCACCTGGTCAGAGCTTTGCTGAATCCAGAGTCGGACAGCATACTCCTTGGTCTTTTTAGCTATCAGTGAGGTGTCTCCAGAGCCCAGGGGAGAATTCGAGCAGAGGAGTCCTTTCCTGCCGCCATCACGCAAGATAAGCTGATTTGGCCAGCTGAGCTCAACATTATGTCCCCTCATCTTGAAATGACTTTGTAAAAATAACATTCAGAGGGGAATTTAATTGTCTTAATATCAGGAACTGAGAACATCTCCAATACTAGTCCCAAAAGACAAACTATTGAAGTCATGATGACAAATACCAACAGAGCTTGAACAAAACAAAACCAGTATTACCTCATATTACCACTACACAAACTTCACCACAGTGAACGAAAGTCAACCTTTAACAGATCAGCTTGCTTCTTTTTTGGCGAAGCGAACTTTATAACTAAAAATGTTATTTGTAACGAAAACTCAACTTATTTCAGCAATCGGTTTATTTTGTTGCAAATAAATGAGTTTATATTCTTCTAAATTTGATAGAATTTATGTTATTAATTAAGTTGTATTATTATTATTCTAATTTTTGGCTCTTAAAAAAAAAGCAGTTAGCACAGAGATTAATATTATCAAATCCCAAAAGATGTCATCAGCATTACCCTACAGCTCCACAAAAAGCAAATGATTTCAACAAATGTGTGGCCCGGGCCCCTGTTATGTGCCAAGGGCTCCTGTTATATGGCAAGGGCCCCTGTTATGAGACAAGGCTCCTGTTATGTGACAATGGCTACTATTATGTGACAAGGGCTCCTTGCCACTCACTCATGATCCTTCTATGTCTTCTTTATCTTATCCATTGCCATCTCTAATTCTCTTTTTCGTGTGGTTTAGATTTCCATTAAACCCTCTTACCCTGGGTATCCCATAACAAGGACTGTCTTGTAAGTCTTTAAACAGGTGTTTCTCAATAAGTGTCACAGCCTTCGCCAGCGCATAGACCCCGATTCCCCGTTTCGCTGATACTTGGCTGGCCCCTGTCATCGGTTTCACAGTGACAATCCTGTTCTTCTTCTTCTTCTTCTTCTTCTTCTTCTTCTTCTTCTTCTTCTTCTTCTTCTTCTTCTTCTTTGATCCACTGTCACTGAGCGTTAGCTCTTGGTGACCTTGATGCCATTATATGGTACTGCGCAGTTCGTATAAGCTGTTCTGAGCTGCCATACAGTGTATTGTCTATGGATGGGTTGTGTGGTAGCAGATGTTGTCTCAGTCCCTGAAGTGCAGGGCATGGCAATCCTGTTAAAAGGTACAGATGATCCCGCCGCAGATAATGCTGTAGAAGAGTGAAGTAAAAACTGCGACATACAAGGTTCAACTATTTCTATGAGGTAGGCTGGCCAGTTCCCATCCTCGCTGCGTTTGCCTTCCCTAACGCAAGAGCAGAGTTACTTGAGCATTTACAGCTCGGTAGATACGGCAAATTCAGCGCGAGAGGAAAGCACTCTAGCTATTTAGCCAATCGGGAGTTGAACGATTCTGTTGCACCACTTGAATTCGTGTATTCTACTCAAGCACCCACTTATGGAAGTTCTTACATCGTGGCTGTCGCTGTCGTTGATGGACAAACGATGTCCTACAGTGCAGTAACGTTGATGGCAATCTCTCGGTTTAGTGCAAGTGCCACTAAGGCTGGGTAACATAACCTTTGACAGCAGAGCGCATTTCCTGATCTTAAATGGTGGAACCGCTTGAACTAACAGAAGAATGGACGAAGGCTGGTTGTCGGCTTCCTAAGTTACAATGTTCCAGGTAGATTAGGCTTGTAAGCCGTGAGTGGCTTTTCATCTAGCAATAAGAAAACTCTTGATTTAAAACCACATCTGTCGTATAGGTGCGCTGGGAATAGCCACCCGCAGAAGAATTCAGACTAGAAATAGTTGCGGAAATTGAATGTGCCTCAACGAAAAGCGCAGATATCCTAAGTAAGATGTCAAACACGTGTAACCTATACATTACGTGCAAGAAAAGTTCTACATAATAATCGATATGGCGTTCTGTCTGAGAAATATTACCAGGCAGAAGGAATGCCGGACCTCAAGCTTTGAAGGGGTCAAACGCTGACTACTTGTTCTCACTGCTTAGTCCCAATGAGGGAAAAGTCTTAAACCAGGGGATAATACTACTGGCTAAAACATACATCAAAGCAAAACAAAATTATACATGCTTTCATTGAAAAAAGAATAAGCCAGGAAGACTCCATGCAAGACTCCACGCTGACAATATTGATATAGCTTGCGTCAAGGAAACCATCCTGAATCTAAATCACTGATTACAAAAACAGCGGTATCAAACAGCGATGGACAAACACAATCAATCCAGGTCTAACACAACAGTTCACTGAGAACCAAAGAAATAGAAATCTAATCAATACATTTTAGCTCCCCGTGGAGCACAGACCTTCAAAAAAACACTTGCCTAGTCCCCCTGTCACGTGCCATAAGCTCAAGTTCTTACCACGTTTTCATCATTTTCACTTCTGTATCTAGTTCTCTTCTCCATGTTTTTTTTGGTCTACCTCTGCCTCTCTTTCCATGGGGATTTAAGAACAAGGACTGCCTTTTAATGATATCAACAGGTTATCTCAGTGCATGTCTTCTGTATCGCCAGCGTCTTCTTCTCAAATCGTGTTCCACTGGCACTTGTCTTGTTCTTGTCATCAGTTCCACATTGGTTACTTTGTCATACCATTTCAATCCTTCTATTCTATTCAAGAACACATTTCTGAATGTCTGTAACTTTTTTTTTTATTTTTTATTGTTCTCCATGTTTCAGAGCCATACAACAGGACTGACTTGACATTTGATGAAATCTTAAACAAGAGGATAAAGAGAACTAACAGAAGTAGACATTGGTACAGGTCAGGGGGAAATTAGAATTAGCATAAACTATTGCTCACCATGGAATATCATGGAACTGGTAGCATCGAAATATCGTATGACGAATGTATTACAGAGTGGCCCTAAATGCCGCACAGAAAGATAGGGTTACAGACAGACACCCCCAAGAGGAAGAATCAGAAGAGTTGGAAATGTATAGCAACTGAACAGCTAATCAACAACGTAGAAGAAGACGTATCAAAGTTTTACTCAAGGCAACGGAAAACAACAACCAAAGACCTGACCTTTATCACAGAAGACCTCATAGATATATGGAAAGAGTAGTAGAATAGATAAAAAGAACAATGTTCTAAGTAGAGAGAAATAAATTTCTCGAGGAGAAAAAAACAACAAAAAATGCTGTGCACCATAATGGACAGAAGAACCGACGATGTTTCAAGATTAACCTACATTACAGAGGAACCACGACCAAAAAAACCACAACAGCTGCTAAGAGAAATATTGAAAGCCTAACCGAAACACAAATTTTCTAAACACCACGAAAACCTGGAAAATAATTAAATAATGAAGATATAATCAGATTAGCAGCTCTAGAAACACATGGAAAACTGCTCACACGATGAATCAGCAAATGTCTTGATTGAAACATATAGCACAATTAAAAAAGCTACTACAACACGAAAAGAAAGGAAGATGTGAACAAACACAATACAAAAATCAGATGAACAAATGCCACATGAAGCAGAGGAGCGGAGGATGACAGACTTTTCACCGCAAGAACTAACACAAATGTGAAAGAATGACATTACAAATTAATTATAAGGATACAGCGGAACAAACATTTCAGGATCCAGTAAATATAAAGGAAAAAGAAGTTATAATGCCACATACATTATAAAAGGAAGTTATTATTCCAGTACTAAAATCTAGAAAAGACAGAAGTAAATATAACGGCTGTAAATCCGTCCGCCCACCTTGTTGCACAAGTGATTTCATGGCAGGACTAGTCAACATCACACAATATTTCACCACGATAGACATGTTTTAATACACCACCCCCCCCCCCCTCCTCCCCCCCCCCCCGGCCTGCTTAAACTAGACTAGTTTCATGCAACAATTGTCAACAGAGCACCAAATAATGTGTATCGATCAGGAGACTGAAGATACTTTCCAGATCATAGAAACACACACTAACAGTCTGGGTAGTTACAGAGAGAGCATTTGATACATTTCGCAGAGCTAGGATAAAACTATAACCATACATGCAGTACTGAACAGGGGGTGGAAGGGAAGGCCTTGCACCACCCTGATAAATCACAAGGGCCGACTCTGAAGGAATAGAAAGAAAACAGAACAAGAAGTAGCACAAAGGCAGCTTTATGTCAACCACACTTGTCCGGGTCTATATCAATGACATAGTAAACAAATATCACTGAGTTTCCCCAGGTCGCCTGTCGCGAGGTGTTTTGACGAGATAGGACAGCTTGAATGGAATGGAAGAATACAGATAATAATGTCTTATTGATAGCTTCCGAGTTTATAATAGAACTGCCTCTCCTCGGGAAATAGTGTACTAGAAATTTACTTAAAAGAGAATTCTGGTACCTAAACAGGATATTTTCTGGACGATAAATTCTTCCTCAGGAATCCTACAAAAAGGACTGTGTAAAGCACATAAGGTTGAGAAAGAGATTTGGTGTCCAGCCACATTTAAAATATCCCGACCCAATAGAAGTTAATTGAATTATGGCTGAGCCCCCAGGGTGTAGATTTATATTTAAAACAAAATACAACCCAAATAAAGTTAACAAGAAAAATAACAACAGACTCTGTTATGTAAAGTTGGATAAAAGGGTATAGAATCTTACATTTGTTATTATACATATAAATATGAAAAATAGTTTAGCTCTACTGTTTATTAAAAAAAAATCAACTAGTGTGGTCATCACTTTGACCAGAGATCTTTTCTATGGTAGTGTTGCTGGTAGGTATTATACTCAACTCTCCGAAGGCCTGTAGTAGCTGCGGAGATGATTTTGGTTCGGACTCTCTTGGTTTGGTCTGCCCCAGCAGGTTGGTCTCATAACAGTTAATGGGTTCAGAGGGTGTCAGAGTTTGCTTCCCTGGACTCAGTGCACATCACAGATAAGGATGGGGTAAGTCACCTCTGCTGAATACCTCTTCTGTTTATGGGATGTGTGGTATGGAATGGGTTACTGGTTGATAGGATATGGTTGGGTATGATAACCTATTTGATAGGGTATGGTGGGTAAGGGTAATCTTTGGTACCATGGACTTGTACCCTGGATTGTACCCTGGACCTGGTTTAGGTATCTGGTAACCGCAACCTGATTTAGTACTGTAACCGCAACCTGGGTTTAGTACTGTGTAACCGCCACTTGGGTTAGTACTTGGTAACCGCAACCTGGGTGGACTGGAAACAATTTAAATCCCATTAGTGGTTTCAAGAGCAGTCATCTCCTAAGTCTGATGGCCGGTAAGCGTCCATCAGAAATTACATTAACACAAGGTTAACTATCATTCCGTAACAATGTATGAACTACCACGTCTTAATGACATTATAGCGTATCTTGAGTTCTCAGTCTCTATCTGGCTGTCTGCTTATTTACAGCAGTGGTTTTCCCCATGTGGGCAATGAGTTTCACAAACTGTGAGGTAGGGGCTGGGGTCATCAAATGGTTGAGAACCACTGGTTCACCTAGTGCCCATAGAGCAGTATGTCAACAATGGTTTTAGAACCACCGGGTAATAGTTTCCTATGCTGCTTTAACCTGTTGGGGTGTCATTGCTGCCAAGGTCTGAGAACCAATGATTTACATTCTTGCTTACTCGAGCAGTAAATCATTTTGAGCGTAGTCATGGTCTCAAGGCTTGAGAACTACTGACTTACATTTTGTCAGTCAAGTGGTAAATTCATTAAATAGCTAAATAATTGCAAACATTCTTAAAGTCCTGGTTCCTGTAGAAAATAACATTCATATAACTGATAATAAAATAGTTCTTCAATCATCAAACATGGTATATGCATAGAATTGCATTAAATACATGTAAAGAACCTTCCATAATGAAAAACACATTAATGTCCCTTATGTGACAAAGTGAGAAGAAGTGATTGAGAACACTGTTATCAAGTTTGTAGTCTTGACAGAGAACACAGAAGTCTTATAGAGAATAGAAGATAGAAGCACCACTAAGACACTTCTGTTTTGCTTGGATCAATATGCAAATCTCAAAGTAACAACACTAATATAACATCATATTATTTAACACTGTCTTATTTCTGCCAGGCTGTGAAATAAAGATCAGTGATTAATTAGGTCTAGGACCTCAGCAAACTCATACATTAGTTTGAGGGATCTGTAAAGATGCAAATAACAATTATTGTCACTGAAAATGAAATGCATTTAAACTTTAACAAAAAGTTACTGCAATAGCAAGCTGTTGATAAACATATGATTATTCATGTTATAAAATCAGCAGTATTAGATCTACTTACTTCGCTCAACGAATTCACTAAGGATATTTTGCAACAAGTGCAAAGTAGCCTCGACAGAGGCCCATACAATCACATCTGCTTCCAACGATGGTTACAAGAAGAATGCAGAAAATTCCCTCCAATATTCCAGGATCTGTTCCGGGCAGGGGTGGGTTGTGTGCAAATTCTGTTCTGGTCCCAGGGGTATAAAGTTACCTTCATTTCAACTCGCACTAGCGTCCATCGTTTCCGGCTGTTTCACATGCGTCCAGTTCGTGAACAACAAAGACGGTCGACTTCCTGTTCGAATCGTTGTACCGTGTTCCACCTTCGACTTTCGCTGGTGGGGGAATAATTTATTACCTTATGGCCGTGAATCCGCTAGCGAGCTAGCGAATAGCGAAATCTAAGACTAGCGAGAGAGAGAGACTTTAGGTTTCTTGTCAAATGATAGGAGAAATTCGTAGAGGGAAAAAATAATAGACAGAAGAAAGAAGTCGGGGAGAGTCGTTCCACGACATCGCCATACGTTGACGACATATCGCTATGAGTAACGGAAGAAAAAACATTATAAAACCAAATAGCAGGACGCAGGAAGCCAACAAAAATTTAATACAGAGACACATGAAAATCTACTAAAATAAATGAGAAGACGGTGACAATTTTCAAACTCGTAAACAAGGTAATAAATTCATAATAAACATGAAAGGACATGAGCTGTTAGAAAAAAACATGTGGTAGGTAACATGGAGTTACATTGGTCAGCAGACAAACATAGAAAAATCGAAATTAAAGTGTTAGTAAAATAAAGAGTGAGACAGAAAATTATGAAATAAATAGGATGAAATAAAAAATAACAAAAATTGCTTAGACCTCAGGCCATCCAATACTGAAATGCTAATTAACAGGAAATGCCAAACCTGCATTTGTATGTGAAATCTCAGTCTTGACAACTGCCTCAAAATCAAACTTTCTATAAAACTTTCGAAATACAAATCCAGGCAAAGAAAAACTTTACTGGATTAATGAGACTAGTCCTAATGAATGAAATTAACAAGGTGGCAAAACTACGGTTCATGAATTCCAGAAGAGACTGCTGGGTAATACAAAAGGCGGACAAAATGTACAAATCTCACAACCCCCCGTTTAGACCTCGGGCCATCCAATACTGAAATGCTAATTAACAGGAAATGCGAAACCTGCATTTGTTTATGAAATCTCAGTCTTGGCAACTGCCTCAAAATCAACCCCCCTTTCCCCCTCCCAACCCCCGTTAATTACCAAATCATATCTGAAGTTTCTTAGTTGATGTCAGCATTCAGTAGCTTTGATATTGTCCAAAGTTTTTAAAGACAGGACATCTAGCCACCCTCTTCAGGAATACTGAAAATGGTGTCTTTACGATGTTGTTGTTGTTATTATTTAACTAGGGCTGCTGAGCTTCTACAGAAAGTACCATGTTGAAGACTCGTTGGTATTATCTTCACTGTAGATCTAGGCTTTTCCTGTTGCTTTTCTGCTTTTCCGAAACGTGTTGAGTAGAATTATGAGCTCCAGTTTCTCCAGCTTGGCTTGCAGGTAAAGCATAATCACATCTGGTCCCATGCTAGGAGGTGGAAGTGTGTGGCATACTGTGCATCCCCCCGCCATCCAAGGGGGCTCTCCAAATAGGCAGAGCTAAAATATTCTGCCCTGGTTCTGGGCTCTCCAAAGGAATTTTCTTGTCCTACACAGATTCATTCTTCAGCACCATCTGCTTATCACGGGTCGAGCCTCCAGCATGCAGCCTACCAGGCAAAAAACAGAGTTACATCTGCAGCTCAAGTGATTCCTCGAAGCTTAGTGTGCAATCGGTTCTCAACATGTTCATCGCTTTGCTATATTTACAATATTCCAAGACAGTTTGGTGCCTTTTATTGATAAATGGAGAGCAAATGTAGTGTGTTCCAGCTTTCTTATCTTCCTTCCTTCTGTAATCAAAAGTAAATTGTCCTTGCTTATAGAGCATCAACCCTGTAGTCGAATGGAGTGAGCATTGAGCTCCTGCCAATTCAGTCACCAACTGGTGATCGAGGATTGCCCAATTTAGATGCTGACATTGTGTTGCTGCATTCATATGGGGGCGTACACATGATGCTATAGTGCTGGCGGTGCACACAGCATCGGTCTAGCTAGCAGTCCTTTTTAGGGCTTCATCATGCTAGCAGAATAATACGTTTAGTCATTTTCAGGGCTTAGTATCTATCAAAGCTGCAAGTGCTAAGTCCTTTTTATGCCAGGCCTTTTCAGGGCTACACCATGCTATGTAATGTATCTTAGAAACTAGTAGTCCTTTTCTGGGCTTAGTATTTATCACGACTGTGCTACGCACAACTAGCAGATGGCAAAAGAACAGTTGGGCGACCGCAGCTGAGGTTCAAAGATGTGTGCAAGAGAGATATGAGGGCACTGGACATAAATCCAGCAGCGTGGGAGGATGAAGCTGCCGATCGCACCAAGTGGCGATGCTATTTACGGCGCCACCTCAGATTGGGCGAAAAGAAGCTCACACAACAAGCAGAAGAGGGGAGAAAACGTCGAAATTTCATCAGGAAAATAAACAGCTGGGGGCTGTAACCTCAGGGACGCATTCCCATAGTCAGTTATGACTGAAGGGGCTATTATTATTATTAATAGAGTTGAGAGAGTTTACTCATTTTTGGCTTGCAGTTGCGCTCTAATATGACCAATCCGAAAGATTTTTATAAGCCGGTAGATCCCAAGTGATCATTTGATAGATCTCTAGGTGGCGGGGAAAAAGGGGGAGAATTGTTCACCTTGGTAAATCACCCACAAAAATCACCCACAAGTTTCCAGCGAAAAAGTGAACGAAAGCGCTGACCTCCGAGAGACAAAAGGTTAGACTTATAAAAGCACCACTCGGGTTAAATTCTGGACTCTCAAAATTTCACATAACTGAAAAGACGTCCAGCGTATTGGCATACGCTGGTTGAAGCCACATAACCCATAGCTGAATACAGCATGGCTGACTTGTGAGCAGACTTGCATAAATGATAAGCTCAGATCCGTAATTTTGTGTCTGAAGGTATGTTGGAATTTATCGTAATCGTTGGGTTATAAGTATTAATGTTATGTAAATTGCTGAAACGTTTAATACTGATGTTATCATTGACTTTGAATTACCTGCTGATATCCTTATCTCTAACCCTCTGCTGATAACTGAAATTAGTTTCCAGCCAAATAGAACCTACACAATTTTGAACAGCAGTGACACAGCTTGAGTCCTTATCAGGGCTGGCCAATGCAAGCTTTACGAGCTTACAGTCCTTTTCAGAATTTCAGCAACAAAATCAATATACTGTAACGATTAAAGGGTAGAAAATATGTACCTCCCCAAGGACCCGATTCACGAGCATGACTTTAGATAAACAACTGAATTGGAACAAACATAAAGACATTTTAGTGGAAAGCTGCAGGGGCCTCATAAATATGCTAAGAATAGAATTAGGTAATGGAAAGGGGGGGGGGGGGGGGGCAACAAAATAATGCTTATGTCATTCATCAGGTGGAAACTAGTCTATGCTAGCATATTCTATGACTCAGTTTTAGCTTATAACAAAGCAAAACTAGACAGAATTAAAAATGCAGCAACGAGAGCCATTACAGGCGAATTGAACCAACATCCTTAGAAGCACTAGAAGTAGCTCTCTGCATACTGCCCGTTGAACTAAGACGGAAAGAATTAAGATTTAATTTTTGGAGCAAAATAACACAAGAAGTGATCCACCCAGCACATAAAGCATTTGCCCAAAACCAACCAAGTGTATGGAACGTTCCCTTGAATACAGAAAGATATCCAAAATGGTGGAGAACTATTGAAGATCTAATATTGGTCAACGAACTGTCAAACACAAATTAATAATAGTAATAAATATAGAAACACTATACCACCCTGGGAACTAAAAGCACCAATCATAGACTACACAGTCAATGAAAAGGTTAAACAACACAAGGAAGGCAAAGAAGTCAAGACGGTAATAAGAACGTTCATAAATCAACGCACAAAACAAAGCTTGGATGTTTTCACTGATGGACCCAAGAGCGGTAACGGGCAATTAGGGGCAGGGGTAGTAATACCACAGTTGGGAATTAAAAATAGCTATTGTGTAATTGAAAGTGCTTCAATTTTTACAGTGGAGTTGGTAGCAATTTTAAAAGGTTTATAAATATTTGAAGATAATTCACCAGAAGCAGTTATGATATTTACAGATCCACTATCATCACTACAAGCACTAGAACACCAAGGTAAATGCAGCCGGCCAGACATCAAGGAAGAAATTATTTCAATTAATACATCATTAGGGAACAGGGGCTGCAGTGGGAGGCTAGTGTGGGTTCAAGCACACATACCAGACAGCCAAATATGGAGGAATAAGTAAAAACAATGTAAGAGCAGGGCTTGGAAAATCTGAGATTTAGAGCCAAAGTGAAGCTAACTATCAACGAGCCGAATGGAAGTACACACCATGGATGGAAAGTAGACAACTACGCTTCAAATTTTATGAAAGAACTCACAAGGACGTGCTAAGGACCAAAGAACAACCTACGGAGAACTGTGAGGGCTCGAGCCATGCAAGAAATGAACCAGAGTTGTGGCGTCTCACGGTACGAAGGATGGCCAGCCGACACGATGCAATAGCGGAACCACACATTTGATAGCGGAACCACACTGCCAAGAAGTACAGAAAAGACACATACTATAACGTGATGACCCGCTTGATCTGCGTTGACTGTACAAATACGAGCTAACAGGATCAGAGAGATGAATGAAAAGATATACCATAGAAATCACCTCATGCATCTAAGACCATGACATGTTGGGGCAGTGGTCCTAAGAATCAACAAGGTAGAAATTTGACTCAGGATGAAAGCCCAATTCTATAGCCTACTCCGTTTAGATCACCATTTATAATAGGAACAGATATGAGTGCTTAATAACCTGTGACAATACTTGTGATAATAAATACATAATATACCGTAAATACTGCTTCAATTTTAACAATGTGTTACGGTGGGATAATTAATCAACAGAAACATCAGCATGTATAACCGTTTAATGATACACAAGTGTTACTACTTCAGGACATAATATAAAGGTCAGTACAATCATAGCATAAGCCGGTAGGGGAACCAGTCCACGACTAATACATGGTTGGACATTCCAATTCATAAATTGAAACCATCATTGCACAAGATATAAGTCCATCTTAATATAACACAAAACTGTACATAAAAATGGATCCTAATGCGTAACCTAGATTATAACCAGCTCAATTTCCGTCCAATAAGGGTAGACCAAGATGGTGGATGACAGTAACGTAATAACTGTCAGCTGCATACTAATATTCCCTCCATGATCCCAAATTCTACCTCTCATCTCCCACTCCACCCAACAACCTTTTTAAACCAAAAAAAAAAAAAAAAGGCGTAAGTTTTTTAAAGCGAGATGGGCCAAAGAGGTTTCGTCTTCTACTTCTTGTCCTGATCATTTAACTACTTCCTTTTAACTCTTTTATCTACTTTCCTTCCTCATCGTCCACAACCACCCGCTCGCTTCCTTCGTATTCTTTCTTTTTCCGCAGATGTAAAGTTTTAACAGTTAAAAGGGAAGCTACTTAGGCATGGGCTTACAAATGAAGTGGAAGTAAATAAGATTGAAATTTGGAATAATATTTAAATGGAGAAGAGAGGGATGATCATAAGCACATTTTAAATACCTTGGAGCTGTCATAGACCGGAAGGGAGGCATCAAAGAAGAGTTGGCTACCAGAAGAGCAGCAGCTGGGAGACTTTTTCAAGCCATAAATCGAGGATTCCTCAGCAAAAGAGAAGTTGGTAAGAAGACGAAGATGGCTGTATACCGCTCCACCTATGTCCCAGTCTTGACGTATGGATGCGAGTCATGGGCAATGACTACAACCCACAAAAGCCAGATCCAAACCTCAGAAATGAGGTATCTGAGGAAGGTGGTTGAAGTAACAAGAAGAGACATGGTCCGCTACCAGACGATACATCAAGGACTAAAAACCCAACCCCTGCAGACCCAAGTAGAACAGTCCCAACTGAAATGGTTTGGCCATGTCTGCAGAATGGGAGAAGATCGGCTACCACGGCAAGCATGGGAAACTAAGAGCCAGGGATCCAGACCTCCAGGACGACCCAAAGTCCGCTGGGAGGACAACATTAGACAATCTTTGAAGGACCGAGGACTAAAATGGAACCAAGCCAGGAGAAAATGTGATGATCACGACATAACTAAGGGAAAATGTTCTGACATGATTCTATGTAATATATATCTGCAATATTTACCAACTTTCTGTTGTTTTTTAAATATTATAGTGTACAGATGTATTTATACAATTTAGAAAGGGGGGGGGGGGGGGGGGGGGGGGGGGGGGGGGGGGGGGGGGGGGGGTGCAGTTGATTGATTTATTTTAATTCCACTTCTGTTTTGGAAATTGTTTGTGTGGAAATAAAATTAAGAATTTATATAATAATTATTAATGGTAGGATAATGAACGAGCTACATTTCACTTATAATTATTAATAAACACCCTTGGAGCATATGGATAGGTCTAATCAGAGAAGGGGTGCTTACTTCACAGCTCTCTTCTACAGCTATCATCAAAACTGTAGTAATTAACAGCCTGGCTTACCATGTGCCGTCGGTAACAACTTTGTACACCAGTTTCTCTTCTTCAATTCTGTGAACTATAACTATTCTTTCTATCTAATATTCCACTTCGCCGCATATTTCAGTAGAACAAAATAAAAAAGTATTTTCCGTTAAGGTTTGAATTACACGATTTATTTAGATGGCTCATATTGATCAAACGCTTATTGGTCTGCATTTGCCAGTTGGCTTATTTGCTTTCATCCATGATCATTTTTCTTGTTTCGCTCCCTGTGTAGCCGCGAGTCCCTACTGCAGTTAGCCCTTTGCAGAATGCCTCCACACAAGCATTTAGATATTATTGAAGCAATGGAGTCTGTTGCAATTCTTGACATGATGAGATTGCCAACCCCATGCATAAACCCGTATTTAGACACCTTCTACGACATGCTTGAGCAGAAGTAGTCATATTCGTTATTTTCTCGTGAACTGCACATCTTGAACCGCCAAGGGTAAAAATCACGTGATTATTTAGCTCACCTGACTCTACTGATTATCATAAGCTGCCTTTGCACTTAACTTTTTTTATACAGACAGTGAATACAGTATAGATTTTTTTTTTAATATGTGTATTTCATCATATACCATGCTCATGTATTTTTTGCCCGAATCTTTATCTAATACGAAATAAGTAAACTGTAACACCTCGACAACATTTGCAAAAAACACCCACTAATAAACTAAACAAAAATTCAACTAAAATAAACTAAAAATATCCATTTCAATTCAAACATCTATAGGTTACAATTATGATATATAACGCCTCAAATTTCTAATTCCATAATAAAACAGGTCCACGAAATCTATGTTACGTGTAAACACACTGCACTAACAATGCAAACACATGCACGGAGTCACAATATGGCCGCGACCAGTTCACCGCCCTTCCATCGCCAAACAAAAACTTACCATGAAATACAATTTTCGTTATTAATCACACGATATCAATGAAAAATGCACAGACTTAACCTACATCAATCACAGACTTAAACCTACATTCAATCACAAGACTTAACATACATCAATCACAGACTTAAACCTACATTCAATCATATGATACGTATAATGAAGAGTTATTCGATGATATCACCATAATTAGTTTGTCATGGAAACGGCGTCCATAATAGGATTATATAGTTCTATTTCCATTTTGCTAAAGATTTTTTCATTTATTTAGCTATCAATGCCAAAATTAAACACAATATATATATATATATATATATATATATATATATATATATATATATATATATATATATATATATATATAGATCATATATATATATATATATATATATATATATATATATATATATATATATATATATATATATATATACATACTATATAATATATATTCATATATATATATAATATATATATTATAATATATATATATATATATATTATATATATCCATATATATATATATAATATATATATATTATCTATTTTTTTTTTTTTTTTTTTTTTTTTTTTTTAAAACGTTTCTCAGATTTGATTTTTGATACCTTAAGTAGAACCTGAGATATAGAACTTTAAAATGTGTATGTAAAAAATAATTTAAAATGTTTTTTCAGAATTTTACAACATTATTTGCAATAAGTCAACATTTTGATAGAATATCAAAAATTAGATCTGACAAAAGTTTTATTAATCAGTGACAAGTGCTTATACCAAATCTCATTGATTGACTAGAAACTATGCAAGTTATAAGAACTTTATAAACAGAAAAACCAAATTCTGAGAAATCATGATTTTCTTATTAGGAAAAGCACAATGTTTCTGAAGGAAATACTATTTACAAAAATCAAAAATACACCGACTTAGCACGTGACCTGACAAATGATTTTCACAGATTTAGATTCATTAAACAATAAATTTATCTGAATACAGAATAATCCCAAAAATCATGTTTGGGCTGTTGTGACATAAAAATGTGGTGTAGCTCCTCCCCTTATAAGTTTAAAAAAAAATGTTATGCTGTTTTACCCCGTGAACCCCTTGTGTACCTGTGGGGTAGCGCGTACCCAACTTTGGGAAACACTCTTTTATATTAATAAATACAAATGTACCAAACTTTGGGAAACACTCTTTTATATGAATAAATACAAATATACCCAACTTTGGGAAACACTCTTTTATATGAATAAATACAAATATACCCAACTTTGGAGAAACACTCTTTTATATGTAATAAAAATACAAATATAAATAGCACATCAATATACTAATACTAAACAAAAGATTTTATAGCATATAAAATATAAACAACTAATAAAATGTTTGAAATACGTAAAAACACACACACACACACACTCATATAGCAGTATTCGTAAGATACATAAACCTAATAAAAAATACAAAAAAAAACCTAAAGTGTATGACTAAAGCTTTACAGAGAAGATAGCTTACCTACTTATATATTTACTTAGTCGTTCCTCTTCTACCGTGAGGTGTAGAGGTTTGGAAGAGAGAGCGCCATACTATCCTACCTCCTGTCTTCCTCCTGGTCTGGTTCCATTCTAGTCCTCGATCCTTCAGAGATTGTCTAATGCTGTCTTCACCTGCTGACTCTAGGTCGTCCTGGAGGTCTGAATCCCTGGCTCTTAGCCTCCCATACCTGCCGTGGATGCCGATTTTCTCCCATTCTGCAGACATGCCCAAAAATCATCTTAGTTGGGACTGTTCTACTTCGGTCTGCAGGGGTTGGGTTTTTAGGCCTTTACGTATCATCTGATTGCGGACCATGTCTCTTCTTGTTACTTCAACTACCTTTCTTATTTCTGAGGTTTGGATCTGACTTTCGTGGGTTGTTGACATTGCCCATGAGAACATAGCACAATTAAACATTTTCAGAACTACTATCAGGAATAAAGTGCATAGTTAGTAACCAAATTAAATAAATTACAGATGTTATCTGAATTACAAAAAAAAAAAAAAAAACATGAACAACATTCACGCACAAACATCCAGATGTAGCCAATAATTTTCTCCATTGTACACATTAACATAGATATGCAGGTAGATTTCGGAAAAAAATAGAATTCACCCACAAGAGAAACACTAGAAGATGAAGGTGAATAAAGCAAAGAATGTCTTGAAGGAGTTAAATTAAATATTTTTTTTAGGCTACCTACGAAAAGTCGTAACAATACAGAAAGCTCTGAGCTCCGAATCACATGATTCAATATGTGTTCAAATTAAATTATCGGATGTCTGTTATGTGTAAAATCATAACAGGCTCTATCGCACTCGACAGAGTTTATGTACTCATTTCCTTGTTGATAAGCGTTGCCCAGACTACCCCGTCATATAGTCTGCTGTTTTCGAGCAGACGATCCTTTGACGGCTTTAGGTCGAAGATTCGATCTTGAAGTCGGCCTCTTTCGCTGTGTATTCTCTGTGTGAGAAAGACGTCTTTTAGACGAGCTCCAGATAGTATACTTTTGTATTTAAACGGAGAGGTCATTGCTGAAAGGAGAGGAATGTGTGTGGAACTATATATTAAATATTTCATCAATATGCCTCTGACATTGTTTCCGTAGTCTACGTGACGATAGACTGATCTTATGGACTGGCTAGAGATTGCCATTGACTATTTTTATGTATGCATTCAATTAGGAGCTACGTCGTGTAATAAACTAAATGTTGTCTAAACGTCAACAAGGCATTATGGAGTTTTCTACTGTTGAAGACTAACCTTACGTTTTGAAGACTGTTTAAAAAGTTGGACTGAAAGGCCTAATGAAAATTATACACTAGACAGGCTGGACACTAAAATCCAGCTACTGAGAACTCTAAATGAACTCGGAGAGGGAAGATAGATCTAAACCATCTACCATCCCTATACAATTAGGGGGGTCCCAACGGGCTGATCACCCGTTTGCCAGTCACTTTGATTACGGAAACAACAACAAACGGATTGATTTGTCGTTGCCCTAAAGACGCCATTAGGCGTGATGGGAACAACGGCAAAGAAAATCTATTCGCTGTTGCCCTTAAGACGCCACTAGGCGTAATGGCCACTGACTGCTTTGCCGGTCGTTGACTAAGGACGGAAGAAGAAGAAGAGAATTAGGGGGGGTCACAAGCCGATGATATCCTACAATGTGATCAAAAACTTTTCGTCAGCATTTTTGCTATGAAAGCCTGCTTCATCCCAGTTTTTCAAGATGGCGCACCTGTCGTCTGCTAGAGTCTGAAAAGGCCGGAGGACAATTTTCACTTTACAGTTCTTCATTTCTGCAAGTTTTTGAAAGATCAAGTAGTTAAGAACATTATATCTGCATCCTTGATGTATGAAATCATCAACTTTGTTGCCGAAGATGGCGTATTGTTTCGATGAATCAAGTGAATTTTGAATCGTGTCAGCTGTAGCAACGTGTTGGACCTAGTGAGCGGTCTTTGTATCCAGTTCGCATTCAGTGCTGGGAGGAACAGCCTTTGGAACTAGGAGGATTTTTGAGGCCTGGCATTCAGATAAGTCACATTTATGTTTCGTAAAGCGTGTGACTGTATTTATCTTTGTTTGACTGCGTATTTTTACAGAATTTATGTTCAATATTTTAATGGTGTGTTGTAGCTAATCTGTGGGCTGTAGGTGGGACTTGTGTTTCTATCAATACCGTTTTGACTGGTCGATATATTCATAAGCGTTTTCTTTAAGATTTGCAGCGTGATTGTTTTAAATAGTGGGGCCGGCATATACAAAGCTGCGTGTATACTGCTACTATTGAAATAATCATAACCTGTGATTGTTAGCTGTGAAGTTTTGTTGAGTGTACCATTTGTAATTGTTGTCCAGACAAATATTTTTTTCTTCAGTTTTCTGTAATTATTGTTTGTGAAATTGTGTTTCTTACCTGGCTTTCTTTGATTTAATAGATGTGATTAATGAAGAAAAAAAAATCGTGATGTATTGTCATATGTGTGAATAGAGCTACAATTTTTTGTTTCATTGTTCTATTTCATACAGTTCTGCCTTAGTTTTTTCCATTTGCATTATCTTCTTTTGGGCTCTGATCATTGTATTCTGTCTTCTGTTTGTACCTTCTTTTATATGCTCCATTTTTAACATCCGTATATTTTGCTACTTACGCATCAAGTTGAGTGAATTTGAAGGTGGTGTTTTATAATTATTGAAAATATTATTCATAAAAGAAAATAATATTATAAATTTACTTTATTGGTTGCATTGAAAAGCACAATAATTGTAAATCATGTCTACTGCAGAGTATTCCTCAAACTTGGGAAGGAGTTTGGAATGGCAGGTGAGATTTTGAGAAACTATGTGGAAAAGGAACTCAGAGATCAAAGACAATTAGAAAGAGAAGAAAAAAAAGAAGAAGATAAAAGAAGAGCAGAAGAAATAGCTCGTGAAGAGAAGACAAGAAGAAGATAAAAGAAGAGCAGAAGAAAAAGCTCTTGAAGAGAAGAGAAGAGCAGAAGAAATAGCTCTTGAAGAGAAGAGAAGGGCAGAAGATTTAGCTCTTGAAAGAGTAAAATTAAAACAAGCTCAAGAAATCAAATTAGCTGAGATTGAACTTGAGAAATTGAGATTGCAAAAACCTCAGGTGAATATAAGAAATATGGTTGATGATAGAAGAGATCATAACAAAATATATCAAGGTGACTTTGCCTAAATTTAACTCTTCCATAGACGATATCCAATGCTTTCTGAGTAGATTTGAGACCTTTTGTCATGAGTTTAATATCGATAAAGTTACATGGCCTAGTAGGCTCATGAACTTATTGGTTGGAGATGCATGTACGGCTGTGTGTACAATGGATGACCAGTCGAGAAATGACTATGATGCTGTTAAGATATTATTACTTTAGAAATTTCAATTGGATGAGGATGGCTATAGGCAAAAATTTAAATCACTGGTACCTGATTCTACTAAAGACTTTACAGAATTTATTGCCTCAATAAAAATGTACTTTTCGAGATGGATTGATCTTGCTAAAATTGAAAAGACATCTGAAGGTTTATCTGACTTAATCCTCAGAGATAAGGTTTTGTCCTCCATTAGTGGAGATTTTTTATCCTTTTTACAGGAGAGAAAACCGGATAAATTGTCTGCATGTGAAACCTGGGGTAGACAATATCAGGTTGCACATCCTAATAAGAATTTAAGCAGAGATAACTTTAGGGATTCTCTTCCAGCAGCTTCAGCCAGAGTGTTGAATTTATACACTGCTAAGCAGGATCCAATAGGCATTGACAGCAAATTATAGATTCAATCAAAGCGTTCAGTATGGCAACCGTAGAGACAATATAATTTTAATAAGAAATCTCATCAGCCTCAGAGATAAACGAAAACTATAATATTAACAATGATTATTATGGTCCTCAATCATCTTACAAACAAAATGATTACCAAAATAGAGGAGGTTATGGTTCCAAATCAAACAGAGATAATAAATCATTCCAAGGAATAATGATAATTACTCAAATAATAGAGGTTCTTTTCAGAACAATAATTATCGTCAGTCAAGAAACCCAGAACGCGTTAATGCTGTCCGTGAATGTTGATAAAAATAGGGCAAATCAAAACGAATGTTCCTATAGCGCACGCAAATGCTTGCAGTGTTGATTTAGCTAATAGTACTAACTGTACTCGATGCAGTTCTTTCTTTGTTTTCAGCCACAGAGTGTACCGAGGACTTTTGTGTGGACCACCCTTTGCCTGTTATGTTTCTGTTGCAAACACAGGTTCCCTGGTACTGGATAGGGGGTTTTGTCAATAATAAATTAGTGTCTTTGTTGCGTGATACAGGTGCAATAATTGATTGGAATACGAAGACCGATGGTTGACCCATCAGACTACACAGGAAATGAAGTTAAGTGCATTACTTTTGAGAGGAAACGGTAGAATACTATCCCACAGCGGAGAGTATTTCTGGATTACACCGTATTTCACAGGTAGAGTGCTTGCATGTTTTGTTTAAACTAAACCTATTCTTCGCGTGGGATTATACTTGGAAACATCCCAGGGATCCACGAATGTTTCAGACATGACATTGAGAAGTGGGAGAGAGAGCACTTAATAATGGCTAATGCTGTTACAACAAGAGCACAAGCTCGTGAGGAAAGATTAAGTCATATTGGTGATGATATCACTTTAGAAGAAGTTACCATTGATGATGAGCACATGAATGATGTCACGATTGATGTTAATGATGATATTGATAATGATGAGGGTAATGCTGATGATCATATTACTCTTGTTGACGAAGATGATGACTTACAAATTGAATTGATTGAGAAAAAATCGTTCATTCACAGACAAAGAGAAGATGACTCTTTAAAGAAATTTTTTAAGTTGGTTACATCAAATAAGGTAATTACCTATGATAAGGCAAAAACATTGGTATACCTTAAACAATGATATTTTGGTCAGGAATTTTAAGGATAGCAATTTCTATTAAGAAACAAATAATGGTACCTATTTTGCTACAGACCAGTAGTGTGCTACGACATGCACACGATATAAACGCTGCGAGTCATTTGGGAATTGCAAGGACTAAACAGAGTTGTGTCTCATTTTTGGCCTGGTGTGACCAAAGATGTCAAGGTCTTTTGTCGCCGAGGTAGTGTAGTTTACCAAGTGTTCCAACCAAAAGGCCTAGTCATAATTGCACCCATTCAAGCAGCAGACATATCCTTGCGTCCATTTGCAAAGATGTCTATTGACTTATTGGTCCTATCAAAGTTACATCAGCTAGGTGTCATAGATATGTATTAACGTGTATCGATATGTGTACTCATTGGCCCGAGGCTATTCCATTTGAAAAAATATTTCCAATGATGACATAGCTGATGCGCTATTTTTAGTTTTCACCAGACTGTGTTTTCCCGAAAAACATACAGTCTGACAATGGGTCGCAATTTGTTTCCGATGCCATGAAAAAAGTAATGAACATGTTTTTGGAATTGAAAGATCACTCAGTTCATTATATCACGCACAAGCGTCCGGGAAAATAGAAAGATTTAATAGGACATTAAAGCAAATTGCTTGTTAGAGGTTACAGTTAAATATCCGCAAGATTGGGACCGTATCTTGCCAGCTGTTCTGTTTGCATACCGGGAAATTCTCAATTTCTAGCACCCGGTGTTTTGTCCTTTTGGAGGTTAGGTTATGGTGCAAAGCCACGAGGTACCTCTTGGCTATTTTAAAAGAAAACTACTTATTGGTACTCGATATGAACGAGGGAAGTTCACATCCTCTTATCAATACGTAGTAAATTTAACGGCAAAGATTATTGACGCATCGCCAAATAGCAGCTGCAGTCATCGAAAGGTTTAAAATCAAAGGCTTGACTTTTTTTTAATCATAAAAACAGGAAACTCGCCACGGTCCCCCCCCCCCCCTGCCTGTGGCCAGGGGACCGAAGCATTTGTGTTGCTTTCGAACAAGGAAAATAGATTGTTGATCTCCTTGACTGGTCCTTTCATATAAAATCATAAACAAATTATCAGATGTCGAATATCGAATATGCCTGCGTGTAGATTCGAAAGGAAAAGAAAAATTTTTTAATAAATATGTTACAACAATTTTATACTAGACCACCACATCTACGTCCTATCTTTGAACCCATGTGACGAATCTATTGATTCGTCCCTTCTTCCTTGTCATAATCCAGGAAGAATTTCTGACTTTGATTGGATGATGATGAACCTATTCTGTCTGTCGTTTCGGATATTCATAGGTTTAGCGACTGAATCATGGAAAGAATATTCCCATTGATCCTACTTAAATCTGATCAAAGGATCAGATTTCTAATCTTACTTTTCAATCTTTTCTCTTATGTGCACACTGGATATTTCCTGGCATATCGATGTCATTGAACATGAGATCCATGTTAACATACTTTAGGCCGAATTAAACTAAAACCGAACACTATTTCCAATACATTTTGAAATACTCAGTACAAGATAAGATAAAACGAATGATTTAAATTAAATATTATAGAACCGTCCAATTCGCACTAATAGTGTCCCTATGGGCGTTTAATTAGAAAAAGAAACAAATCTATAAGAATTTGAATCGATTATAGAACGGCTTAAGCGCAGTGTCCATTCTCTAGAAACGCGGAACCTCTTCCCCGTTCTTGAATGCACTACTTGAACAGACTTTCTACAGCCTTCTTTCTATGCTAAGTTTTGATTTATCAAAGGGTTTTACTGGCATTTCCCCGTTGTCTGGAAAATCTAAACCGTAACACATTTTTTCGCTATGCCTTTAGGTTTGTTCCAGTTTAACTATATTCTTTTGGTCTTTGTCATGCTCCTGCGACTTTTGTACGCATGATGAGTAAACAATTTTGTTAATCGTGAGGACTTGATTACCTACATAGACGATATACGTTTTATTCCATCAGTCCTGGAATGATCATATCAACGGTAACCACTCTCGTATTAAGTACCTTACGATAGTCTTAACAATACAGCTCGACCTATCTAAAACGAAGAGAAGGTTTTTTCAGAAATTACATTTCATGGTCATAAAGTGGGAGTATGATTCTTAAAACCTGATGGAGATTCTAACAGTGTCCAAAATTCTCAATTCTAGATATATCCTCGATCGAAAAAACAAGTTCGAAAGCCTTTTTTAGGTCTAATAAACTATTTAAAAAAAAAAGATTTTTACCTAATTTTTCTGAATTTTCACTGCAGTGGTGTTCAACGTTGTTGAATAAAAGAGACGCTCAAAGAAAATAATTCTGGTTCCTTGTTGTGATGATACAATAAAACATGATTAAGAATGCCTTTATCGAAATCTCCAATATTACGTTTTACCTGATATTTACGAAATACCTGTGACTCTCAGGGTAATAACCGCCCTTGATGCCTAAAAGGAGGAGCACTAATGCATGAGTTTTGATGGGCACATGCATCCCATCATGTATGTAAGAGGATAGCTTACCTCCACCTACAGAACAAAGTTATCCGAGTCGTGGAGCGAGAGCTGCTCGCTATCGTTTTTTTTATTTTTCCTTTCAACAAACTGCAAACGATAAACCTCTTGGGAGCTCACTCAAATAATCATGCTTTGAAAACTGATCAACAAGTTTCCTTGGATTATTTAACAGACAGCCAGTTTTACTAACCCCAAAGGCAGCTAGACCCAGCCTGGCTTTACAAACCATACGACTCAAAGCAAATCAACTAATAATATTAAATCCTTAAACGTGGTCGCCGAGAGTGCTGTCCCAGAGATGCACCAATACGCTTCCCTCTTTTCCGGTCGCCCTCCACAAATACAAGTTATCAACATAATGCTGTGTTGTCATGGCTACATCCACATAGTCCTATACACTTAGAACATTTCGCAAGTTCATCAAAACAGTTTACTTCTCGATGATAATCACCTTTTATTGTACTTTCGTTACGGTGATTATGTGCAGTAAAACCAGACCTGCACATCCAACTGATGATGTGCTTATTGACAGATCACTTTAGGCGGTGAGATATCTTTTTGGCTCTAGGAACATTGCAATAGGACAAACGGTATACATCAATCTCTATATGCACATTTCAACTACAGTCTGTCCAAGAAGGAATTTGTCACAAACTGCTTCCAGTCATTCAATTCGCGACCAGTTTTTTAAATTACACTCAGTGAGAATTCAAATAACTTTATATGGGTATGGTTAGGGATCGGATAACACGCTTAATTCGGAACTCATCACCAAGATCTCAAGGTGAGTTAATCTGATATTCTATACGCATCTGTTATCTAATGATTTTGCTGCAAAGTTCGCGAACGTGATGTTACAATCTGTGTCTGATATTATTAAAGAGACACAACAATCATGGACACACTGAAGATGGAATTTTCTACATGAAACTTCACGCAATATGTATGTATTGTGTGCAAACAAAATAGACTTGACATTTATTATAATATAGCTTATTTCCTTACAAGGAGTAGGAAAAGAAATATTAACCTACCATACTTATTGATGAAATGTCAACACAAAAGAATACTACTTTGACACTTATGTGTTAGATATTAGAGCCACTTTTGTATGCTATTATAAGATTAATTCGTGGATTCGTTGATCATATCTCTATGTATATGATACAATTTGACATACCAGTAACACCAACCACACAGACCTATATGTATTTGACAATGTGTAAGCATGTTCAAACAATTTTGACTGTGTTTCTGTGTCCAAGTGTCTGTCGTACATCTTCTATGAATTGAATTATAATTATTTAATGCACTTTAGCATTAATGGTTATTTTAAATGACATTAATAGACAATTGGTGGACATGACAATGTGGAACAGGTAAATGTTTTCTCTGACTTACAAAATTGTGAGTAAATGACATGTATATATCATTATTAATGTTCTATTTGACTGAAGTTTGCTATAGTACCTCATTTATTATGTTAAATTGCTTTGAGTTTTTTGTATACATTGGTATTAGCATTTTCATGCTGATTTTCCACACCTTGTGTGTTTTAAATTGCCCTACATTTCGGCACAAAACATAGGTCTTTGCACATGGTCGTAACAACAGTGTGACAGGTGATGTTACCTTTTGCGCACCACAGTGGTGTTTTCTCAATATGGCAATAATGTCCACTGTCGTTGCTCCATTATTGGCCCGAAGGGGGGTAGTAGTTGTTATGTGTAAAATCATAACAGGCTCTATCGCACTCGACAGGGTTTATGTACTCATTTCCTTGTTGATAAGCGTTGCCCAGACTACCCCGGAAGTACATCATATAGTCTGCTGTTTTCGAGCAAACGATCCTTTGCCGGCTTTAGGTCGAAGATTCGATCTTGAAGTCGGCCTCTTTCGCTGTGTATTCTCCGTGTGAATAAAGGGCGTGTTTTGACGAGCTCCAGATAATGTACTCTTGTTACAGAGTTTTTATCATTTATATCAGCTAGGTCGTCCTACATTGGGAGCCCAAGCTTGGTGATATTTAAACGGACAATTCATTGCTGAAAGGAGAGGAATGTGTGTGGAACTATATATTAAATATTTCATCAATATGCCTCTGACATTGTTTCCGTAGTCTACGTGACGATAGACTGATCTTATGGACTGGCTAGAGATTGCCATTGACTGTTTTCATGGATGCCTTCAATTAGGAGCTACGTCGTGTAATAAACTAAATGTTGTCTAAACGTCAACCAGGCATTATGGAGTTGAAGACTAGCCTTACGTTTTGAAGACTGTTTAAAAAGTTGGACTGAAAGGCCTAATGAAAATTATACACTAGACAGGCTGGACACCTAAAATCCAGCTACTGAGGACTCTAAATGAAACTTGGAGAGGGAAGATAGATCTAAACCATCTGTACCATATCAAATTATCCCTCTACAATGTCCTTCGGTCGCGCGAAATTACACATTTAGTAAAAGGTGGACAAATATTGTAATGACATTTAATAATATGTGCCATATTATTGATGTAAAGTTAGAGGGACAGACGATGATTACCAAAAATAAGAATACGAAAATGCTAAAGCAGCGTTCATTTCATTAAAAAAATAAATGGAGATCAAGAGAAAATCAAGTTCAACACAAGAATTAAAGTCTTTAACTCAAATGTCCCGTCAGTCCTGTTATTTTTATTTCTCTCTCCAGTTCTCTTCTCCACGTGTACTTCAGTCTCCTTCTACATCTTTTACCCTGGGGATTTCAGAACAAGAACTTCCTTGTGATACCATAAACAGGTTGGCTCAGTCAATATCATATTCATCGCTAGTCTTCTCATTTCTTAGTTCTCTTCTACTGGCTCTTATCTGGTGTTCTGTTCCTCATCGGTTTCACATTAGCTATCTTGTCATACCATTTCAAACCTTCTGTTCCACGCGAATATCAATTTATGAAAGTCTGTAGCTCCTTGGTTGTTATTTGAGTTATTTGAGTTATTTGAGGTCTACAGAGGACCAAGTCACCTACATTGCACAGGAAATCAAAGATGCTTTCCAAGAAAGAAAGCACACTTTAACAGTCTGGGTAGATATGGAGAAAGCATTTGATAAAGTTTGGAAAGATGGGCTAAGAGTTAAAATGCTTAAATATGGAGTCTGTGGAAGAATGTATAACTGGATCAGCATCTATCTAACAAACAGAACAGCTAGAGTGCAGGTGCACGGACAGTTAAGCAAAAAGACTACAATGGAACATGGAGTTCCACAGGGTGGGGTCCTTTCCCCAACACTCTTCCTCATATATATAAATGATATAACAGAAAACATCCACAAGAATGTCCACAACTCCTTCTACGCTGATGACCTGGCCATGTGGACTTCAGAACAATACATCACCACAGCAAGAGTGCGCATGCAGGATTCACTGCTAGCCCTTGAAAGTTGGTCCAAAAAGTGGTTGCTCAAAATAAATGAACAAAAAATACACACACTATTTTTACCTTGTCAAATAAACCACAGCAAGCAAAGCTGCAACTAAATGGGCAGGCAGTACGAGAAGATGAAACACCAACATACTTGGGAATCATACTAGACCGCCGAATGACATGGAAATCAAGATTAACAAAATACAGCTAAGGGCAAAACTTCGCATGGCCATCATGAAAAAGTTAGCAGGTACCACATGGGGTGCTGATGAGAATATCCTTAAAAAGCTGTACACAGGCAGAGTCAGACCTGCTATGGAATATGACATCACAGCTTGGTCGACGGCAGCAAAGTCAAATTTTGACAGAGTAAACAGACTCCAAAACCAAGCAGCACGTATTATAACAGGGGCCCTAAAGTCTACACAAATCAACCATATGGAAAACATCACAGGGTTACAGTCAACGGAGGATAGACGTGACAGCAGAGTCTTAAAACAAGCTGAAAAATTTAAGAGGCTCGAAGGACACCCCATGTACCAAAGAATGAATAGGCTAGGAAGAGGCAGGCTCAAGCGAACTAACTTTGTCGCCCAAGCAAAAGAAAAAAATTAACAATAATACCATACTAGCAAGCTCAGTTGCAAAGAAAATCCCAACAAGCTCAACTATCCCACTGTGGAAAATAAGATGCTTTCCTAAGTGAAAATCTGATATTCCAGGCAATGAAGGGAAAGGAACACAGACAGAAACACAAAGAAAGAGTATAGCAACCAAATATATTGACCAAACATTTCCAGCAAAGCTTTGGACACATGCATATACTGATGGTTCGGCAACAAATGCAGTTGAAAATGGGGGTGCCGGCATCCTCATAAAATTAAAGAATAGAATTCACTCTATGGCAATTGCCACTGGAAAATACTGCAACAACTTCTGTGCTGAAACAGAAGCCCTGAAACAGGCAGCTGAAACTCTTATTGAATGCAAAGCACAGGCAGAAAAACAGATAGTAATCTTTTCAGATGCCCTCTCAATAATATCAGCGCTGAAGAGCCACCAAACTAAAGGATTGAAAGATCTGTTAATCTCCCTTGAAAGACTAGCCGAATGCTTCAAGAAGTGCACTATCCAGTGGATACCAGCCCATTGCAACATACCAGGAAATGATGAAGCATATAGACTTCCTAAGGAAGGAGGTGCCTTACAACAAAATGATGTAGAGACAACTTACGCAACGGAAAAGACTACTATAAAGGCTACATTCAAGTCCAAATGGGAAAGAGAGCACCCGGGACATTTGAAAAATGATGCATATCATCAACTATCCAGAAAAGAACAGGTCATCATTTTTCGGCTACGCACTGGTCACAACAGATTGAGATACCATCTGTACCACAAATACAAAATTGGTGCAACAGATCTCTGCACCGGCGGTACCAGCCCCAATGACAGTCGAATACCTGCTGCAATACTGCCCAACCTACAGAAATGAACGGAGTAGCATATGGCAACAACCCACTTCTGTCAACGAAAAACTGTTTGGAGATGTTGGGAGCCTTGGGTTGACTACTGCCTTATTAGAGTCATAAATGTGGAAGTCTGAAGGCGAACGAGGAAGAAGAGGGAGAATTTGAGTTGTTTTTTATATTTTTTGTTCGTCAACACTAAATATGTATTGACGTCATTCTGAATTAAAATTGTTATAATGAGTTATTATTTTGGTCAGCAAAAAACGTAATGAGGGTGTCCTGAAAAAAGCCAATACGAATTAGTCGCGTGAAAAGGACGCCATCCAATAATGAGTAGCAAAAACAACTTAAATATATCGTGACAATGGGAATGATTGAAGAAAACAGAGAATGAAGAGAACAATGAGAGATAAGACTGTACAGTTTGACATCATAGCATGGGAAGAAGTCAACAACAGAACTGACAAACAGTCCTGAAGAGAAGACGATTTTTTTGGAAAAAATGATCCTCCATGTCGCCTGCCTTGGTACTATGTCGTTACTAAAGTTTAAATTTTAGCGTGCAATAAAATAAAACAAATAAGAACATATAATGCAATGTCTATAATGCAATGCTTACCTATTTAACAGTTAGCATAGGCACAAAAGGAAAAAAAACAGAAACGAGTAATTGAAAAAACGTCCAAACTAAAAATCGTCTTACTTCATGTTTGGCAGAGTAGTATGGTGGTATCCGGTGTCTTTCATGCGACATTTGATACTGGCAACTTAACAAGCATGCACGCAAAATGTGCTAAGCACTCTTGTGTATTTTGTACGTTTGACTTTTAGAGGCGTTTTCTGTCCGTGCGGTCCGCTGCTTTTAAGCCAATATATGAACTCTTTACAATCATTAACATTTCTTCCCTGCCAAAGTAGACGTGTAGGTCACCGGGGGTCTGTAAAGAGACTGAAGTAAGAATAAGACATCTGCACCCTCAGGCATGCCGTGGAAGGTCAATGGTATTGTACATTGAGCTGACAACTTCATCACGTTAAACAAATTACTACATAAAAAACCACGGCTGCAAGAGCACGTGTGACCGCGTGATTGATAAATTGATGGAAACACAATTACAATAATATAACATAATAATAATGTCAGTCAGCCGCCCGATAACTTGTGACAATGGTAATGTATTAACAGAATTAATTATATGAATTATTATTTAATAAATACACGACTGAAAGGACTGAAATTATACCAGAGCCAGTGTCACACATATAAAACATACTAGGAACTAAAATCATAACGTCAGACTTCTAAAACATAACACGCACATTATTCATATCATTCTGAAATAACAAAAATATATCTTACCCGCTATTTTAATGACACGTATGTTTTATATGTCAACAATTTTATATAATATATATATATAGTATTAATATATATATATATATATATATATATATACTATATATATATATATATATACTATATAATATAAAAATAATAATATATCACTAACATAATTACTGATGTATGTTTACGTCGGTCAGTCTCCCTCAAAATAGTAAACTCGCGCTAAAAAAAAGTGCGCAACACACGGGTGTGCAACTTGCGCGGCGTGGGTGTTATATATAACACAAATAATAATAATAATAAATTCTTTAAGCGCCAAACACGGCGCATAAGGCAGAAACCAGTGCTCTCCAGGTTGTTCGTTGTGACGCCACTCCTCTTAGCTCTTGCACATTATTTAGGCCCAACGTTCTTCCTTCTCTTATTATTGTTCTTCTGAGTGTTTCTTTTGGTCTTCCTTTTTTCCTCTTACCCTCAGCAACCCAAGTGAGCGCCTGTAGTGGTATTCTGTTGTTTTGCATTCGTAGGACATGACCGATATATGACCATCGTCTTTTCCTTATATAGTCGGAGACATATTTCTGCCTAGAAGTCCTTCTCTTATTTGTCGATTAGTCTTGAATTCTTTCCAACTGATGTTCATGAGTTTTCTAAGACATTTGTTCTCGAATGTATTCAGCTTGTTCTCCAATGAATTTGTTATTTTCCAACTCTCACAGCCGTATGTTAACACTGAGATAACATTTGAATTAAACAGACGAAGCTTCGTATGTATATTCAATGATCGTAATTTCCAAATGTTAGATAATCTATTGAAGGCGCTAGCTGCCAAAGCAATTCTAGTATGGATTTATCTTGTTGTGTCACCATCCTGAGTCATTTTACTGCCTAAATAATTGAAACTTTCAACTTTCTGTAGTTTTTCCCCGTTCAAGATGATATCAAACAAATACTTTGGTTTTATTTTATTTTATCTTTTATTTTTTTTTTAATTCTTTCACGAAATAAGTAGCGCTCGACAAAGAACAAGTCCGTAAAAATTGGTGTGCATGAGCAAATAACATACCAAAGTGAATTGTATTTGAACGATTTGACACATAATGATCAAGATGATAAGATGGCTGCCCATTTTTGTTAAAACCACTTTATTATCATGTAGCGGTAGCATAGTGGGTTAGTGCACTGGCTCCTAGCTCAGTGGTCTATGGTTCGATCCCTAGATGAGGTGGGATTTTTTTAGGCCGCAAACGGCTCCTGGGTCGACCCAGCCCCAACTGGGTAAAAGAGCAACTCTGGGAAGGTTAAGGCGGCAGGCATGATGCTGACCACATCACCCCTAGTGTGCCGATGGTCAAGAAAATATGGGCCTAACACCATATTCCAGATATGACTCAATGGGCGTGTAACGGGATCCTTTACCTTTAACGTTTACCTTACTTATTATCAGGAACACTTCTTGAAAACAATCCATTGCACTTTCACATGAAATGTTGTCATCAAAGAACTTTTAAATTAAATTTAAGATAACATAATTCTCGCCGTGTGTACGTTGGTCACAGCTGAGGAATGCAACCGTATTGAAAAATTGTATTGTTTCCATTATATATACTCTCCCAAAAATAGTTACAATAAACATAGAAAAGCGTTCAAATGACGGTGTTCATGAACAGTTTGATTACACTGTATAATGGAAAGAAAAAAAAAACACTCTAAGAATGTACTTCTATCTTCTCATCCGGGAACGGAAACAGCACACTATAATTAAAAACCCGTCAAGTTTGACGGGTTATTGCTAGTGAAGTAAGAATTGGAGGAACAGACGGTGATATCAAAATAAAGATGCCAAAGGCAAGAAAAGCTTTCATTGCAATTGGAAATATACGGAAATCGCAAGAAATCAAGTCTAACACAAAAAATAACATTCTCCAACTCAAATGTCGAGTCGATCATATTGCGTGGCTGTTGTAGCGAAATTTGGTTCTTCTTGCTCTTTGTTGTTGTGGAAAAGAAAATGCGTAGCTGCGACAACCCACACAGCGCAAGGTCAGCGCGGCGGTCTTTCTTTGAAGTTTGAAGACGGGAAATGTGAATTACGGTTAAAGCCATACACAATATTACTGAAGAATGAGGAAATAGCTATATAGGAATGTATGGCGGACTTTAAAAGTTTGCATTTACTGGACATTAAATTATTCACTACAAGAGAACGCCTGGTTGGAATACAATTAAATAAAAATAATTCAACAAAGGACATAGACTAGGAATTATATCCAAAAGGATAATATTCAAATATAAATAGTTTTAAAGATAATTAATATTTTTCACCTTCATCACATCTGCTTAAAGTTAGCTAATAATCTTTAAACATTTATTATAACTACAGGCCTAAACGGATTTAAATATAAATTGGATAGAATGAAAGCCTCATATGGGGAAAAGGAAATGATACCTAGGAAGGAAGGAAGGAAGGATATAAGTGTGTAGTGAACAGAACAGAAAACAAGTACAGGAAAAACACAGATTGCTTCAAATTGACTCAAATCAGGAGATGAAACGAAAATCTTTTGGGGAATTTAGGAGGTGCTTTCTCGGACGGGCGAGAGACTGAAATATAATGACAAAGCGGCGCATTGGAAAACACACACACCAGATCCAGAAGCCAGAGTGAGAAACGGGAAGACAGTATCTGCAAGAAAAGTTATTTTTTCACGCTGCATGCAGGGCAGATTAACTTCAACCAAAACAGTCTCACCGTGAGCTTATAAATCCTAAGAGGGTGTGTAAGTTTATTAAAAATATATGTATTACTAATATCATTTTATTTCAGATTTTATTTCTGATTTATTGTAGCAGATATAATAAAAAAGGGAATGACGCTAACCAGAGATAACCTTCACCGGCATTGTCAGGAAGCATAACCATTAATTGGTTAACCACATATATCAGGGCTAGTTCTTGCCTGGAAGCTTACGACATACCAGCAAGTACATAAGTGACTTGACATCCATAAGTGGAAGGCAAAGGTTATATCGTACCCATGTATCATAACATGTGATTTATTCATGTATATTGTTAATTCTGCACAGTATACATTATCTTATCATGCTATCTCTGTAACATACTACCATGATTCATTCATTTATATACAAACACTGAAGACATGGTCGCATCATGAACAGCAGTGGGTGGTGAGATTGTTGGAACAACATGGCCACCTATTACCTTTTGTTCCAGGTTTTATGATCAATGTTTATGATCATTCCTGATCGAGAAACTAAAGACTTGAAGAAGTTGATCCAGCTCACTGAAGCCTAGAGGTCAACCATCTTCAAACACCTTAGTCCCCCGTAGTTTATAGGGCGGGCATGAAGGAGCCAGATCCAAACGTCCAGAAATGTGTATCAGGAAGGAAGCAGTGGTGGGTAATAACATAAGACGAACGGACATGTGTATATCCATCCACCAACGATACTTGTGAAGGTTTCTAAAACCACTGTTTACATGAACCCAAGTAGAGCGGTCCCAACTAAGATGGCAAATTGATCTCATCCATCATCTCATAATGGGAGAAAATCGGCTACTTCACTACAGGTGGAAAACGAGCCAAGGATCCAGACCCCGAGGACGACCCAGAGTCCGCTGGAGGACGGCAGGACAGTCTTCGAAGTGACCGCAAACTAGAATGATTAGCCAGTATGCCCGAGGAAGACAGCCCCTCATGTGTACTTCATATTCGCTACAAAACCTCTACAGACATCGAGACGTCATTCCAGCCCAAAATGGACACGAGCCTCATAAGTAAGCAAGGTTTATAGGGTGTCCTTCCTGATCTGGAAAGTCTTTATAGAGGAACACTCAGACCCGTCGAGGTCTGAGGAAACTAATGAGCAAAAATCTGGAACGGACACAGCATGTCTTTGGTACTGGGAGGTACCAATCCACTCAACAAGTGGTGTGACCACAACACGTCAGTTAATGATTGTGACAACTAGATGGTCGATATATGTGACGGCTTTTTTTTATAAGTTCAGTGGAAGATAAATCCAAGACTTTTTAGCTGTGTTTATTTGATTTGTAACTGTAAATAATCATACATTTTTTTACCATCTTACAACAACCATTTCTCATTACAAGAATATATAGATGTACATAATAAATTGGATAATTGTACTCATTTGACTTGTTAAATTTTTAACTGTTAAAATTTTGAGTTACCTTTTCAAATTTAATTATATTATATCACATAGGGTTACGATAGCGAAAGTAGCAACGTATCTATTCTGAAGCCTAATCTATTGTCCAGCTCAGAGTATTCACAGCTGCATAACTCACTTGTGATGACCAGTGTACTTCTCGGCGCTGTAACTTCATACTTTCTGGAGAAGAGATTCTAACTTCATGCTCTACCACTATTATCATAATAGAAAACGTTTTCGCTACACTGGGTGCTCTTTCGCGGATATTTTTTTTTTTAATACCTGAGACCACTAATCTCTTATTTAGGTCATTACTTCTATCTTGAGCCACGACATAGTTTGTAAAAAAATAGTTTTTTTTTGAAAAAATATCTAAAACTTGGAAATTTTTTCGTATAATAGATAGTACCATTGAGTACGAAGTAAATAGGAAACGCTCACAAGGTTTTTTAAGGAGTTTGTCTTGTTACAAGTAGTAATAAAATTGATTTTAATTAAGTTAGATTGGTTATGAAGATAAAATTATACATCCTCAGGTAAGTAAGCATCATGGCTGGCTGATTTGGTGAAGTTTCGATCTGCATAATCATCAGCAGGAAAAAAAGGATGTAGGATTGACAGGTTTGATGCTCTTATCCAGTATGTCACAAAGGAAGAGGACAAACATATGACAGAAATGGAAAGAAAAACTACAAGCAGAGAGAGAAGTGCCAAAAGCTTAGAAGCATGAAAAGAGAAAGCCGAAAAAGAATGGAAAGCAGAGAGAGAAAGCTCCAAAATCTAGAAAGCAGAGAGAAGTAAGATCAAAAGATGGAGATCCTAGTTAGAGAGAAGACAAAAGACTTGGTAAAGAAAAAAGATAAGAAGAGACTAAAGTATTGTAGAGCAGAAGCTGAAGAGGAGAAAGAAGAGTTACACAGAGAGCTCATTTAGTTAAGTTGTTAAAGAGGAACTATGAACTCCAGGGAGCAGCCTAGCATTCAAGGTGCAGTAGCTCACCTCACTCTGAGAGTAGCTCTAACCAGAGCACGGGCAAATGGAGCCATGATTTCCACCTGGAAGCCATTTATTGAAAAGGAGGACGCCATTGAGTCCTAACTCTGGATAGATATAGAAAAGACTGGGCCATCTACCTATGGATTGGGAAAAGAAAAAATGGGAGCCTTAAATCTATCCTCAGGGGTTTGAGGGATAGTCCTTCATATGATGTTTACTATCTAAGGAGGAGGACTCTCAAAGAAGACCAAAGATAATGAAGTGCATAGTAAGATACAAGCGATTAGAGACTGGGTCATGTTAAGAAAAGAATTCTGAATCTTATAGAAAAGATTCCGAACTGCAAGCAGACTTCCCAGGAGAAAACTATCACCAGTTTTCTGCCAGATTGGAAACTTATCTAGACCAAAATGGATAAAAGCTTTAGGAAAATGTCAGATATAACCCAACAAATGCCGCATGATGGAACAACTGAGAGTTTCCATGCCTCAAGAAATGAGAAAATTTCTTATGGAGCAAGGAGCAGAGAGATTGGAAGATATTTTCTAACCATGGCTGAAAGATATCAAGCAGCTCAGTCAGAAAGTGTCAGGAAATAATAAGAAGCCAGGGTGAGAACTTCAAAACCTTCACAAAACCTTTACCCAACTATGAACACAGGGACCAATACCCAACAAGAACAAACACAGAACTGATTATAAAGACAAAAACCCTCTAGGATCAAGATAATAGACCTTACAAGAAAGGAAGAACAGTGGTGTAAATCTTGCCAAATGAGGTAACCACAAACTGCCAGAATGCAGACGGAAAAACCCCTCCTTAATCCATCGCTGCCTGTCTATACAAACAGCGGAACAAAGGGAAGGAAGGAACTGGCAGTTAGTCAGAATGACCTCCATCACACCCCCTGATCTGTGAGGAAGTGACATGTAATGGCATTACCAAAAATTCAGTGCTTTATATGATTCCTTGATTGGAATTCGACTCAAGTCGTGAGTGCGAACCCTAGTGCACCCTAGATCAACTTACCACAGAAACAGTGGACATACAAGTGCAATGCATGGGGACCGTCACACATGGAACACTTCCCATAGCAAGGATCAACGTGAGAACTCGCTATGTGAAGGAGTGGATAAGAGCAGCTATGAGTGATGATCCTATATACCCGCTGTAATAGGATGTAAATATGTCTTTTTTGGGTGACCCAATAAACCTGTTGTCATGGCAGCAAAACCATACCAGGTCCCAGCAAACCAAAAAGGAGGAGGGAAATCCAATCAAACATTCATCCTATAAAGATGAAAAAGGCTCAAACAGCAGACAGCGCACATTGAAGCCTTGTTTTGGCAAATTGCCAAAGCGCCATAAACCCTCCAGAGAAAGGAGTTACTTCTACATAGAAAATGGCCTACTCTACAGACAAGCTGGAAAAGGGACCTAAAGGGCATGGACAGCTGGTAGTGCCAAAATTCTACAGGGAGGGAAATTATGGGAGCAAGAGCATGCTACTCATCAGGCAGGGGTCACAGAAGAAAAGGGGCCACTTGTCGAAAGATAGCATTGCGATATTACTCTGGCCCAGGAATAATTGAAGACATAAGTTGGTATGTGAAATCCTGTTCAGAATGTAACCAGGTAAACCTCAATTCAGGGAAGTGTAGACCACGTTTACAGGACCTAGGGAAGCATTGTTGCGACGTAGGCCCACTAAGAAAACTCACAAGAGAAAAACAACAGGTAGATGCTTGGTAATAAGGAGAAAACAATATCACAACAAGTCTACTGTTACACCAGTAAACCATGGCAACTCTCCGTATTGTACAGAAGAGGACGTAAAACAATCCCACCCCCCGACTAGATATTTGTCGGAGCACCATGGCCTGGATCATCTGGAACCATTTGTTAGTCAGCAACCAGTATTAAAAAAGCTGTGCAAACAAACCAGAACCATAGGAGGTAGGAACCAGGGCTGTACCACACAATTGATGGAGACAGGCCCCACTTCGGTATACTGCCCCTTACAATAGAAATAGGTGTGGGTCCGGCAACGTGGTTGTTTCGCCGTCCCCATACACGGTCCACTGGAAGCATTGTTGCGGACATGGACTGAACAATAAAAGCATAGGCACTCAAGGACGAGATTGACTATGTCTTAAAAGAGAAAATTATTTCAAAGTCTGAATCTCCCTACAGCTCAAGTGTGGTGCTATTAAGGAAGCCTAGTGTGAACACAGGTTATGCATTGATTATAGGAAACTAAACGCTATCACTGAATCTCAGGTAGACACATTACCTGACACCAATCAGTTGTATGCTACATTGAGTAAGGCTCGGTATTTTTCAAAAGTAGATCTAAGCAAGGGATACTACCAAATACTAGTAAAACCAGAAGTTAGGAAACTGTTAGCCTTTAGTACACTACACCGATTTGACATTACGAGTTCAATGTAACATCCCCTTTGTTGAAAAAGAATGCTCCAAGTAATCTGCACCAGAATCGATGAGGAAATTGTTGGAAACCATTCACAAACTCCTCATATCACCCAACTTCCATGGACGATATTCGATTGCTACCACTACTTCGAGGAACACGTAAGTAGCACTCTCCATGTTGTTGGAGTGAGACTGGAGAGAAAAACGGGATTGATAGCACGTGCCAACTAAGTGTATCACAATTGGATGTGAAGAGACATTGGAGTTTTAGGTCACACTCTCTTCTACAGGGCAAATGTCTTCCGACCGCCAAAGAAAGTAGAGAATATGAGAAAAGCAACAAAAAAACCAGACCACAAACAAAGAAGAGATGTTAAGATCCTTGTGTCACTGTGCGGGTTTTTTAAAAAAATATAAAACCCCCATTTTAACTCATTGTGCGCGCCATTAAACCGACTTAACCAAAAAAAGGGCAGCCGGATAAAAATACAATGGACTGCGGAGTGTGACAGGCTTTATACAGAGTTGAAAAATAAGCTGACAAAATAAAATGGATGGGGGGGGGGGGGGGGGGGG
>JAMPIV010021649.1:0-70000 GCA_024509875.1 Oreohelix idahoensis
TATGGCATATTGCCTTTTGCCACCTTCAATGGTGGGGCGTTGTTGTTTTCTGCACCTAGGTGCCTCATGGTTCGGAGGTGACCAGGTTGCCTTGTCGGATCGGTAGTGTGGGGGATTGTGCGTAAAATATCTATTGCTGCTACATTGGTTCGCCCATTATGCATCATTTTTTGCCATCGTGGCATTGGTCAAGCAAATCACAGACATGGACAGAAAGCTATGTATCAGCTGACAGGGTCCTAGGTCCTTAGGACAGGGACATGGGTTCCTCTGAGATAAACCTTTCAAGACATATCTGACATAGGTAACCCAACTCTTGGGAATAGGGGACGAGCAATTCTTAGTGGGGGAAAGAATCAGCAAGACAGACTGGCTGCATTGGGTCTTCTTTTTTTTTTGTGACCTAAATGACACATCTACCCATGGTCGGATGGGTAAGCGTTCAAATTGCTTGACCTTCTTTGCAAACAACTTGACTTGGTGGTCAAGCAATCCCCATGGAAAGCGCTGGAAGCATTCAGCACAGATCGTTTGGGCACACCTGGGAACAAGCTCTTTCAGCAGTCCTGCGATCAAGCAATGAACGCCCCCATATATATTGGAAGCGGCATCAGCAAGCCATATATCCAGCTAAGCTGGACAGGAGCAGGGCAGGACTGGCCGGGGTTAGCCATCACTTTTGCCTTGGTGGGGTTGGACTGGTATTGGAAGCATAAATAATCCGAAGCATCAGCAGGGGACAGAGGGGAGCATGGACATTTGTCCAATGGTAAGCCTCACTCGGTGTTGTGCCACAATGTTTTGAGGTTGCCATGGTGGATACGGACTGCATTCCTATCAAGCCAAGCTTAAGAGATTTTGTTGCCATCATAATATGGTATGGGAAGCATCATCAGCAGGACAGGGGGGGGGCGGTCCTTGTTGCGTGATAAATTCTCGCAACATCGTTTTATTTCAATATCTATTTTATAACGCAAGGGCAACAACTGCTTGAAATCTATAGTCACTTTTCTCGGTAAGCATTTGTCTTCTCGCGTTGGTATCGAATGCAGTTAAGTTTGAGCTGTGGTCATTTTGCGCTGGACTGCGCATGACTTGTCTTGTTGTTTGGTCGATCGGTTTCCGCCCACCCCTAGTGGAGTGAGCGATTTGGAATGGCGAAAGAGATGCCTCGTTGAAGAGGGGATCTCCGCTATTTTTTGTTCTGTCAGGGATGTGTAGTCCTCTTAATGGATATTTCGTTTATTCGAGATAATACCTCTAGTGTTTCCCACATGTCGGGAGGCGTGATATTTCTGTGTATTTCATGAAAGCAAGGTAAATTGACTCTTTCATTAACTCTAGTGATTTTGGGTCGTGAGCGATTTCGATTCATAGCCTGTCTCCGAAAGTCGTCGTCACGAGATGTTCTTTCCCAGCTCACATTGTCGCTGCAATTGTACTGCATCGGTTGATGCATATACCAAGGACCATTACTTGCTACTTTGTTAAAATGAACTAGGTTTAGAAAAACCTTTATTATTTCTAGAGGGATAATTTTTGCTTACTTTATTAATCTTAGTTATACAATGAAACTTCTACCGTCTATTGCTGTATTGAATGTTGCTGTGATAATGACTGTTTGATGTGCCTACACATTTGCGTAACCATTTTGTCACTGTGGCGTCCACAATAAATAATGAAGAAAACCGTCAACGGCTGTTTCAAGACTCATTGACTTTATACGTCGTGAGTTTACTGACGTCCTATGTGGATTGCCCTGTTATTGTTGCATGAACATTGTTTTGACTGAACACATCTACACACTACACAAAACCAGACATGCGGATACCATCCATCATCATATGGCATCACGCATCATTTGGTGGCCATAAGCTGGTTTGATTCTGGTACTAGCAAACACGGGGTCCCTTACCCACTTCATTTTCAACAAGAATTCATCAGCATCCTTCAAGAAATTAACATTCTTCAATACAGTCAACATCTTCAAAATTTTCAAAGTACTCGGCGTTGCCCGGTAAAAGTCAAAATTTCAATTTTTTGACGGAAACAAGAATTTGACAGTACCCGGCGTTGTTACATGTTGCCGGATAACTCGGACTGCTGTTATCTTTTACGCAAGTCAAGCAAGTTGCTGCTGTCAAGGTTCCAGTGCTGTCGTTTTTTGAGAAGGTCAAGTGCCGGTTGAAACGGGTTGTTTTCTGAAGAAGGCCAAGTACCGATTTCCATCAACTTACTTTTGGATTAGAAGGTCAAGTGCCGAAACAACTCAACACACAGTATTTCAGAAGCTCTTGTACCATCGTGTTAGCAGTGGAAGCAGTTCAGATGTGCCATCATCGTTGGAGCTTCGCTCTTTAGGACGTTGATTGACATCCGTTTTTCTGCTGTTCTACGATTGGAAGCCTATAAGTTAAGTGGCCTGTTTGTATGTAAACTGTGCCCTTGTACTTCTGCTGAGTCTTCTGTGTATCATCTCATTCTATATGTTATATGTTTATATGTTATTCGTATATTTATATGTTTATATTTCAGCGGGTTCTCGGTTGGGTGGTGTCTCCGGTAGATTATGCCACGTCATAGAGGTCGTCTATTGTGAGCGTTTTCTGTAGGGTTTGCAAATTTCCGATACTGGAATTTGCTAAGCGACTTCTGTTGCTATTTATGTTAGCTGTGATGACATGTTTTAATATTGTTTTCGTTATTATTTCGCATTCTTTAGTTTTGTTTTGATTTGTTTGTATTTGTTAGTCTACTCTTGTCTATAATTTAGTTTCATACAACATTTTTGTTTATACACTGTGGTGTCATGTATTTTGTTTAATTCTATCGCAGATATCGTCACATTTTTTGTGATATTTCATTAATTTCTGCTTTATTTTTAGTTGATTTCTGCGAAAGTTTTTGTATTGTTGCTGATCTTTGTTATTGTTTACATTGTTATTGTTTACATTGGTTGTATTGTTTACATTTTCAATGTTTACATTCTGCATGTGTTTACATAGTCATTGTTTACAGTTATAGTAATTAGTTAATGGGCTATGCTAATGCACTGTTACTACTACACTGATGATAAATGAATGATGAATAGTGTCGTGCACTATTGAATGAGAAGTGCACTTATGATCAAGAATTGAGTGCTGATATTTCATATACAAGTTCTTTGATTGGAGACTTGTTTCCCACAGAGACTGGGATAATATAAGGTGATGTGAATATACAAGTGCTTAATTAAGACTTGTTACACTTAGGTTTGAAATAAATTAGTTAATTATTTCAGGTTTTGGACTCATATGTTAGACAACATGTCTACATTTGAGCACTTTATTGAGCAGGGTAAATTGCTTGGGAAGACTGGTGATAAGTTAGAAGAATTTGCAACTGCTCGATATGATAAAGCAATGGAAGCTGAACAAAAGAAACTGCAGATGCAGGTGGATGAAAAGAGATTCCAAATGGAAATGGAAAAACAAAAAAGGGAATCAGAAGCTGAGGAGAGAAAACTCCAGCTACAGCTAGAGGCTGAGAATAAAAGACTTGAAAAAGAAGCTGAGAATAAAAGACTTGAAAAAGAAGCTGAAAATAAAAGACTTGAAAAAGAAGCTGAAAATGAAAGACTTCAAATGCAGGCTGAGGAAAGAAGATTACAGAGAGAGTCTGATGAGAGGAAAGCAAAAATGGAACATGAAGAAAAACTCTTAGCTTTAGAGTTGGAGAAATTGAAATTGACGAGCATGAGTAATGGTAATGATTCAAACAAGGGTTCATCTTCTGGGAAGGCTAATAATGATACTTTTAAGATTAAGTTACCAACATTTAGTCCTTCCAGTGATGACATAATGTTCTATCTGGACAGATTTGAACAAGCATGTACAGCTCATAACATAGACAAAGCAAAATATGTTTATCAGTTATCAGGGATACTGACAGGTAAAGCTCTAAGTATATTAAATATGGTGGATGAACCTGACAAGAACAATTATGAGGTTGTCAGGGCCGCTTTGTTAAAGAAATATCAGCTTAACGAAGACGGCTATCGTCTACAATTTAAAAACATGTTACCTGAAAATGGAGTTGAATTCTCCGAGTTTATTGCAAGAATACGCATTACTTTCTCACGATGGGTTGAACTATCTAAGACGGAAAAAACTTATGAAGGACTTATGGACTTAATACTTAGAGACAAAGTCATGTCGTCTGTCAATGAGTCTTTCCTTGCTTTCCTTCATGAACGTAAACCTAAAACAATAAAAGAAATGGAAGATTTCTGTTGCCAATACGTAACTGCGCACCCACACATAACCATGGGTAACTCTAAGGTGAAAGAAGGTTTACCAGTTGCTTCGGCAGCTCCGTATGGTCAAAACTTTGCTCGTAGATCCCAACAAAATTTTGATAGAAAGGGCAGCGGTAATTTCTGTCAAAATCATGGAAATCAATTTCATGGTGATTCTTCTTCGAAGAATTGGAGACAACCTGATAGTACTCGTTACTATCACCCTAATAATTATAAGCATTTCAAAAGAGGATATGGTAATAGAGGTTATTCCTGCCGAAGACCTCAAAACCAAACAAATAGATGTTCGCATCAATGTGAACATGATAGTAATCGTGGAAACTGGAATTCGAACCAGGATAACAATTACAATAGAGACAATAATAACTGCAGAGATAATAATAACTCTGATAACTTCAGAGGTAATAATAGTCGGGGTAGATCTCAACACAAAAAAAAAAGAGATATCAGCAGGCTAATGCTGTACAACAGGAAACTGAGGGAGCCTGTAATCATGTTGTTGATAGTAAAAACTTTGACGCTGTCACTGGTTCTGCTTTTGACTTTGAGAGCAAACAAATGCCCCCAATGCAGTACTTTATTCGAACCGGGTACCATAACTACTTTGAGTTGTGGTCACCCACTTCCCGCTCTTCCTGCTGCTGTTGCGCATGACGGGAGGGGTTCTTTAATTCTACATAAGGGTCCTGTTAATGATACTCCGGTCTCACTACTTTTCGATTCCGGATGCACCACTATTGGTGTTAGACAATCGCTTGTAGATCCATCTTGTGCTACAGGAAGGGTTATTAAATGTGTCACATTTGGCGGCACTCTAGAAAAATATCCTACTGCTGTAATTCGCATTGCCACTCCTTTCTTTACTGGAGATGTGCATGCTTGTCTCTTACCTAATCCTATTGCGGACCTTATTATTGGTCGTATTCACGGAGTTAGGGAGTGTACCCCACAGCAGATTGCTGCTGGGGAAGATAATAACATGCAAGCTACAAATGCAGTAGTTACAAGAGCACAAGCTCTACAAACACCCGAAACTTCACTGAATAGTGATAATGAAGTTGATAGCCAAGATAGTCACTTAGTAATCACTCGTGACTCTTTCATAAAATTGCAAGAAGAAGATCCTTCTTTAAAAAAATTCTTCGTTCTTGCGAAGAAAGGTGATCCGAATCAGGATACAAATAGAAAATCTTGGATTGCAATGAGAAACGGCGTACTTGTACGTATGGTACAAGATTCGGCTACGTCGGCACATTCGCAAATTCTTGTTCCCAAGAGCATGAGAGTCCAAATATTGCAACATGCTCATGACTCGCAATGTGCTGGACATATGGGTTTTGCCCGTACGAAGTCGAGAGTCCTTGCGGCTTTCTTTTGGCCTTTTGTCAATAAGGACATTCGTATTTACTGCCGATCATGCAAGGTATGTCAGGAGGTCAAATCTAGAGGACCACGACATGCTGCGCCTATCCAGGCTCCTGACATTCCTATTCGGCCGTTTCAGAAAATGGCCATAGATATTATTGGCCCTTTTAAGGTCAAGTGGGAGCCGCGCTAGCGTAGTGGTTACAACACCGCTCTGGCGACCGGGTGATACAGGATCAAACCCGGGCGACGGCATTTGAGGATTTTTCGTCGACCGGGATTTGGACTGGATTAACTCGAGACCTGGCGAGGACATTTGAAGGAGTGTCGTCGACCAGGGACTGGCGGCTCCTGAGCCGACCCAGCTGCAATGGGTACCTCCGAAATCGGCGAGTATTTGCCTGAATGGCGAGGGACACCTGTCTCTGTACAAGAAATAAAGGGATACTCACGTAAAATCAATGTCAGGTTAGACATAAAATAATAACCTGAGATTTCGCCTCGAGTATTAGCGGGCGAACGAAAAAAAAAAAAAAAAAAAAAAAAAAAAAAAGGTCAAGTCGGCCAGAGGACATCAGTTTATCCTTACATGTGTCGATATGTGCACACGTTGGCCAGAGGCTATTCCTCTTAAGAGCATATCTACTACAGATATCGCAGATGCTCTTTGGTTGATATTTTCTCGCTTGGGGTTCCCCAGAGAAATATTGTCAGACCATGGCACTCAACTCATATCTGACACTATGTCACAGGTAATGTCTACCTTACATATTGAACGATCTCTCAGTAGTATCTACCATCCTATGTCTAATGGGTTAGTTGAGCGTCTGAATAGAACGCTCAAGACTTTGCTTGGTAAGATAACTGAAGATCATCCTCAAGATTGGGACAGGGTTTTACCCGCGGCTCTCTTTGCCTATAGAGAAGTCCCTAATGAACACACAGGATTTTCTCCCTTCGAACTTGTCTTTGGCGCGCGTCCACGCGGCCCTATGTCTTTATTACACGATCTCATCACTGCCGATGATATTAGCGATGAAACTCAATCCTCATATGAGTATGTCATTGCTCTTAGACAAAAGATCATTGAGGCATGTAAGCTAGCAACTGCTTCATCAGAAATTGCTAAAGAGAAGGCAAGACAGTTTGCTAACAAGAATAGATGTCTACGACAACTTTGTCCAGGTGACAAAGCATTCGTCCTACTCCCCAGTAGGGAAAATAGACTTCTTATTGCATGGAAAGGTCCGTATGCAATAGTCTCTCGGATTTCCGATGTTGACTATGTGGTCGATATTGATGGAAAGCATAAAACTTTCCACATAAACATGCTTTCGGAATTTCACGAACGTCCGGACTATTTGCTGCCTATTTTCCAGGCAACGGATGATGCTCCTGCACCTCACGGTCATTATTCATCCCTGTCTGTCATTCAGGATGAGGAAGCTACCTTCTCTGATGTCAACCTTCCCCTTCCAGTGGTTCCATTACATTCTACGGAATCTTGGAAAAACGTTTCTGTTTCTCCTAATCTTTCTGGTGACGAACATCGACAAGTCTCGTCGATGTTACAAACATTTCAGGATGTTCTCACTGACATTCCTGGACACACAGATGTCATAGAACATGACATAATTCTTACCGACAATAATCCAATTAGGGTTAGGCCGTATCCTATTCCTATACACTTTCAGTCGCAAGTGGAAAAGGAATTGGATGAAATGATTCAATTAAATATAATTGAACCATCGACTTCACCATATTCTTCTTCCATGGTTATTGTCCGGAAGAAGGATAAGAACATACGAATTTGCGTTGATTATCGCAAATTGAATCAGGTCACAAAGTTCGACGCTGAACCGATGCCTTTGTTAGAAGATCTACTGATTAGACTTTCTAATTCTAGATTCTTCACTAAACTTGACTTGTCTAAAGGTTATTGGCAAGTGCCTTTAGCAGAGCATGCCAAACCTCTTACTGCTTTTTCTACACCTAGGGGTCTATTTCAATGGAATGTTATGCCTTTTGGTCTCATGAACGCCCCTGCCACTTTCGTTCGCATGATGCGTCGAATTCTGTCACATCGTTCGGATGTCATCGCATACTTAGATGACATCTGTCTCTTCAGTGATACCTGGGAAGATCACTATTTAGGGTTATATGACTTACTGTCCACTCTACGTGAGAATAATTTGACAGCAAAACCTTCTAAAGCTTTTGTTGGTTTTGGTGAAATCTCTTTCCTGGGTCATCGTGTTGGTCATGGTCTCTTGAAGACAGAAGACCACAATACTTCCAAAATACTGAACATCTCTGTTCCTAAAACGAAGAAACAAGTTAGGAGTCTCTTAGGTTTAATTCAATTTTATGGGAGATTTATTCCAAATTTATCTTCGATCATGGCACCTCTATCAACATTGTTGAAGAAAGGTTCGCCTAATCTGGTCCGTTGGTCTGAAGAATGCCAATCTTCACTAGACCAAATCAAGAATATATTTTCTTCTCCTCCCATCTTAAGATTACCTACTCTTGATAGGACTTTTGTTCTTCGGAGTGATGCTTCATCCACTGGGATTGGAGCAGCACTGATGCAAGAATATGCAAATACTCTGCATCCTGTTATGTACATTTCTAGAAAACTAAATGCGGCAGAGAGGAACTACTCGGTTTTAGACCGTGAGTTGTTAGCGATGGTTTGGTCAATTCTAAAACTACAAAGATTCCTCCTGGGCGCACATTTCATTCTAGAGACTGATCAGAAAGCTCTTACAGCTATTCAGACTAAGAATTTGAAGAGTTCGAGATCCACTCGATATGCTATAGCTCTTCAACCTTTTCACTTCACGGTACGAGCTATCCGTGGTGCGGATAATGTGATGGCTGACATTTTGTCTAGATGCCCACATGACTCCAACTAATACTTCTGTCCTATATTTCTATATATTACAGAGTCATAACACACCTATATTTCTACAATAGATTAGCACATCTGTACTTACTTTATATGTACACACTATCGTGCTTTGTTGTCATCTTCTTCTGTTCGTTTTTTTAAAATGATAGAGGAGGACTGAGTAGTTAATATAAGGGCCGTTAGTTTACTAAACAGCCACAATTATTAATAATGTATTGTACCTTATGAAGCATATTAGTTATTAATTAGCATTATATTGCTTGTACTTTCTCAGAATGTCATTGTTGAGCTGAGGACTTACCTTACGAGTTCTAGATTGTGTACTTACCCTCGGAATACCAGAGCATATATCCTGGATCGTCATGTAGTTTAACTTTACTATGTACTTATTTCATTACATGTCAAAGAATGTACTATTTAAATTTTCATATCAGATTTGTACATCCATTTTTAAAGACAATATTAGAGTATGCTGTTTAATGATGATTATAGTAACTTGCATACGTATATTGTGTTTACATGCTAACGTGATGTGTGTTGGTGACACCTCCCCGATGTGAATATTTTTTGAGACATATTTATTTTTCTGTTGAGGTATATCCTCACCAGACACTCTATAATTAGCCTATTGTTTGGCAATTTAATTAATTATCAGCGCATAATTCGTGCGTTTTGAGCCGCTTATCGCTTGCTCTTTGATATTGAAAAAAAAATATGTTCCACACATTTTTTTTATCGGGAGGAGGTGGTGATATGTTGCGTGATAAATTCTCGCAACATCGTTTTATTTCAATATCTATTTTATAACGCAAGGGCAACAACTGCTTGAAATCTATAGTCACTTTTCTCGGTAAGCATTTGTCTTCTCGCGTTGGTATCGAATGCAGTTAAGTTTGAGCTGTGGTCATTTTGCGCTGGACTGCGCATGACTTGTCTTGTTGTTTGGTCGATCGGTTTCCGCCCACGACTAGTGGGAAGTGAGCGATTTGGAATGGCGAAAGAGATGCCTCGTTGAAGAGGGGATCTCCGCTATTTTTTGTTCTGTCAGGGATGTGTAGTCCTCTTAATGGATATTTCGTTTATTCGAGATAATACCTCTAGTGTTTCCCACATGTCGGGAGGCGTGATATTTCTGTGTATTTCATGAAAGCAAGGTAAATTGACTCTTTCATTAACTCTATTGATTTTGGGTCGTGAACGATTTCGATTCATAGCCTGTCTCCGAAAGTCGTCGTCACGAGATGTTCTTTCCCAGCTCACATGTCGCTGCATTGTACTGCATCGGTTGATGCATATACCAAGGACCATTACTTGCTACTTTGTTAAATGAACTAGGTTTAGAAAACCTTTATTATCTAGAGGATATTCTTGAGGACATTATTTATACTTCGGCAGACGTGTCTGTCTTGCTGAAGTCAAACTAAGGAGAGTGAACTGATCTCATACATCTGGTTATCTCCTGGCTGTTATAGAAAAGGATGGAGTTTTTCACCTGACTACATTTACAGCACTTTGAAATATAACATGCATCTGACTCATCATTGTAATGCTGTCTACCGTCTATTGCTGTATTGAATGTTGCTGTGATAATGACTGTTTGATATGCCTACACATTTGCGTAACCATTTTGTCACTGTGGCGTCCACAATAAATAATGAAGAAAAACGTCAACGGCTGTTTCAAGACTCATTGACTTTATACGTCGTGAGTTTACTGACGTCCTATGTGGATTGCCCTGTTATTGTTGTATGAACATTGTTTTGACTGAACACATCTACACACTACACAAAACCAGACATGCGGATACCATCCATCATCATATGGCATCACTCATCAGTCCTCCACTGCTCTCTATCCTCAGCAATGCGTACAAGTGTGGAAAAACCGTGTCCTGCCCATTCTTTGATGTTATCAGCCCATATATATATATTTTTTTTTATTGTAAATTTTTTTTTTTTTTAAATTTTATTTATTTATTTTTATTATTTTTTATTTATATCTATTTATTTTATTTTATTTTTTTTCTTTCTAAATCGCTTTTCCCTCACTTTATATATTATTATTATTTATTTTTTTTCCTCACCCTTTTCCGGTCCTTATTTTCATTATTTCTTATTTTTTGTTTTTAATGTACTTTCGACTTCCGTTTTCCGGTTTAGTGGCAGCCATCTTGCTTCTGTGACTGAACATGTGACTGGACACAAGGGAGTTGTTTTTCTCTTATTTTTATAGTTTCATGTTCTCTACTTAATTCTCATTTTCTTTCTTTCCCTCCTGTCTTGTTTGTCTGTCCCTGACGAAGGCCTTGTGGCCGCAACGTAGGTTTTTCCTGTCCTTTCTCCTTGTAAGACGTATTACTATTATTGTTTGTTTTTTCCCCCATTCCACTGTTTTACCCTCGTCTTACGGCAGTTCTCCTCATATATTAAAAGAATAATAACGGAGGAATGGACAGTAGAATGGGATGGAAGTCTAAAGGGCAGACATGCATATAAATTGTTCAAGGCTCCAACAAGAACATGCCAGGCATCTAGAGCAGTGGTGGCCAAGCTAAGGTTGCCCGAGGGCCAGATTATGGTGAAGGGTAACACCAGAGGGCCAGAACTATAAAATCCTTAAAAAATAACGTTCTGAGATTTAGTTTTACATATATAATGAACCACGTACAGAAAGCAAAGGCAAACTACTGTACTGCACATCTGCCAAGACATGTATATCAGTCTTCGGACTGAAATTACTGTAAAAAAATATATAATGAATCTGTTGTTTTAATTTGTTTTGTAATTTGTAATATGACATGTAATTATTTATTTCAAACATACATTTGTGTGTTATTTCATTGTGAAAAGTGTGGCTTCAATCAACAATAAGAGGCCGGCCAAAACAGGTTGGCGGGCCGGTCAAAACTCGTTGGCGGGCCGGATCTGGCCTGCGGGCCGTAGTTTGGCCACCGCTGATCTAGAGAATTAAAAATTCCAAGCAATAAGAAACTTCTTAGACTGCAACTAGGAATGGGCTAGTTTAGAACAGAAGAACCTTACTGTGCAGAGTGTCTAGAAACAAATAATATAGAGCATTTCCTTTTAAAATGTAGAAATTACGAACAACAGAGAAAACCAATATTAAATAATTTACAGGTATGCAATCCATCCATAACTGTGGAACAAGTGCTGAGAATAGATAAGACATAGAGAACTGCACAATATAGTAAAACAGTATATAACAAGAACTAAAATTAGTGTATAAGAATCATTCTTAAATTCAAGGATACTTAAATTCAAGGACATCATAAAGACAGCTGCTGCAGAAGCATGTGGTGAAGTCCGATTTGGGAACAAGAGAAAGAGGACACCTTGGTGGACAGAGGAAGTCAAAGAGAAAATAAGAGAGAAGAAAATGGCATGGAAACAATACTTAGGAGCTAAAAACACAGCAGGACAAATAGAGAAATATAGAGAATATGTGATACTCAGAACAGAAGCAAAGAACAAGGTGCTAGCAGCAAAACAGAAGTCCTGGGAAGAATTTGGAGAAAAGCTAGAAAAAGATGCGCAAGAAAACCAGAAATTGTTCTATAAGACCCTAAAGAACATGAGGAAGGAAAAACAATGCCCTCTCAAATTTATAAAGGACAAGCTAGCCAAATTGCTTACTGCCCCGAAGGAAGTAATGGAAAGATGGAAAGAATATTTCTCAGAACTCCTGGATGGTGAGCAAGGTCAAGCATCAGAAATGATAACCACTAGCACAGAAGAGGAAACCAATGGTGATGAAGATGACATAAAGATGGAAGAACTGAAGGCAGCACTGAAGAAAATCAAGATGGGCAAAGCAGCAGGGCATGATGGTATAACACCAGAAATGGTTAAGTACATGGGAGCATCAGGCGACCTATTACTCTTAAGGGTCCTACAGGCAGCATGGTGCAACAAGACCATACCAAAGGATTTGGAGATTGCCATCATAACACCAATTTTCAAAAAGGGTGACAATCGACAATGTGGAAACCATAGAGGTATATCCTTTCTCAGTGTCACTGGTAAAATCTGCTCTAGAATCCTAGAGCAGAGACTCCGACGCCTAGCTCAGCCACAGTTGGATGAGGTCCAGTGTGGATTCCGAGCAAACCGAAGCTAATCTTCACACTCAGAGAGCTGAGTGAAAAGGCCCTTGAGTATAAGAGTGAGATCCATCTTTGTTTCATAGATCTGGAAAAGGCATTTGACAGGGTCCCCTGGAGCAAACTTTGGGACTGTTTGGCAAGGAAGAATATTCCAGCACCTCTGATTCATGCTATACATAGCTTCTACAAGTCTTGCAGGAATTATGTGAGGACAGCAAACCATAAGTCAGAAGAGTTCAGGACCACCACTGGTGTAAGACAAGGTGATATCCTGTCACCTTATCTTTTCATACTCCTCATGGACGATGTTATCAAGTCATGTAAGGAGAGAACAAGAAAGTATTCAGTGGGGTACTGGAAGATGAGACAGGTATGTATTTCAGAGCTGGCATTTGCTGATGATGTTGCCGTGATTGCTAAATCAGAGGCACATCTCCAATCCAACCTGCAAGTCCGGAAGGAAGAGCTGGAGAAGAGAGGGATGGTCCTAAGTAGCTCTAAAACAAGATCCATGGTGATATCACGAGAAGACAGAAGACATCAGATTAAGCTGGGAGAACAGGTCCTGGAGCAGGTCGACCACTTTAAATATCACGGAGCTATTATAGACCGAAAGGGAGGCATCAAAGAAGAGTTGGCCACTCGAAAAGCAGCAGCTAGGAGACTTTTCCAGGCCATAAATCGAGGATTCCTCAGCAAGAGAGAGGTTGGTAAGAAAACGAAGATGGCTGTATACCGCTCCACCTATGTCCCAGTCTTGACATATGGATGCGAGTCATGGGCAATGACTACAACCCACAAAAGCCAGATCCAAACCTCAGAAATGAGGTATCTGAGGACGGTGGTTGAAGTAACAAGAAGAGACATGGTCCGCAACCAGACGATACGCCAAGGACTAAAATGCCACCCCCTGCAGACCCAAGTAGAACAGTTCCAACTAAGATGGTTTGGCCATGTCTGCAGAATGGGAGAAGATCGGCTACCACAACAAGCATAGGAAACAAAGAGCCAGGGATCCAGACCCCCAGAGTCCGCTGGGAGGACAACATTAGACAATCTTTGAAGGACCGAGGACTAGAATGGAACCAGGCCAGGAGGAAGACAGCCGATAGGATAGTCTGGCGCGCTCTCTTCCAAACCTCTACACCTCACAGTAGAAGGGGAACGACTAAGTAAAAAAGGTAAAGGTAAAGGAACCCGTTACACGCCCATTGAGGCATATTGGGAATATGGTGTTAGGCCCATATTATCTTGACCATCGGCACACGAGGGGTGATGTGGTCGGCATCACGCCGGCCGCCTTAACCTTCCCAGAAGTAGCTCTGGTACCCATTAGGGGCTGGGTCGACCCAGGAGCCGTTTGTGGCCTAAAAATTTTTCCGCCTCATCTGGGGATCGAACCATAGACCACTGCGCTAGGAAGCCAGTGCACTAACCACTATGCTACCGCGGCTCCAACGACTAAGTCAGTAAGTAAGAATCATTGATGGTGTGAGGAAAAGGGGTAGTCTGATGGGGTGCTTGTATGGCTGATGGCAGATAATTGGTGGATTTGATGTAATCTCTGACACCCCCGGGCTTTATCACCCCTTTTCACTTTGTTAACAACCGGGCAGTTATGAGACTTCATTTTTGTTTTTTGATTGTTTGTTTGTATTTATTCGTTTGTTTTGTATTTTTATTGTATGTTTGTTTCTTGGAAAGGGGAGGTCACACACAAAAAACATTCACATAAATTTAGTTTTGATTGACCCTATTTGGACTGAGTGGAGGGAGGAAGAAGGGACTACATTTGGATATTGGAAATCTGACTTGATTTTCTTGAATTAGTACACCATATGTCCTAATTATAACCCGTCAAGGGTTGAACAGGATACTTTATTAAAAAAAAAATGACTCCATATATGCCTCAATGCCTTATTATTGCAGATAAAAGTAAACAGTGACAGATGAGGTTACAAAATCTATTTTGTTCAGATATCATTTATGAAACAAACAACATAATCACTCGTATTTTTTGTGACGTCACATTTCAACCACCACTCTCCCTATCATCAAACTTTGTCACAAAATCTTGGATTCCCCCCATCCCGCGTCATATGTGGACGACTCCAAATCTCGTGGGGCAACTCTAGTACTTGGTACAATATTATATTATATATTTCTTAAAAGTGGACACTGCAGTGAAACCGATATTGAATTCGGAGGGGTGGTATAATAAGAGAACATAAAAGTTATATGACCAGTTTAGACAATATCATATTTTGGATAATAAAACCACATTGAACTATAACTATAAAAACACAAAAACCCGTTTCTTCTTGATTTTTTTGTTTGTTTTTTGTTTTGTTTATTTTTATTTATTTAACATATAAGCACAATTGTGATTGTCCCTATTTACAATGATTTGACAAATGTAATGCCACTTTCTCATATCGGCAGTTGTTCATATTATTTGGAATTGAAAACAATATATATCCTAATTATAACTCATCAGAGGTTGAACGGGATATTTTTCTTCATTAATTAAAAAAACAAACCCTACTAGAGATAATATAGGATAAAATAAATACAAACAAAAGCATATTACAATAAATGAAACACGTCCTGATATAACCAAGAACTCCATGTATATGGTAGATGGTTGAAAGGGGCGTGCTACAAAGAAAAGTAGCAACCACCTATTTAAAAAAAAAAATGGTAGTTAGTTTTACGAAACAACAATGTAATAGCAACATGTGGAGTTCATTCGTAGATATATCATATTGGTCATTCGTAAAACTGACTTAACACACACTTTTTATTTTAAAGGATTTATTTTTGTTTTGTGTTATTGTTTTATGATGAACATTCCTTATAATTAAATTAAGCACTTTTATTATAGAATGATAAAATGCTTACTGAATATATACATATATTGAATTGACGTCATTAGCATTGTCAGTTGAACTTTCCGATTTTTAATTTTCCGGACTTTCAAAACTCAGATTTGGGCGAAGGTGGTCAGTCTTTTATATATATAGGCTACCTTCAAAATGTTGTTTTTCAGATACATAGTTCGTAGCTTATGTAAAGTGCCCAAAACTACTGCTCTCATAACCAGGAACTACGATATATCAGTAAGTAACTCGTGCAGGACTGCTCCTTAACTCGATAAACACACGTTAGTATTTTCTGTTCCTATATCAGTGATTTTCAAACTGGAGGCATGAACATAGACCGTCGAAAGTTTGTTTTTAGCGGTGGGAATTCTTAGGGCTATAACGGTAATTCACAGCCGCTGATGATACTTTTCAGCGTGATTGATCTGCAGCAGAGACAGAAAAGCAACAGAGTAGATAGAAGTCAAGGCTAGCAGACACTTTTTTTTTTTTTTCCTCGCATGAGGTCGCATATTTTTTCCTCGCATGAGGTCGCATTGGCACCCACCCCAAACCCGGCTCTGGTCAAGACCACATGTCCCAACACAAGAAGACCCAATGACAAACTGTGTCACTGTAGTGATCCTCTGTGTTCTCACACAAGGGATCTAATGACACACGAATGTCACTGTACCGGTCCCTGTGTCTAGACACATGATCCTAGCCAAAGGCCAGATATTAGGGCGTTTGGTCTTCACAGCTATGTTGTCACGAGTGGCTCGCTATACGTCCGCCGTGCCGCTTCGATTCATTAAAAACCCTCTATAAACGCTGACCATATAACCCAAGCCCAACACTTCACCCTATTTCAAGCTGAACGTACGTTCATTGACTGGCAATGTTAGAGGCAATTATTTTTGCATCTGAACAACCTCGAAACAGGGTGGGTGTTGGGTCACAGGTTTATGTATGCGTTAGAGCGCGGCTATTTTGTAATCGGCTGCTAGTGAGCGAGTGACATGTTGAGCACATATTGTGGTAAAGTCACTTGGACCGGGGCACTTGGCGGCACAAGCATCCTATTACAACAAATACTGAAAAACAATAAAATATCAACTCACCAGGCTTACTCCCCCGGGAAACACTATCAGCAACAACACACAGTGAAAACCAAATTTGGTCTCAATTTGTTGTTAGAGGCCATTTCCCTAGGATGAAGTTTGCTAGGGTTAAAATAGGAAATAAAGCCATGGGGAAGGAACCTTACAATGGAGGCAGGTGTGAATGAAGAGATAATAGATGAATACAGTTTCCTTGACAGTGATAAGTGCAAAGTTGATAACATTGCGAGGTAGGTCAGGTGATTGGAGGTTGAAAGAGATAGAGGAACAGAGAACATCTGTAGCATCATATCTCTACTGCCACCTGTGATAGTTTTCCTGTATTCTCTTAGTGTTTGAACATTCCAGGTGCCAGATCTGGAGATCTTCATAGAAGAAAAAAAACCTGAGTCAGCAGCCTAGACTCCTTTAGGTTTGATCTGATCTGCGCCATAATTATCCTTAATAGAAGACTTGGATATGACCTTGTCTTGTCACCTTATCTTTTCATACTCCTCACGGAAGATGTCATCAAGGTATGTAAGGAGAGGACAGGAAAGTATTCATTGGGGTACTGGAAGATGAGACAGGTCTGTATTTCAGAGCTGGCATTTGCTGATGATGTTGCCATGATTGGTAAATCAGAGACACATCTTCAATCAAACCTGCAAGCCTGGAAGGAAGAGCTGGAGAAGAGAGGGATGGTCATAAGTAGCTCAAAAACAAAAACCATGGTGATATCACGAGAGGAAAGACGACATCAGATTAAGCTGGGAGAACAGGTCCTGGAGCAGGTCGACCACTTTAAATACCTTGGAGCTGTCATAGACCGGAAGGGAGGCATCAAAGAAGAGTTGGCTACCTGAAGAGCAGCACCTGGGAGACTTTCAAGCCATAAATCGAGGATTCCTCAGCAAAAGAGAGGTTGGTAAGAAAATGAAGATGGCTGTCTACCGCGCCACCTATGTCTCAGTTTTGACGTATGGATGCAAGTCATGGGCAATGACTACAACCCACAAAAGCCAGATCCAAACCTCAGAAATGAGGTATCTGAGGAAGGTGGTTGAAGTAACAAGAAGAGACATGGTCCGCAACCCGACGATACGTCAAGGCCTAAAAACCCAACCCCTGTAGACCCAAGTAGAACAGTCCCAACTGAGATGGTTTGGCCATGTCTGCAGAACGGGAGAAGATCAGCTACCATGACAAGCATGGGAAACTAAGAGTCAATGATCCAGACCTCCAGGACGATCCAAAGTCCGCTGGAAGGACAACATTAGACCATCTTTGAAGGACTGAGGACTAGAATGGAACCATGCCAGGAGGAAGACAGCCCATAGAATAGTATGGCGCTCTCTCTTACAAACCTCTTTATTTTGTTCTTCTCCTCACCTGTCAGACCCACCCTCTCACTGGTTCCACTTTTTTCATTCCTCAGTCCTTTTAAAGGCTCATGACTTTGTTTTTGTTCTTGTCTGTCAATCAAGTGTTCACTGGCTTCACATTTGTCTATTGTCAATTTTTTTTCCTTATGTTTTAGTTCTCCCAAGCACATTCACCGTTTCACTGTTCTTCATTTCATGTATTCTCCATTATGTTTTTGTCTGCCCCTGTTAAGTTCACTCTCTCATTTGTTTCACTTTAGCTTATTGGCTTACTTATTCCTATTCATCAGGCTTTGAAGTCCTAAAGGGTCTTTACTGCAGACATTATTCTTCTTTAATTCTGTCCTTTTAAAAAAAAATGTTACATCTCTTAAATTATCTATTTCTGGCTTGTTTAAATTGACTTGCACGTTGTCCATTCATTCCTTTCTTGAGTGCTCTAAAATGTTGTGCTTTAATTTGTTCCGCGCCGTGCCTCATCTTTCTGTGTTTTTTTTCATTTGTGATGTTCATTATTGGTGCTTTAATAATCATTGTTATTATGTTATAATAATAAATGTTACAACCATGGGATGTGCATAGTTTTTCATATTCTCCATTGATAGCATCAATTGGCAGTTTAAAGATCATTTATGTCCATGGTAAATCTTATGTTACTGTGCTTCAGTCTCAGACCCATTACAATTGTGAGCATAATTAATAGGTTAATGTTTTGTTTCATTATAATCACATCTTTAATATTAATGTACCTTTTATGACAAAATCAGTTCTACTGGCCAGCCTGAATTCTGATGTGCATTGTTGTCTTTGTCTGTTTCTCACACTAACTGCATAGAATAATGTGTCAGGTATCTGAATGAGATCTTTTTCTTGGAGATCTAATCGTTTCTGTGTGTGGTGCTTTTCCATGTACATCTTTTGTCGGTATGACCTAATATTGTCTCTTTCTTTTCGTTGGTCAGCTTGTTTGCCTGAAACTGTTAAATGTATATTCAATTTTTACCTTTTCGCTTCATCATCCAAGGATAAATATAACAAGGTTAAATGAAATTTTTTTCAGAACCAGTGGTCCTAATGATGTCACAGTCCCCCCTGGTCTCCTGGGTTGTGGGATCGGATGTCTAGCCTTCTTGGATAAGGGCGAAAAAATAGGAGGTCCCGTGTGCAAGTTGTGCACGTTAAAAATCCCACGACAGTTGGAAATCGTAAAGAGTAGGCGATAAGGCCACTGCCCAGACGAAATTTAAAAATTTAGAATAAAATAAGAATCTTGAACTCAAATAATATTCTTCTTCTTTGATCCTTAGCCACCGACCGTCAAAGCAGTCAGTGGCCATTACGCCTGGTGGCGTCTTGTAGGGCAACAACAAATTGATTCCACTTTGCTCGGTCGGCGGCCATCCTTCGTACAGTGCCCCAACTCTGGTTCATTATTTGCATCTCAGCCTCCACAGTCCTCCGCCAAGTTGTCTTTGGTCGGCATCTCTTTCATTTTCCTTCAGGGGTCCATAGCATAGCTGTTCTTGTGATGGCATCGGGGTCTCTTCTGAGGACATGGCCAACCCAGCTCCAACGTCTGCCAGCTATGATGGTGTGCATGTCCTCTTGCTTGCTCCGAGTAAGCAGATCTTGGTTGGTGATGGTATTCGGCCAAAAGATTGGAGAATTTTTCTTAGGCATGTTGTGTGAAAAGAGGACAATTTCGACATTTCCTTCTCTGTAACTCTCCAGCTCTCCGCGCCATAGAAAAGCACAGAAAGCACACAGCTCTGATATAATCCAATTTGAACTCAAATTTGAACTCAAATATATATATATTTAATTTGACAGTGTTGCACCACTTCACATACCTGGGGTATACCATCAACGACAAACTATCTCTGGACACAGAACACATAAATTTACAGTCAGGCAAAGCTGCAGTCATCTTTGCCAACCTCAGAGCTCACAATGAAGACCAAAGCTGTTGTATATAATGCCTCTGTCACCAGCATGCTTCTGTATGGCGATGAGACATGGACAACCTATGCTAAGCAAGAAAGAAGGCTCAATACCTTTCATCTACATTGTCTACGCTACATCCTTGGTATTTCATGGAAGGGCAAAGTGACAAATGTTGAGGTGCTGTCATGCACTGGCCTTCAAAGCATTATACACTGCTTAGACAGCGAAGATTACGCTGGCTTGGCCATATCCGCCGCATGGAAAATTGTTGCATCCCAAAGATATTTTCTACGTGCAACTGGCAGATGGCAAAAGAACAGTCGGGTGACCTCAGCAGAGGTTCAGAGATGTGAGCAAAAGAGACTTGAAGACACTGGACATAAATCCAGTAAACTGGGATATGAAGCTGCTGATTGCACCGTGGCTATACTCCCTACGGCACCTCCTCAGTTTGGGCAATAAGAAGCTCTCACAACAAGCAGAAGAGAAAAGAACACGCTGAAAGGAACATCAGGCAAAACAAAAACTGCTGAGTGTTATCACCTCAGGGGTGCATTCTCATAGTCAGTTAAGACTAAAGGGTGCTACTACTATCATACCTGTCAACCTCCTGAGATGAAAACCTGTATGCTGGACCAATAAAATCCTGTAAAAACTAGTACAAACAGCCAAAAAATATTTTGCAAAATATATGTTAATAAATTATACGCAAAACAGTTTTAAAATGACAAATGACATATACTAATTAATTTAACATTTGAAATAGTGTGATATAAAACATACTAATAAAGTCTCATGCTGTTCTTTATGTGTATTAGAAAGGCTGTGAGTGAAAATCATTCAAAATGGGTACTATATCCCTTTAAGTTATCACAGCATTCATAACATGGTTGTGTTAGTTTTGTAAAATGCACCAGAAAATCAATATATTTATAACAGAACTATAACTGCGGTGATGACATACATATATATTATAATGTAATAAAAATGAAGACAGAACACTACCATGTTTAAAATCAAAAATATCTTAGTAGTTGTAAATTGACCTGCTCTGAAAATGCACTGCCCTACAATTATTCCAGTGACAAAATGGTCTTTATTATGCTAGTTTTAAATGAAAGATTTCATCCCTTGCGTAAAATACTGCGACTACTAAAACGGACTCTGATCCTATCTATGAGCTTTTGTTTCTGAATTCTATTTTAAGGCCGTATCAGACAGATGGCCCACTGTCCTTTATTTTAACCAAGTCTGAGACGCAGTTACACAGGGAAAGGTCAGGGGTGTAAAGAGTTAGGTTTAGGAATCATAAACCTATACCTTAACTACAGTTCTGACGCTAACGAAGATGGTGACATATTACGATGGCATAAAAATACTCGTGCTGCTGTTCTTTACATCCACCAAAAAGGTCATGTAGACATTTCTCACCATTTCACTCAGAAAAAAAAAACTGAAAAATGGAAACTGACAACATCGTATGTTAAAAATAACGAACAAAAAACTTCCAACTAACCCATTATAAATCCGTAATCAAATTCTTACTAAACAATAGATATCTGGCTAATTTGAGCTAAAGACGACCACACGGTCCACGGTGCTTCATTTAAACCACCAAATTATGAACATGTCAAATATTTAGCTTTTTTTAAAAATGGCGTCCTGGGGTAGTCGCCAGCATGATTGATGACAGAAAGCAATAAAAATTTTAAAAAGCCCAAAAATAAATAAAGACAAATCAAACGGTAATCTCTAAAAGAATGTTGCTAATCATTCCGCACAGAATATTCACTTGGAGTGATTTCCCTTTAGTAGTGTTTCATGGACTGTCACACTATTTGAGGTGCCCTACACGTAGACAATTATAAACATAGCAAATTAAAAAAAACCCAGTGGCTTAAATTCAAGACATTATAAAGACAGCTACAGCAGAAGTATGTAGTGAAGTCCGACTTGGAATGAAGAGAAAGAGGACACCTTGGTGGGCAGAGGAAGTTAAAGAAAATAAGAGAGAAGAAAAAAGCATGGAAACAATACTTAGGAGCTAAAAGCACAGCAGGAAAAACAGAGAAATGTAGAGAATATGTGAAACTCAGAACAGAATCAAAGAACAAGGTGCTAGCAGCAAAACAAAAGTCCTGGGAAGAATTTGGAGAAAAGCTAGAAAAAGATGCTCAAGAAAACCTGAAGTTGTTCTCCAAAACCCTAAAGAACACGAGGAAGGAAAACAGTGCCCTCTTAAATTTATAAAGGACAAGTAAGGCAAATTGCTAACTGCCCCAAGGAAAGTAATGGAAAGAATATTTCTCAGAACTCCTTGATGGTGAGAAAGGTCAGACATCAGAAATTATAACCACTAGCACAGAAGAGGAAACTAATGGTGGTGAAGATGGTATAAAGATGGAAGAACTGAAGGCAGCACTGGAGAAAATCAAGATGGGCAAAGCAGCAGGGCATGATGGTATAACACCAAAATGGTTGAGTAAATGGGATCAGCAGGCGACCTATTACTCATGAGGGTCCTACAGGCAGCTTGGTGCAACAAGAATGTTGAGGGCGCATCATGGGGCGAAGCGATTTGAAAAGTATATTTGAAGAGATCGCTCTGCACCATGATGTGCCTCACCAAAACACAAAATAACTATGATCATTTACTATAACTACACACGGTTACGTAGCATGACGTGGTGTGCATAGTTACGTGTAGACTCAGAGAGTGTCGGCTTGTGTGGCGTGGTCCACTTATCTAAGTGTAGAGAATTCTACTTACAAAGTGTATATAAGATATAGATTTCGATGCAGAAATCAAGTGTGATTTTAATTCATTATGGGACAAACCCATCGTATCAGGATGTGTGAAATTCAGGGTAAGAATTAGGCTTGATTAGCCAAAAGAGATGTTTGAAGACATGTCAAGGTTATCATAACCGTCATGCAAAGATATGGATATTGAATAAAATATATAATCGCCGACTAAAAAGGAAATGTGCAAGAAGGCACTGAATTGTAATTAATATGGATATTAAAGGGAGATATAAAATGTCCAGAGGAATTCGCAAGAATAAAATAAATGGATGAAAATTAAGAATATGCTATGGAAGCACGCAGAGATTAGTCTTGATAGCATGAAGAATTTTGCAGATGTGTGGACTCATTTATAAACAGTGTATTGAAGGAAAGAATCGATATTTTAAATGAAGATGTCAAACTTTATTAGAGCAATGTGTCGCTCATGCAAGTATCTATGTTAAATAAAAGTGAAAGTCGTTTGAAAACAGAAGTCTTCCAGGAATGATTCAAGGTTTGGATTATGAGTTTGAATATATTAACAGTTAACAGTTTCTGACAGTTGGTTTAATAAATACGAATCTGAATATGAATCAGAACGATTATCCATAAAAGTTATGGCCAGAGTTTTTGGTGGCAATATCTATACGAATTACTAAAACCCTAGACAACATTCAGTCAAGAAAGGAATTGTTCTTAACAGATGAACCCGCCCGAATTCATGGGGGCTCGTATACAAAAGGATTGGGATATTTCCATCAACACCCATTTTCAAAAAGGGTGACAACTGACAATGTGGAAATCATATAGGCATATCCCTTCTCAGTGTCCCTGGTAAAATCTACTCTAGAATCCTGGAGCAGAGACTCAGATGCCTAGCTGAGCCACAAATGGATGAGGTTCAATGTGGCTTTGGCTAACCAAAGTACTCAAGACCTGATCTTCACACTCAGACAGCTGAGTGAAAAGGCCCTTGAGTATAATGGTGAGATGCACCTTTGTTTCTTGGATCTGGAAAAGGCATTTGACAAGGTCCCTTGGAGCAAACTTTGGGACTGCTTGGCAAGGAAGAATATTCCAGCACCTCTGGTATGTGCTATACAGAGCTTCCACAGGCCTTGCAGAAATTATGTGAGGACAGCAAACCATAAGTCAGAAGAGTTCAGGACCACCATTGGTGTAAAACAAGGTGATATCCTTTCACCTTATCTTTTCATACTCCTCATGGATGATGTCACAAGGTATGTGGGGAGAGGACAAGATATTCAGTGGGGTACTTGAAGAATAGACAGGTTTTGTATTTCAGAGCTGGCATTTTCCGATGATGTTACTCTGATTGCTTAATAAGATGCACATCTTTAATCCAACCTGCAAGTCTAGAAGGAAGAGCTGGAGAAGAGAGGAATAGTCATCAGCAGCACCAAAACAAAAACCATGGCGATATCACGAGAGAAAAGAAGGCATCAGATTAAGCTGAGAGAACAGGTCCAGGAGCAGGTCAACCACTTCAGAGCTGTCATAGACTGGAAGGGAGGCATCAAAGAAGATTTGGCTACCCGAAGAGCAGCAGCTGGGAGTCTTTTTCAAGCCATAAATCAAGGATTCCTCAGCAAAAGAGAAGTTGACAAGAAAACAAAGATGGCTGTATACCGCTCCACCATGTCCCAGTCTTACGTGTGGATGTGAGTCATGGGCAATGACTATAACCCACAAAAGTCAGATCCAAACCTCAGAAATGAGGACTGAGAAAGGTGGTGGAAGTAACAAGGAGAGACATAGCACGCAACCAGACGATACATCAAGGCCTAAAAACCTAGCCCCTGCAGACCCAAGTAGAATAGTCTCAACTAAGATGGTTTGGCCATGTCTGCAGAATGGGAGAAGATCGGCTGCCACGGCAGGTAAAGGAGGCTAAGAGCCAGGGATCCAGACCTCCAGAATGACCCAGCATCCACTGGGAGGACATTATAAGACAATCTCTGAAGGAATGAGGACTAGAATGGAACCAGGCCATTAGGAAGACAGCCGATAGGATAGTATGGCACTCACTATTCCAAATCTCTACACCTCACTCTAGAAGAGGAATGACTAAGTAAATAAGTAGTATCTCTAAAAGAACGTTGCTAATCATTCCGCACAGAATATTCACGTAGAGTGATTTCCCTTTAGTAGTGTTGTGTGGACTATCAATCATATCATACTATTTGTGGTGCCCACGTAAACAGTTGTAAACATAACACATTTTTTTAAAAGGTGGGGGAGGGGGGGCGTGGTAAGGATGTGTATCGTAGCGCAAATAGGATCATTGGAATAAGCGTCCAGTGTTCAGGAACTTGTATGCTTGCTCTTCATGTAGGGATACACAGCAAAAGTGAGAGCTAACGGACGAGCTTCTAGGCATTTTAAATAAATAAAGCTTCTAAACACTGACTATGGATGGGGGGGGGGGGGGGGGGGGGGATATTAAAACAATTAATGATTGCAAGTTACAATAAATCAGTCCATCAGTTAGTCTGTCAGTCACTTATGACAAATAAAAGTCAGTTCAACAATTAACCAAAAGCCTTAAGTTTAACACCCAACACACCCATTTAAAAAAAATAAAAAATTATTACGTTTATAATTATTTCTGCGCAAGGAACCTCACATAGTGTGACAGTCCACAAAACACTGCTTAGGGGAAATCACTCCATGTGAATATTCTGTTCTGAACGATTGGCAACGTTCTTTTGGAGATTACCAATCAAACTTACTGGCAAAATCGTAAGGTATAAAAGGATGTGATTGGTTGCTGGGATAGATCTCATTTTAAAAATAGAAGCTGAGAAAAATGGATTTAATAAAAAAAGCATGGATTAGCAAATACTTTTTTTTTTTTTTTGAGAAAATCCGTGCAAAGACCTTGTACTGGTGTACACATCTAAAAGTGTCAATTTCACACACATGCAGGCACACACACACACAATTTGTGTTTACAGATGGAAGAAAGACAGTTTCAAGACAGTAGTAACTATATATTTTTTCTTCTTACGTTTGTGGGCATTGTTAGTGTAAATACATATACTTCATTTGAAGACTGGTAGAAAAGACAACCAGGTACAGGTGAACTGAAACAAAGACTATCACTATATGACCAGCTAGATTTTGCTGAAGAACTGATCAGGGAAGATGTGTATAATTGTATGCATCTTACCTCAAAGTCACCAGTGTTATTTCTGTATACAATGTGCCCACAGTTTACAAAGACAAACAAGAATTGTAAACCATGCTATCAGATTTGAAAGACAGACAAGAATTCAATGTCAAGTTTGTGATAAAATTTTTGTCTTTATGCGGGAAGGAATTATCTTTCAGAATACACTAAGTCTTTGTAGAAAGTATCTTCTTCTTCCTCGTTTGTCCTGAAAAGGACGTTGGTTGCGTTGTGTCGGCGTTTACAGCAAAGCTGCGATATTTGCGCCTTTACGCCCGACACATCCGACTTCAGCATGGCATTTTTTGGGACCGGGTTTGCCTTCCCTTTTCGATCCCTACTCTTTCGGCCACACTGCAGTGATGCAGCCTGTTTCCAGGACCACCACTTGGAGGTGGAGTAGGGTCTTGGTCAGCTCTGGTTCGCTGACCCTGACACAAGCAGTCAAGTTATGAGTCGCTGACTGCATTCATCTCTTTTGCTGCGTCTTCGGTCCCTGTAGAAAGTATAAATGTGTTGACTGTTGACCACCATTACTATAGACTGATTATTTTGTTATGAAAAATGGTCATAAAATAACATAGAATTAAAGTTATATGTCATGAATATCATCATCATTTTACTTTGCCAGCTGGTCTACTTGCAAGAAGCCTGCGCCAAACAGTCACATGATTCTAGCAGCGGTGGTTTCTGTGGTAATTAGTTTGACATGATGAGGTTGCTAGTCTCATGCACAACCTCATATTAGATGCCTTGTAGGACATGCCTTGTAGGACATGCCTTGTAGGACATGCCTTCGGTGCAGTAGGCCCACGGGGCAGGATGAATTTAACAAAGATGATGTAGTTACTTACATTAAGTAGACACTTTGTCAATGTGTAAATGAGTACTGTGGAGGAAACAGCTGAGAATTGTCTTTCTTTAATTGTTTGTTTTCAGCTCATATTTACCAGATGTTGTGGTGCTACCTGAATCTGTTGACCAAGTGAGCAGAATTGCTAAATATTGCAACGACCACAAAATACCTTTAATTCCATATGGGAGTGGAACAGGCCTGGAAGGAGGTGTAAATGCTGTGGAGGTAAGCGTCTCGTATGTTCATGTTGTAATTTTTATTTGGCTATTACATTTTTCTTCCTTCCTCTTATTGTTTTTGCCAATAAATATTGTAGGGTGTGTAACCAGTTGTCAGGTCAGACATGGAGAGATGGTTGGCTGTCATGTTGTACTTCTTTAAGGTATTTTTGTATGCAACTTATATTCTCTTGATCTTTTTTCTTTCTTCCCCAATTCTTTTATGCTGTGTAATGTGATGTGATGTGATGTAATGTGATGTGATGTAATGTGATGTGATGTGATGAAATCTCAACAGCACTTTTGTTGTTTTTGTGCTCTTGGGTTAAATATGGCTTAACTCTCTTCAGATCTGATATTTTTGTATCATTTTCTCATACTCTGACATATCTGACTTCTAATGCTCCTTGATGTTACGGTATATGATATTAACGCCGTCTGCTAAAGGTTATCAGACGTGCAATTGTAAAAGGTTAAGGCATTTAATATATTGCGATAGATGTTTCAATTACTGAACGCTCCATACACGATCGATCATGACGTGTATAGCGTTGTTTAGGACACAGTCGGTAACTAAGAAACGCTACCCTTTGTTACTTGACCGCCAAGCTGAATAGCTGCGTTTCTCTAACCTTCCAATTCAATGGCATGATATAGCCATTTATATATGCATTTTTTGATGGATCAGGGTCAGTCCTAGAACTCTATATGAGAGGGAAATTGATGGAGGTTAGTATTTAACTAGAATTCTCAGAAGGGGAAGAATAATCGTCAAATTCATATGAAATCTTCAGACTCGCAGTCTCACTGTCGGCAGGTAGCCATGTCTAGCTGCGCGTGCATATAGCTGTGATGTTCTGACGACAATACTGCATTGTATCCTCATAACGGACATTGACACATAACTAGCAGTCTACGTTATTGATTAATTTATGCATGACTTATATGGACTTATGCTCTACTACTATTGAAATGATCATCCTGTGTGTACAACTGTGAATTAAATGTACGGACTCAATGAAATGACTTATCAAATCAATCGTATTCCAAGGTTCAATTATTGTTCGGAATCTTCCACCCCCACATTCGCTTAATCTTCCATCGAAGGCACGATGCACTATCTCTGAACAAACAAAACTAACATATCAATGAAAAAACAATGGCCAGAAATTTATAAGTGTTTTATTCATATCACATGGAACATTGTTCAGAGCAAACCACCACCCTTGTAACAGTGGTGCCCGGTGTATGGGGACGAAAAACAACCAAAAACCAAAAATTTTTTCATGACTTTCGAATGAAATATTTACGATCAAGTTTCGATCACATGACCATTACGAAGCTGACGTGACGCACGTGATCATGAATAGCAACATGACGTCACTGTTACATTGTCGCAGTGAAGAAGACATCTTTTCAACGCCTCTCTAGTTCGCTTCAAATTGATCAAGATGCATAAGATGGACTACCGTTGCCTGCCCATCAGGAGCAGACAGTCAAAGGCACAGGCCTAGCCGTCGACGACAACTAGCATCAAGTGAAGCAACGGAAAAGATAAGTCTAGGTGTTTAACTGTTGTTATTGCAAACAGTGCTACTGAGTCCATGCCTTTTGCCTGCATAGGCATGTCTGTTCTGAATGTGTTTCATGTAAATTTTGGTTGTCTTAATGTGTTGTTAATTTGTGGGCCGGTTGGAGGGAACTGAAATCTCTGGGGAATGTCGCGAACAGCTGACCACCTAGATTTCAGTCGTTCTTAGGGAACTTAAACGATTGCATTTTTGGAAGCCCCATTGAGGTTTGCCATTGGACGACCTGTCCAAATCTGCTACCGTTTGACGATTTGTGTTAGCTGTACCGTTCCGTAGATAACTGGCGTATTTTATTCGTACTCAGTTAACAATTTTTTTTAGTTTTGTATCATGTTTGTAAACTATTTCGTCCAGTCTACTCTGACTATCAATTTATTTTATGATTGTTAAATTTTCGTCCGTTATGAGTCCTGTGATGTCATAATTTTTTGCAGTCATTTTTTTTTTGTGTACTTTGAATATTAAGTTGACCTCGGGTCAGACTGTTGAAGGCGATCTTCTCTGTTGTTCTGGAACATTCAATTTGACAACAATGTTCCATATAATATCAATAAAGTGGTTATAAATTCTGGCCATGTTAGTTGAGTTCTTATATGGTTTCATTCAAGATTTCCATCGTGTCAATTGGTGTTGCTTTACGCGAATGCGGGGTGGGATAGAAAAACGTGTGAGCAAACATTTGAAAGTTGCAATTATACTGAACTTGTAATTCCATTGACGTGATAAGTCGGTTCATTGAGTCCATACATTTATTCACAGTGATACATACATGATGATCAATTCCAATAGGGGTAGAGCGTAAGTCCATATAAGTCATGCATAAATTAATCAACAACGTAGACTGCTGGTTATGTGTCAATGTCCGTTATGAGGATACAATGCAGTATTGTCGTCAGAACATCACAGCTATATGCACGAGCAGATAGACATGGCTACCTGCCGACAGTGAGACTGCGAGTCTGAATATATTCATACGAATTTGACGATTATTCTTCTCCTTCTGAGGATTCTAGTTAAATACTAACCTCCATAAATTTTCCTCTCATATAGAGTTCTAGGACTGACCCTGATCCATCAAAAAATGCATATATAAATGGCTATATCATGCCATTGAATTGGAAGGTTAGAGAAACGCAGCTATTCAGCTTGGCGGTCAAGTAACAAAGGGTAGCGTTTCTTAGTTACCGACTGTGTCCTAAACAACGCTATACACGTCATGATCGATCGTGTATGGAGCGTTCAGTAATTGAAACATCTATCGCAATATATTAAATGCCTTAACCTTTTACAATTGCACGTCTGATAACCTTTAGCAGACGGCGTTAATATCATATACCGTAACAATTCCCTGTACACCCGGGAAAAAAAAATCGATAGATTTTTTTTCAAGATCTATCTGACTTAACAATTTTTCAAAAAAAATTTAACACAATTGTGACATATGGACGACGATGTTCTGAGTAGAACCGTGTCGCGGTCATGTCAACCAACTATTTGTCATAGTCATCTAACATTAATCACATGATATATCAATTATACATATTATTATATCAACTAAATAAAATGTCCAATGTTAATAGTGAATGATAGAATTAAATGAAAGTAAGGTCTGTCGTATTAGTATGTCATATAGGAATTAATTTGACTAATTAAAATTAAATTAATGAATTAAACTAAGAGATAAATTATTAAGATTCTAATGTAACGCGATGTTATGAGAGAAGAAAAAAAAACAAAATAAGTGAGAAGAAATAGAAAGAAATTCGAATATAAGTTTAACTTAATTGTGTGTGTTAAGTGTTAGTGAATAATAACTATCTAATTTAACTAACTAACTAATGTATAGGTACATTAAAAAAAAAAATATTAATCTAATACTTGTGTGAGATTTATTTTCTCTTTTCATAATTTCTTCTTTTTATATTTCGTTCTTTTTTTTTTTTTTTTTTGTTCTCTTCATTTCATTTTTTTTCTCACATTTCATTTTATTGATAATAATTCAATTAAGAAGTTAAGTTAACTAATTAATTAGTAGAGGATATGATGATCCATCCGTAGTCTTGATCCTGATGAATTCTTTTAGGCAAAAATGTTCAAACGTTTACGTTGGAAAGAAATGTCATTTATCCCAGCATCCAAGAATTAAGTGCACATAGGATAATAAGTTCGACTTGTCGTTAGATATTGTTCCATGATTGTTCAATGAATATTCATATATCGTGTATGGACGTTAGACGAAGTTGCAATGACAATATGTAGACCTTGATTGTCTTTTAGTCCCATTCTGTGATGCATATAGTGTTTATAAAGTTTAAATTGAAGGCAAGGTTAGTTCCTTTATAGTTGATATGTTTTAGGAATGTTAATGTTGATTATTCGTCGTCAATAGGATTACGTGACAACGCATCCGCAACAATATTTTCAGTGCCAGGAATATGTTCAATGGAAAACTCAAATGGCTGTAGGATGATTGAATATCTGGCGAGTTTCTGGCTTTTATGATTACATCGACGCAAGGATGCTACAGCACGTTGGTCCGTCTGTATGGTGAAGGGAGCACCAAGCAGGAACTTTTCGAGTTTGGTTATTGCCCATATCACAGATAAAAGTTCCTTGTCGACTGTTGAATACTTTGTTTCTGCAGGCTTTAGCTTTCTTGAAATGTATAAGGTAGGATGTAGAATGCCGTCATGGTTCTGGAGCAGGCATGCACCAATGCCGTAGTTACTAGCATCTGTTCGTAAGAAAAATCTTTTGGAAGCATCGGGAAGTCTTAAAATTGGTTCATGCGAGAACAAATTTATAATTTTGTTGAAAGTTTCATTGCATGTACCAGTCCATGTCACCTTCACCGGCATGTCTTTCTTTAACAATGAAGACAATACAGCCGTGATGGATGACAAGTTTGGTATGAATCTACTGTAATATTGAACAAGTCCTAACAAACTCCTGACCTGTTTCTTCGTCTGAGGAACTGCTATGTTTAGAATTTTGGAGACTGTACTAGGTAACGTTCGGATATATCCCGATCCAATGATATGTCCCAAAAAGGTTATCTCATTACACGCAATTTGCACCTTTGTAGGTTTAGCAGTTAGATGATAATTCCTTAGAGTGTCGAAAACATATCTAAGTCCCGAAACATGTTCCTCAAACGACGAACTAAACAAGCATATGTCGTCAATATATGTAATAACGTCTGGTCTACCTGATAAAATTTGTCGCATCAGGCGAATGAAGGTAGCTGGCGCATTAACAAGCCCAAAAGGCATCACATTCCACTGGTATAGACCTTGTGGAGTGGAAAATGCGGTGTAGTACTTAGCCTTTTCGGTCAGTGGTATCTGCCAATAACCTTTAGTTAAGTCTATCTTACTAAATATAGTTGCGTTGGATAGCCGTGGCAGTAAGTCGTCGATAAGTGGATGTGGTTCGCTGTCAACTATAGTCTTAGCATTTAATTTTCTATAATCAACACATAGTCTGATGTTATTGTCCTTCTTCCGGACAATCACTAATGGAGAAGAGAATGGCGAATTACTAGTCTCAATGATTCCCAGAGACAACATCTGTTCAAGTTCCTTAGTAGTTTTAGCAAGGAAATGTAAAGGAACAGAATAGGGATGTACACGAATAGGTGTATCATCATTGAGAGTAATGTCATGACTGATAGCCGATGTGCGACCCGGGACGTCGGTCAATACATCTGGATAAGATTGTAATAGATTAGCAATCTGTAGACGCTGTTGCGGTGTAACCGTTGAAGAGATGGTTACATCCCGCCAAGATTCAGTAGGTTGAACTACTGGTACCGGTAACGGTAACTGTACCTCAGGAAAAGAAGATTCTTCTTCCTGGATGACAGATAAGTTAGAATAATAACAAGTAGATACTGTGTTGTCATCTAGTTCATGAAAAATTGACTGTAAGTGTTCAGGACGTGTATGAAATTGCTTGAGCATGTTAATATGAAATATCTTTTTGTGTCCCTTGATATCTAAGACGTAATCAACGTCGGAAATTTTATCATGACTTTGTAAGGACCATTCCAAGATATCAATAATTTATTGTTATTGTGAGGAAGTAACACATAAGCCTCGTCGCCTGGGAATAATTGGCGTAATCGTCGAGACCTATTTTGTAGAGATCGAGCCTTAGCTTTTGCAGCCTCAGAAGAAGCTGTTGCCAACTGGCAAGACTCAATAATGTTCTTCCGAAGATTAATCACGTACTCGTAAGATGACTGAGTGTCCTGAGTCATCTCCGCGTCAATTAATAAGTCTTTTATTAGTCCCATAGGACCTCTTGGGGGAGCACCAAAAACTAATTCAAAGGGAGAGAAGCCAGTTTGTTCATGCGGTACCTCCCGATAAGCAAATAGAACAGCTGGGAGTGCTCTGTCCCAGTCATGAGGGTGCTTAGCAGTAACCTTATGTAGTAGTTGTTTAAGTGTACGGTTAAGTCTTTCAACCGCACCATTACTCATCGGATGATAAATACTACTTAAATTCCTATCAATGTTCCAAGTTTTCATAACTTCCTTCATGGTGTCAGATATAAACTGTGACCCATGGTCTGATAAAAGTTTTCTAGGAAACCCTATTCTAGAAAAGATGAGATGTAGTGCATCAGCTACATCTGTGGTAGTGGTGGTCTTTAATGGGATAGCTTCTGGCCATCGTGTGCACAAATCAATGCACGTAAGGACGAATCTATGTCCTCTGGCCGATGGTAGCAATGGACCAATAATATCTATTGCCATCTTGTCAAACGGTCTTACTGAGATATCGCAAGCCTGAATAGGCGCCGTGTGAAAAGCTCCACGTGCTTTCACTTCTTGGCATGTAGTACAGGAACGTACATACTGCGAGATATCTCTTGACACTCCTGGCCAAAAGAATGAAGACAGTACTCGAGATCGTGTTCGAGTATATCCCATATGTCCAGCACAATGTGAGTCATGTGCATGTTGAAGAATGTACCGTCTAAAAGTATATGGGACCATAACTTGTTGTTTCATTTGTGATTTGTCATTAAAACATCTAATCAATATGTCATTTTTAATAACAAAACAATGTTTGTTATTATTACCTGAGGATAGATTGTCAACTTTATCAACCAACTTAAAAATTTTTTTTAAAGATTTATCCTCTTTTTGTTTGGTTGCAAATGTTTCCCTGTCAATAGGTGAATTGACTACAAATTCCTCTTGGTTGTCTGCATCCATTTTATTATCATCAACTTTCTCCATGAGTTGAGTCTGCGCTCTAGTCGTCACGGCGTTTCCAGTGCATAGGTTATGTTTCTCCCATTCTATAATCTCATCTGGAGTACAATCTTTACTGCCGTGTATACGACCAACCATCAGATCAGCTATAGGCTTTTTTAGCATACATACTTTTACGTTCCCTGTGAAAAAAGGTGTGTTAACATGAATAATAGCTGTGGGGTAAAACTCAATAGTTCCCCCAAAAGTCATGCAACGGACATATTCCCCCGTTGCACAGCTAGGATGTACCAGCGTTGGCAACTATTTGCCACATTATAATTAATAGCAAAACATGCAGCAGAAGACTGTGTTGTATTATTGTCAAGTGGGACCTGAGCTATAGGGGTAGTATTATTTGTAACTGCTGCCCCTGTATTATGGTTGTAATGAGATGATCCCCGAGAATGAGATCGATTCCGAGTATAATTGTTAGAATTATCTCGTCGTCCTCTATAGTAACTATTATCTCGATGTCTCGAGCCATGATTATTACCATTCCAGTTACTATTATTATTGGGAGTATGTGATCGATTATAATGAGTGTTATGTTGACCATTGTGGTAGTTTGTTTGAGGTGAATAATTTCTATCTCGTGATCTACCTCTGTTGAACTCATTTTTATTGTTGAAATCATTATTATATCCCTTCTGAAAGTGAACATTGTGATTTCTTTGGAACCTGCTTCTGTCTACACTGTGATGTCTTTGTTTGTTATTATGATTGTAGGCCATATTAGACGCCACAGGTAGAGGTTCTCTTAATGAGGAGTTAGAAATGGTTGCATTCGGATGTGCCGAACAGTAGTTTAAAGAAATTTTTTCTAAATCATCCATAGTACCTGTTTACGCTCCTGCAAATATGCAAAAAATGGCTGGCTAACCGAAGATAATACCTTATCCCGTAGTAGTAAATCAACTAATTTGTCGTATGATTTGTTGACTTCTGCCAGTTCAACCCATCTATTAAATGTATTGCGTATATTCACAATGAATCCTGCAAAATCTTTTGGAGATTCAGGTAAAATTCCCTTAAATTTCAACCTACAGTGTTCCTCGTCCAGGTGAAACCTTCGTAAAAGCAAGGACTTAATAGCACCGTAGTTATTTGCTATTGATGGGTCAGCATTTTGAGAAGCCGTCAATGGTTCTCCAACCAAGAATTCATTTAACTTGAGTACCCATGACTCTTCAGGCAAATGGTTTGTTTTGCAAGTCTGTTCAAAACGTGACAGGAACGATGAAAGGTCGTCCACGTTCAAGTTGAGAGTGGGTAATTTAAAGTTGTAGAAATGTTTAGTTTGGCTGGATGATGATCCATTTTGTGCGTTATTATTCTGGTTTGCATCAGCACTTTGTGCTTGTAATTTTGCTGTCTCCAATTTAATACGCGCCAATTCCATTTCTTGTTGTAAAATAATTTCCTCTCGTTTCAATTTATTCTCTTCTTCCTGTTGAGCAATTTCTCTTAATCTATTTTCCTTGGCAATTTGCTTCATCTCACGTTCCTCTTCCTCTTTCTTTAATGCAGCTTTTTTCTCTGCTTCTTTTCTTTCATGTTTTTCCAGTTCTGCCTCAGCAAACTGACGAAGTTCTTGAGATTTATAACCATATTCCCGACCAATTTTAACGAAATGGTCTATAGTAAGCATTTTGACTTTTATCTGTAAGTAATTATTGATAATTACTGATTAAATTAGTCAATAGTAGCTTCAGAGTAATTATTATACTTACTCAACTTAGAAATATTCAATATAAATAATCACAATAGTACTGAACTCTAATGTCTAAGTTCAACTAATAGACAATATTTTGTAACAATATTGTATCTAAATAATACTATATCATAAATAGTTATGATATCTGTTAACTATTATGTAATTACTTCACACAATTAATCTCAATATCCAATAATGTTGGGTATGATTCCTAGTAATTATATTGTTCAATGTACTAAGTCACTCTCTTAGTACCAGAAAAGTATATTAAATAATATACAATGGGTCTATTACCTCAAAGGTAGCTATAAGATTATTTTATTTTGTCAATATATATATTATATTATTATGCCCTAGGCATCTATTATAAATTGTAGTGCTACTTTCTTGGACTATCACTGCATAATTATGCAATGTCCCATATTAACCTTAATTATCAGAAAAAATTAATTAAATTAAATTACAAGTATATTATTGCATATAATATCATATTATTAATGTAGTATTAATATATATTATGAGGACAAACAAAACAATGATGCAACTAAAGGGTACAAACAATGTTAAGACGCAAACAAGACATTTTCACAATTAAAAATGAATTTATGAACTAAATAAAACAAGCGGAAATGTCACAAGCCAAATGAAGGGCAAGGTCTGTGTTACGGTATATGATATTAACGCCGTCTGCTAAAGGTTACCAGACGTGCAATTGTAAAGGTTTAGACATTTAATATATTGCGATAGATGTTTCAATTACTGAACGCTTCATACACGATCGATTATGACGTGTATAGCGTTGTTTAGGTCACAGTCGGTAACTAAGAAACGCTACCCTTTGTTACTTGACCGCCAAGCTGAATAGCTGCGTTTTTCTAACCTTCCAATTTAATGGCAGGATATAGCCATTTTATGTGCATTTTTGATGGATCAGGGTCAGTCCTAAAACTCTATATAAGAGGGAAATTATTGGAGGTTAGTATTTAACTAGAATCCTCAGAAGGATGAGAATAATCGTCAAATTCGTATGAATATATTCAGACTCGCAGTCTCACTGTCGGCAGGTAGCCATGTCTATCTGCTCGTGCATATAGCTGTGATGTTCTGACGACAATACTGCATTGTATCCTCATAACGGACATTGACACATAACCAGCAGTCTACGTTGTTGATTAATTTATGCTATCCCACCCCGCATTCGCGTAAAGCAACACCAATTGACACGATGGAAATCTTGAATGAAACCATATAAGAACTCAACTAACATGGCCAGAATTTATAACCACTTTATTGATATTATATGGAACATTGTTGTCAAATTGAATGTTCCAGAACAACAGAGAAGATCGCCTTCAACAGTCTGACCCGAGGTCAACTTAATATTCAAAGTACACAAAAAAAAAATGACTGCAAAAAATTATGACATCACAGGACTCATAACGGACGAAAATTTAACAATCATAAAATAAATTGATAGTCAGAGTAGACTGGACGAAATAGTTTACAAACATGATACAAAACTAAAAAAAATTGTTAACTGAGTACGAATAAAATACGCCAGTTATCTACGGAACGGTACAGCTAACACAAATCGTCAAACGGTAGCAGATTTGGACAGGTCGTCCAATGGCAAACCTCAATGGGGCTTCCAAAAATGCAATCGTTTAAGTTCCCTAAGAACGACTGAAATCTAGGTGGTCAGCTGTTCGCGACATTCCCCAGAGATTTCAGTTCCCTCCAACCGGCCCACGAATTAACAACACATTAAGACAACCAAAATTTACATGAAACACATTCAGAACAGACATGCCTATGCAGGCAAAAGGCATGGACTCAGTAGCACTGTTTGCAATAACAACAGTTAAACACCTAGACTTATCTTTTCCGTTGCTTCACTTGATGCTAGTTGTCGTCGACGGCTAGGCCTGTGCCTTTGACTGTCTGCTCCTGATGGGCAGGCAACGGTAGTCCATCTTATGCATCTTGATCAATTTGAAGCGAACTAGAGAGGCGTTGAAAAGATGTCTTCTTCACTGCGACAATGTAACAGTGACGTCATGTTGCTATTCATGATCACGTGCGTCACGTCAGCTTCGTAATGGTCATGTGATCGAAACTTGATCGTAAATATTTCATTCGAAAGTCATGAAGAAATTTTTTTGTTTTTGGTTGTTTTTTCGTCCCCATACACCGGGCACCACTGTTACAAGGGTGGTGGTTTGCTCTGAACAATGTTCCATGTGATATGAATAAAACACTTATAAATTTCTGGCCATTGTTTTTTCATTGATATGTTAGTTTTGTTTGTTCAGAGATAGTGCATCGTGCCTTCGATGGAAGATTAAGCGAATGTGGGGGTGGAAGATTCCGAACAATAATTGAACCTTGGAATACGATTGATTTGATAAGTCATTTCATTGAGTCCGTACATTTAATTCACAGTTGTACACACAGGATGATCATTTCAATAGTAGTAGAGCATAAGTCCATATAAGTCATGCATAAATTAATCAATAACGTAGACTGCTAGTTATGTGTCAATGTCCGTTATGAGGATACAATGCAGTATTGTCGTCAGAACATCACAGCTATATGCACGCGCAGCTAGACATGGCTACCTGCCGACAGTGAGACTGCGAGTCTGAAGATTTCATATGAATTTGACGATTATTCTTCCCCTTCTGAGAATTCTAGTTAAATACTAACCTCCATCAATTTCCCTCTCATATAGAGTTCTAGGACTGACCCTGATCCATCAAAAAATGCATATATAAATGGCTATATCATGCCATTGAATTGGAAGGTTAGAGAAACGCAGCTATTCAGCTTGGCGGTCAAGTAACAAAGGGTAGCGTTTCTTAGTTACCGACTGTGTCCTAAACAACGCTATACACGTCATGATCGATCGTGTATGGAGCGTTCAGTAATTGAAACATCTATCGCAATATATTAAATGCCTTAACCTTTTACAATTGCACGTCTGATAACCTTTAGCAGACGGCGTTAATATCATATACCGTAACACTTGATACATTATAATTTGAAGTCTACCCAAGAGTGTTATACATCAAATTGTTTGTAATTGAACAGACTACCATATTTAGATGTAAAGTTAATATTTTTAAAATTTATATTGATGTGAGTTTTAAAATATTGAAGGAAAGTCAACAGGAAAAATACACAAAAATTATAAACATGATATTTCACAAAGAAGAAAAAAATAAAGTATTATCAGAACAATTGACAACAGTCATATTTTATTGTAGTCTGACCATTTCTGCATTATATGTTACATTTCCAAAACAATTCAACATTAAATAATAAAATTATGCAAATTTTTGAAATGTTACATAACTAGGCTTTAAAAAAAAAAATTAAAAAAAAAAAATCTTCCACTGAATACATTACAGTTTTTTTTGTTTTTTTTTTCCATACGCCCGCTAATACTCGAGGCGAAATCTCAGGTTATTTTTAATGTCTAACCTGACATTGATTTTTACGTGAGTATCCTATTTTCTTGTACAGAGACAAGTGTCCCTCGCCATTCAGGCAGATACTCGCCGTTTTCGGAGGTACCCATTAGAGCTGGGTCGGCTCGGGAGCCGCCAGTCCCTGGTCGACGACACTCCTTCAAATGTCCTCGCCAGGTCTCGAGTTAATCCAGTCCAAATCCCGGTCGACGAAAAATCCTCAAATGCCGTTGCCCGGGTTTGATCCTGAATCACGCGGTCACCAGAGCGGTGTTGTAACCACTACGCTAGCGCGGCTCCCATACATTACAGTTATTTTAGGTAGCTGCAACATCTTAGCTAAAATAATGAAATATGACTTCAGTAGACATATTTCTAGTGTAACACTGTATGATCACTAACACATAAGTAAAATCAGTTATGAGGGTGACATAATAAAGACTCAACACATCTTTATATATTTACTACTAAGGCTTGTGGTATTCTGACAGACAATTCCTACCTGCATGAAAACATTAAAAAAAATATCACAAACTTTACATTTAACTTTTGTTTTTCTTTTAATCTTTACAATCTGATATCAAAGCTTACATCTTCTTTTTGTCTCTGTAAACTTGGGGTCCATGGTGTGCCGAGAAAAAACTGGTGGCTTTGAAGCGAGTAGTGCATCATCATACAAACTTATGTTCCCCAATTCCGGATTAGTTCTTCTGTAAAATCTAGCTGACCATATCTAGCTGGTCTTCCACATCTGGGTGTTTTTTCTGCTAGTCTTACTTACTTACTTAGTCGTTCCCCTTCTACCGTGAGGTGTAGAGGTTTGGAAGAGAGAGCGCCAGACTATCCTATCAGCTGTCTTCCTCATGGCCTGGTTTCATTCTAGTCCTTGGTCCTTCAAAGATTGTCTAATGTTGTCCTCCCAGCGGACTCTGGGGGTCTGGATCCCTGGCTCTTTGTTTCCCATGCTTGTCGTGGTAGCCGATCTTCTCCCATTCTGCAGACATGGCCAAACCATCTTAGTTGGGACTGTTCTACTTGGGTCTGCAGGGGGTGGGATTTTAGGCCTTGGCATATCGTCTGGTTGCGGACCATGTCTCTTCTTGTTACTTCAACCACCTTCCTCAGATACCTCATTTCTGAGGTTTGGATCTGGCTTTTATGGGTTGTAGTCATTGCCCATGACTCGCATCCATATGTCAAGACTGGGACATAGGTGGAGCGGTATACAGCCATCTTCGTTTTCTTACCAACCTCTCTCTTGCTGAGGAATCCTCGATTTATGGCCTGAAAAAGTCTCCCAGCTGCTGCTTTTCGAGTGGCCAACTCTTCTTTGATGCCTCCCTTTCCGTCTATAATAGCTCCGAGATATTTAAAGTGGTCGACCTGCTCCAGGACCTGTTCTCCCAGCTTAATCTGATGTCTTCTTTCTTCTCGTGATATCACCATGGATTTTGTTTTAGAGCTGCTTATGACCATCCATCTCTTCTCCAGCTCTTCCTTGCAGACTTGCAGGTTGGATTGGAGATGTGCCTCTGATTTAGCAATCACAGCAACATCATCAGCAAATGCCAGCGCTGAAATACATACCTGTCTCATCTTCCAGTACCCCACTGAATACTTTCTTGTTATCTCCTCACATGACTTGATAACATCGTCCATGAGGAGTATGAAAAGATAAGGTGACAGGATATCACCTTGTCTGAACTCTTCTGACTTATGGTTTGCTGTCCTCACGTAATTTCTGCAAGACTTGTAGAAGCTCTGTATAGCATGAATCAGAGGTGCTGGAATGTTCTTCCTTGCCAAACAGTCCCAAAGTTTGCTCCAAGGGACCCTGTCAAATGCCTTACTTACTTACTTAGTCGTTCCCCTTCTACCGTGAGGTGTAGAGGTTTGGAAGAGAGAGCGCCAGACTATTCTATCGGCTGTCTTCCTCCTGGCCTGGTTCCATTCTAGTCCTCGGTCCTTCAAAGATTGTCTAATGTTGTCCTCCCAGCGGACTCTGGGTCGTCCTCGGGGTCTGGATCCTTGGCTCTTTGTTTCCCATGCTTGACGTGGTAGCCGATCTTCTCCCATTCTGCAGACATGGCCAAACCATCTTAGTTGGGACTGTTCTACTTGGGTCTGTATGGGGTGGCATTTTAGGCCTTGACGTATCGTCTGGTTGCGTACCATGTCTCTTCTTGTTACTTCAACCACCTTCCTCAGATACCTCATTTCTGAGGTTTGGATCTGGCTTTTGTGGGTTATAGTCATTGCCCATGACTCGCATCCATATGTTAAGACTGGGACATAGGTGGAGCGGTATACAGCCATCTTCGTTTTCTTACCAACCTCTCTCTTGCTGAGGAATCCTCGATTTATGGCCTGAAAAAGTCTCCCAGCTGCTGCTTTTCGAGTGGCCAACTCTTCTTTGATGCCTCCCTTTCGGTCTATAATAGCTCCGAGGTATTTAAAGTGGTCGACCTGCTCCAGGACCTGTTCTCCCAGCTTAATCTGATGTCTTCTTTCTTCTCGTGATATCACCATGGATTTTGTTTTAGAGCTGCTTATGACCATCCCTCTCTTCTCCAGCTCTTCCTTCCAGACTTGCAGGTTGGATTGGAGATGTGCCTCTGATTTAGCAATCAGGGCAACATCATCAGCAAATGCCAGCTCCGAAATATAGACCTGTCTCATCTTCCAGTACCCCACTGAATACTTTCTTGTTCTCTCCTTACATGCCTTGATGACATCGTCCATAAGGAGTATGAAGAGGTAAGGTGATATCCTATCACCTTGTCTTACACCAGTGGTGGTCCTGAACTCTTCTGACTTATGGTTTGCTGTCCTCACATAATTTCTGCAAGACTTGTAGAAGCTCTGTATAGCATGAATCAGAGGTGCTGGAATATTCTTCCTTGCCAAACAGTCCCAAAGTTTGCTCCAAGGGACCCTGTCAAACGCCTTTTCCAGATCTATGAAACAAAGATGGATCTCACTCTTATACTCAAGGGCCTTTTCACTCAGCTGTCTGAGTGTGAAGATTAGGTCTTGAGTACTTCGGTTTGCTCGGAATCCGCACTGGACCTCATCCAATTGTGGCTCAGCTAGGCGTCGGAGTCTCTGCTCTAGGATTCTAGAGTAGATTTTTCCAGGGACACTGAGAAGGGATATGCCTCTATGGTTTCCACACTGTCGATTGTCACCCTTTTTGAAAATTGGTGTTATGATGGCGATCTCCCAATCCTTTGGTATGGTCTTGTTGCACAATGCTGCCTGTAGGACCCTTAAGAGTAACAGGTCGCCTGATGCTCCCATGTACTTAACCATTTCTGGTGTTATACCATCATGCCCTGCTGCTTTGCCCATCTTGATTTTCTCCAGTGCTGCCTTCAGTTCTTCCATCTTTATGTCATCTTCATCACCATTGGTTTCCTCTTCTGTGCTAGTGGTTATCATTTCTGATGTTTGACCTTGCTCACCATCAAGGAGTTCTGAGAAATATTCTTTCCATCTTTCCATTACTTCCTTCGGGGCAGTAAGCAATTTGCCTTGCTTGTCCTTTATAAATTTGAGAGGGCATTGTTTTTCCTTCCTCATGTTCTTTAGGGTCTTATAGAACAATTTCTGGTTTTCTTGTGCATCTTTTTCTAGCTTTTCTCCAAATTCTTCCCAGGACTTCTGTTTTGCTGCTAGCACTTTGTTCTTTACTTCTGTTCTGAGTGTCACATATTCTCTATATTTTTCCATTTGTCCTGTTGTGTTTTTAGCTCCTAAGTATTGTTTCCATGCCATTTTCTTCTCTCTTATTTTCTCTTTGACTTCCTCTGTCCACCAAGGTGTCCTCTTTCTCTGGTTCCCAAGTCGGACTTCACCACATGCTTCTGCAGCAGCTGTCTTTATGATATCCTTGAATTTAATCCAGAGGGTTTCCAAGTCATCAGGTTGTTCTTCTGTGTTGCTCACCGATGCAGCAATAAGCCCCTGATATCTGGTCTTAATTTCTGGCTCTCTCAGCTTGTAGGTCCTAATGCTCATTTCTCCTGCTCGTTTACTTGGTTTCTTGCGTGATGTTGAGCAGTTCCTAGGCTGAGCAACTCTTTCAGTTGTTCGTTTGATTGTTAGCAGGTAGTGATCACTTCCAATCTCTGGCCCCCTCCAGACTCTTGCATCTCGGACATATTTGAATGAGCTTCTCCGAACAATGGCATAGTCGATCACTGACTTCTCATTCTTTGTTGGTTCACATCTAGTGTATGCATGTATGCGCTTATGGGGGAACTTTGTGTTTGTAATGATCAGATTCTGCTCACTGCAGAATCTAAGGAGTCGCTTTCCATTGTCATTGAGAGTATCTTCTCCATATCTTCCGATAACTCCACCCCATCTAGCATGGTCATTTCCAACTCTGGCATTAAAATCTCCGAGCATGATAACTTCATCTAGGCAGTCATCCACTGTCCTTTGAAGCAGCTCGAAGAATTCCTCCTTGACCTCTGCTCTCTCATCCTCATTTGGCCCATACACTATGACCAGGTTGACTATGGTTTCTCCTTCTTTTAGTTTCACAACCATAATGCGCTCTGAGACAAAGTTCCACCCCTTGATACTATCTTTTTGATTTTGGGCCACAATGCAACCCACACCCCCTTTAGCTCTTTCGAATATGGGTACACCACTGTAGAGCAGCGTGTTGCCATTGAGATCCATGACTCCTTGTCCTTTTTTCTTTGTTTCCGTTATAGCCAGGATTTCTAGTTTTGCTTTCCTCATCTCTTCCACCAGCTCCTCTTCCTTCCCATTTATACTTCTTGTGTTCCATGTTCCATAAGTCGTAGTCCGTAGTCCGTTCCAGTTCGTCGCCTTTAGAATCAGTCCGGTTTTCTCTCTTGTGTTACTCGTAATCATGGTTTAAAGCAAACAGGTGATTGGCCTGTTGTGCCTTTGCATGGTGGAGGGGCTGCCTCCTTACGGCCTCCATGCAGGCCGCCCTCCTCCTTTTTCATCCGGGCTTGGGACCGGCATAGGCCGAGTTCTGTCAAATGCCTTTTCCATTAAAACATAGATTTGAAGTCAAAATTAAAAATAAATGTGCTTTTTTACTTCAAAAGTCATCGTTCCGTTTGGAACGATTTTTTATATTTCCGGTCTGAAGAGTGTTAAGCGCTTATCATATATTTTATCCATAAGTGTGTAGTGAAGTATAAAGCAGAAGTTAATTTCAGCGCCCCAGGCTTTTTGTCAATTTGATGTTACATTTTTTGACTGCAAGCTATAAACTCCTTGAAAAATTATTTGTGGCTTTTTAGTGCATTAAAAGCCTGTGTTTAAAATTTTAAAAAAAATATTTTTTAATTTCTTCTTTTTAGTGTTATTGTTTTGTTGTTTTTTAAATTTAAGTCAAATGTAATCGATCCGCTAATGACATTATCAGTTTGCGATAAACGAGTCCAGAGCACAGGAGGCGGATTTCATTATTCAGTATATTACACGGAAAGTTAATATATTTCTTTTTTAAATTAAGAGTTGTAAATTACATTTAAAAAATATAGTTGTCAGTTGTGTGTATGTCTGTGCATGTGCGGTGCGATAGTGTGTTGAAAAAAAGAAAGGGGGGGAGGGGGAGAAGTTTCAATATTTCTCTCAAGAGAGACAATCTTGTTGGAAAGAATACACCTAGATTATTTGCAGCTATCGCCCATTTCACTGATGATACAATACAAACAAAATTAATATTAATTTTAATTTTATTCATTTTATTATTTTTACGACTGATTATTGTGTTGTCATGGGGAATACACAACTATGCCAAGTTTCAGAGCTATTGCTCATCTGGAAGTGATTGAAAAATCGATTGCAAGATTTGAAGGTGACAAGAGAGTGACACGTTGCAAGTTAATGAAAAGCCTGTAAAAAACATGGTAATGATACATTTAAATTCTTGAACAATAATCTCTCTCTCTCTGTTCTTGACAGGGTGGAGTTTGTTTAGGTATGAAAAACTTGGATCAGATTGTGGAGGTCAATGATGAGGACTTTGACTGTTCCATCCAGCCAGGTGTCATGAGATCAGCCTTAAACAGTTATCTCAGAGATACAGGCCTATGGTTTCCTATAGGTAAACTGTTTGTTGTCATTTTGTTGATGAATATAATAACAATAACTCTTGTTTATATGGGTTGTATTGAAAGACGACGTTGAAAATGCTATTAAGAAAATGAAACATGGTAAAGCACCATGGCCTGACAATATTCCTGAAGAAATCTATGAAGCACTAGGAGAACTTGGCATAGAGGAAATAACAAAACTCCTGAACAAGATATATGACACTGGAGAGACACCCCCAAACATCTGCAGATCAGTATTCATCACTATACCTAAAAAACCAGGAACAACAGAATACGAATCACATAGAACAATTAGCCTAATGAGCCATGTCACAAAAATACTCCTTCGCATCACAATGGAAAGGACAAGAAATAGAATACGACCAGAAATTTCTGAAACTCAATTCGGTTTCGTTGCTGATAAAGGTACCAGAAATGCAATTTTCACACTATCAATGCTCAGGGAGAGATGTATTGAGGTACAAAGAGACCTTTATCTATGCTTTACAGACTACTCAAAAGCTTTTGACAAAGTGAAACACCAAGACCTTTTTGATATTTTACATGAACTAAATATAGACAGGAAAGATCTTAGGAGTATAAGAAACATATATTGGGAGCAGGAATCCGCGATCAGATATGAAGGAGAACTAACTGAATTCAGAGCAATTAAAAGAAGAGTTAGACAGGGATGTGTGTTATCACCTGATCTTTTTTAACATATACAGCGAGATGATACTTCGAAACATTGAACACCTCGAGGGAATTAAAGTCAGAGGACGAAATATCAACAATCTGAGATATGCAGATGACACAGTTTTAATAGCAGAGTCAGAGGAAAATCTACAAATCATTCTAGACAAAGTAGTGGAAGAGAGCGAGTTGAAAAGATTATCTTTGAATGTCAGCAAAACTGTATGCATGGTAGTTTCTAAGAAAATACAAATACCAGTATGCTCTTTGAACAGCAAAAGAGAAAAAATCAAACAAGTCAATCTCTTTAAATATTTAGGCTACACATTGACATCAGATGGCTGATGTGACACAGAGATAAAGAAAAGGATCGCCATGTCCAAAGAAGCCTTTACTAGAATGAGCAACGTAATGAAAAACAGAAACATCACCATAAGCACAAAAATTCGCTTGTAGATCTACCTGCGAGCCGCATGGTGTGGCCGCTTGATACGATTCCAAATAGGAATGAAAAATTCGAAAGTAGTGCCATAAGCTTGTGTAAATCATATTAACACTTCCTGTGGACCATGTGTTTTAAACTGGCAGTGAATGAAATATTCTGGTGCTTAACTTTTGCATACTTTTATCAATTAATAAAGTCTTTAGGCAGTTTTAACAAACAGTGTAGTCTCAGACATCATAGACTATTAACTGATCAACTACAATATATTATTTCTAAATGAATTGTATTAATATAGATAGTAACAATAACCTAATTTTGATTCCGAGGATGTTAAACAAATTTCTTGGAATACTACTTTTAAATAATAATTAAGTTGTGAGGGTAGCCGAATGGTTATAAACCTTCGGTGAGTTAGGATCTGCCTACCCATGCATGCGAAGACTGGATTCGATAGACTGCGCAGAAGAAACCACCTGTTGGTTCAACGGGCATGACGGCGATTACCAGCAACGCGCTGTGGAGCGTAAGGAGCATGGCGAGGCACGTAGAAAGCCCTGGTCATCCACTGCACCTGACTTCATCTCCAGTCGTCTTGACTTGTCTTGCCACTGGATTGAGATGGACCCAGGCGAGAGAGTGAGGTCGACAAATTGCGCAACTCTTCCTCACTTTAATCCAAATCACCGCGCAAGTCACTCTTTCATCATTCATCCATTCATCCATCCACTCACAACAAGTCCTGTGGCGATGGGCGAGCGGCGAAGCGGCAGGCGTGGGTACGCTGGCAGTCGTAGTCGCAGACCTACACACAGGCGGCTCAAGCCATATGGTCGTCTTCCACTGATCGGAGCAGCAGTGGGATTCGGCAGCCCCCTGAGTGTCTGAGCAGCCCTCTTTAGGAAAGCACTGCTCACCTCCATGGCATGAGGAAGGGGCTAGAAAAGGTGCCCTAAACATTGCCTGCTTCACCATTACCTAACCAGCTTACCGCGGTTGGTGGGTACCCTACTTCGGCGGTCGACATATAAGAAAAAGAAAGGACAGATTTTTCCCCCTCATTCTAGGCGCATGGAATGTGCGCACTCTCCTTGACAAGGACTTTAACGCAAACAGACCTGAGAGACGAACTGCCCTGATTGGGAGAGAACTGGCCAGGTACAACATTGACATAGCAGCACTGAGTGAAACTCGACTTGCAGGCGAGGGCCAACTTTGCTAAAAGGGTGCAGGTTATACATTCTTTTGGAGCGGAAGAGGAACTGAAGAAAGACGAGAAGCAGGGGTTGGATTTGCAATCAAAACAGCAATTGTCAGCAAGTTAGTGGGGCCCCCAAAGGGAATAAATGACCAACTCATGACGGTCAAGATCCCTCTGTTTTATGGAAGAAAACATGCCACCATCATTAGCGCGTATGCACCAACTATGACAAACCAGGATGACGTCAAGGATAAGTTTTACGAAGAACTACATGCAGTCATTGCATCAGTTCCTAAAGCAGATAAGCTCATCATTCTTGGTGACTTTAATGCAAGAGTAGGCTCAGATAACATCTCCTGGAATGGCACTATTGGAAGGTACGGCGTGGGTCGCTGTAACAGTAATGGACTTCTTCTCCTCCAGACTTGCGCAGAACATGACCTCCTTGTCACCAACACCATTTTTTCGACTTCCTACCCGCAACAGGACCTCCTGGATGCACCCTCGCTCAAAGCATTGGCACCTAATTGACTATGTAATTGTTAGGAAGAAGGACAGGCAAGATGTCCGGGTGACCAAGTCCATGTGTGGTGCCGAATGCTGGACTGATCATCGCCTCATTGTATCTAAACTTAAAATTCGTATCCAACCAGCCAGGCGCCCTCAGGGGAAGAAAACTCAAAAGAGGCTGGATGTCACCAAACTAAAGAAGACAAAAATCAAACAGTCATTTACTGACACCTTAGAAGACCGTCTCAAATCTATCTCGCTAGACGGCCAAAGTGTGGAAACAAATTGGGCAGCCCTAAGTGAGCAGATCTACAACACTGCTACAGAGGTCCTGGGTACTTCCATCAAGAAACAAAATGACTGGTTTGATGAGAACTCAGATGATATAAAGCAGATGTTGGCTGAGAAAAACACCATCTCCATAAAGCATATTTAAATGATCCAAAATCTACATCCAAGAAAGACGCTTTCAACAACATGCGTAGAATCGTCCAACATAAACTACGCCAGATGCGGGATTCATGGCTGAGTAATAAAGCAGATGAGCTCCAAGGCTTTGCTGACAGCCATGACTTGAAAAATTTTTACCTTGCACTCAAAGCGGTCTATGGTCCAACATCATCAGGATCATTTCCCCTCCTTAATGCAGATGGGAAAAACACTAATTACAGACAAGGAAAAAATGCTCCAACGCTGGGCTGAACATTTTAATAATCTTTTGAACCAGCCATCATCTATTAACGACGAAGCCATCATCCGCCTGCCCCAAATTCCTATAAATGAAGCACTAGATGATGTACCAACTCTGGAGGAAACTAAAAAAGCGATTCGTCAACTGTCTAGTGGAAAGGCCCCTGGCTCCGATTCAATTCCTGTTGAGGTTTATAAAGATGGCGGTGCAGTTCTGATAGAGAAACTTCATATGATCTTCCAGCAAATGTGGCAGAGTGAAACCATCCCACACGATCTCAAAGATGCGTCAATTATACATCTATATAAACGTAAAGGTAATCGCCAAGACTGTAACAATCATCGAGGCATCTCTCTTTTATCAATCGCTGGGAAGATATTCGCCAGAATCCTTTTGAATCGCCTTACGGCTCATCTTGACAAAGGTCTTTTACCTGAAAGTCAGTGTGGATTCCGGAAAGAACGTGGAACCACAGATATGGTGTTCGCTGCAAGACAGCTACAAGAAAAATGCCAAGAACAGCACTGTGACCTGTACACAGCTTTCATCGACTTGACAAAGGCGTTCGACACGGTCAGTAGAGAGGGTCTATGGAAGATCATGGCAAAATACGGCTGCCCAAAGAAATTTATCACAATAGTGCAGCAAATGCATGATGGAATGCAGGCTAGAGTTCAGGAAAACGGTGAGCTATCAGAGCCTTTCCCTGTCTCAAATGGAGTTAAACAAGGGTGCGTACTTGCACCGACTCTGTTCAGTATCATGTTTTCTGCTATGCTGACTGATGCTTTTAGAGACGGGGACACAGGAATCGACATTAGTTATCGTATTGATGGAAAATTGTTTAACCTTAGGAGGCTTCAAGCAAAAACCAAGGTTAAATCACACACCATCAGAGATCTTCTGTTTGCTGATGATTGTGCCCTCAATGCTGGCTCAGAGGCTGAACTGCAGCATAGTGTGGATAGATTCTCCGAAGCCTGCGCCAACTTTGGGCTTACCATCAACACGAAGAAAACAGAAATCATGTACCAACCAGCTCCTGGCACAGTTTATACTGAGCCAGTCATCAAGGTTAATGGTGAGAAACTGAATGTTGTGAACAGATTCACATACCTTGGTAGCACATTATCCCAGAACATTGTCATTGATGATGAGGTGAACACCAGGATCTCCAAAGCCAGCAGCACATTTGGCAGACTATACACCAACGTCTGGCATCGAAGTGGCATTAGTCTACAGACAAAGCTGAAGGTGTACAGAGCTGCGGTGCTTCCAGTGCTGCTATATGCATGTGAAACATGGACTGTATACAGGCGCCACGTAAAGAAGCTAAACCACTTCCATACAGTCTGTCTCAGGAAGATAATGAACATCAAATGGCAAGACAAGATCCCGGATACCGCCGTTCTTGACAGAGCTGGTATCCCTAGTATTGATACTATTCTGATGCAGTCACAGATTCGCTGGGCAGGTCATGTAGTCCGCATGCCAGACCATCGACTGCCAAAGATACTCTTTTATGGTGAGATGCAGAAGGGTAAACGCTCCCATGGTGGCCAAAAGAAGCGCTTCAAAGACACGTTAAAGACGTCATTGAAAACCTTTGACATAAACCCAGACACATGGGAAACTGCTGCGCAAGACCGAACTGCTTGGCGCACATCTCTTCGTAAAGGTGCAGCGGCATGCGAATCATCCAGAAGAGCAGCAGCGGAACAGCGGAGACAAGCTAGAAAGGACCGTGAAATAAAACCTTCACATGAAGCAAACATTCCTTGCCCACACTGTCCGAGATCTTTCCGGGCCCGCATCGGGCTCATCAGTCACCTTCGTACCCATAGACTAACCTAACATATTCCTAAATAATTGGATGAACAGAGTGGTCTTCATCACCCGTGATGGACGAACAACATAACAACACGTTGTGTGGGACATGACTGAGTAGGTGAGATTCCAGTTCAGCATATATATGTGACCACAAAAAAATAATAAAAATTAGAATTATCATTTGTTTGTAATCAAACCTCTTGCATTAATTTTTCACTTGATATACGTTTCAATTCTGGAGCTTTTACCACCAAAGAATTAATTAGAGCTGAAGTATTCATATGTAAATGCGCAATTTTAAATATTTTTTGGTTTTAATTTTTTAATTTCTCTACATTTCACGAGAGATAAACAGCTTTTTTTTACACCACATTAGAACTCATTGCATTTCACAGCATTCTTCAGCCAATTCATTAAAGTTTGGTACATATTACGTATGTATGCTTAATTACTGTTCTTGTCGGTAACTCAGAATCCAAACATCTGGAAACCGAAAGTTGAAAGTTTTTTCGGCCTACTTTTGGTCGATTTTCGAACTGATGTTTGGGTGACTTGGACCACTTTTTGGGTGACTTGGGCTACTTTGGGCAAATTGTTGGGCTACTCTGGGCGAAATCCTAAACCGTTAAAATCTGAAAACCGAAACGAGGTCGTCCTGAGCATTTAAGATTCTAGGTTACCAACCTCTATATGTCTACTGCCTGTTTTAAAAACATTACTTACAGAAAAAAATGCATCCATTTAGGGGCCTGGGTAAAACTAGAAAACTGCCTGGGATGTAAAGAGCTAGAGCACCATAAGTGTCATTAGGGGTCAGAGTGGCTAAGAGGTATGGTGTCCGCCTCGAGTTCAAGAGGTACCAGGTTCGATTCCCAGTAGAGAGAATATAATTTATAAAAAATTTTTTTTTCAGAACCAGTGGTCCTAATGATGTCATACTCCCCCCGGGTCTCCTGGGTAGTGAGATCGGATGCCTAGCCTTCTCGGATAAGGGCAAAAAAAAGGAGGTCCCATGTGCAAGTTGCGCACATTAAAAATCCCATGGCAGTTGGAAATTGTAAAGAATAGGCCAATCAGGCTGCTGCCCTGACAAAATTTAAAAATTAGAAACCTACCCACCACAAAAATATTTATAGAATGTGTGATTCCTATGTACACACATTGGGATTCTTGCCGGTGCTACATGGTTCGTGCACTGTGCTGAGATATTCCTTGTGTGATCTAATGGAGGAGATCAGAGCACTAATGGAGTTGTCCGTGTGCAATGAATATAGTCCTTAGAAAACCAAACCATGTGTCATGGCTTTACAAAAATATGTTGACATGCTGACAGCAGTGTGTCATACCCAGAAGTCTATGAGGAGACAAAAAAAGAACAAGCCCTGCTACTCCATCAGGCATGCTGTAAAAAAGCAACATCCTTATGTAAAACAGCTGTTACAGAAATGGCAGCTGCAGGGTTATGTGCTTTGATACAGGCTTTCTGCAAGGGGACCAGCTGCACTGGTGTCTCCATGATCCATAGACAACAAAAATAGCAGATGAGAGAGATTTATATTCCTTTATTATAGTGTTTATACATATTTGAGGGACACCCTGTACATTTTAACATTATTTTTATTATTAGTAGTGTAATGGTCCTCCACTCGGTACTTCTTCTTTGGTCCTTAGACTTTGACTGACAATGCAGTCAGTGACAATCACGTCTGGTGGTATCTTGCAGGACAGCAACAAACTGTCTCCACTTTGCTCTGTCGGCAGCCATCCTTTGTGAGGTGCCCCAGCTCTGGTTCATGCTTTGCATCTCTGCCCCTACTATTCTCTGCTAGGTTGCTTTTGACCAGCCTCTCTTTCGCTTTCCTTCTGGAGTCCATAGCATGCCAGTTCTGGTGATGGTGTCAAGGTCTCTTCTAAGGATATGGCCAACCTATTTCCAGCATCTACCTGCTATTATTGTGTGCATATCTTCTTGGTGGCTCAGAGTCAGGAGTTCTTGATTGGTGATAGTGTACAGCCAGAAAATTTTCCTGAGGCAGGTCATGAAGAAAGAGGATGTTTTGGACATTTCTATAACTCTCCAGCATTTTGCACAGGACATAAAGACAAAAATTACGCAGCTCTCGTGTATTTTTAATTTAGTGTTTGCGGTACTGGGAAGATTTCCATATGTTGTTTAGATTGTCAAAGGCTATTCTTGCTTTATTCATCGGTTACTGATGTCTTTGCTTGTTTCGCCATCTGTGGTTACAAGGCTTCCTAAGTATTTTAAATATGTTTGTATTTTCTAGTTCTTGGCCCCTTATTTTTATTGGACTTCTTACATTGAGTGTAATGACTTCTGTCTTCTTGAGATTAATGCTTAGTCCCACCTGTTGGCTGTGTTTATTCAGTCTGTCTGTGTTATCTTGCATGTGTTGATGCGAGTGTGTGAATAGTGCAATGTCATCTGCATATTCTAGATCCTCCAGTCTAGAGAATGCTGTCCATCTTATTCCTTTAGGGGCATCCTCTGTTGTCTGACGCATCACCCAGTCTATAACAGTTAAAAAGAGAGTGGTTGATAAGGGGCATCCCTGCCGTACTCCTGTTTTCTCCTCGAAAGTTAGGTTGCTCTGTCCAACACTCCCATGTAAATTAGCATATAGGTTTTTGATGATGCCACTCTGTATAAAAAATATTTAAATCGTCAATTCATTGTAAAGCTAACCTTTTCCTTGTTAGCTGCTGAATCCTCAAGCAGTGTATTTCTGTCAGAGAGATAGCAGTCAGAATGTTGCCAGTGTAAAATAAACATGCAGAAAGACCAGTCAGATGTTTTATAAAGGAGTATTCAGAATGCCACTGAAAGATAAAAGGTCTAATAAAAAATCTAATAAAAGTATTCTGAAAGATTTTAGATGAAGATATCAGCAGGCAATTCAAAGCCAGTGCTAACATTAATATTAAATATTACAGCAATTTACATAACACCAAAATACAAGTAACCCAACGATTAATATAAGTTTAACATACCCTTCAGACACAGTATTGTGAATCTGAGTTTATCACTTATGCAAGTCTGCTCACAAGCAGGTCAGCTTAGCTTTTCTCAGCTATAGATTGTGGCTATGTGGCTTCGACAAGCGTGTGTCAGTTCGCTGGACGTTTTTTCAGCTAAGAAATTCTGCGAGTCCAGAATTGAATCTGAGCGGGCTTATACATCCAATCTAGATCTAACCCTTTCCTTCTTGGAAGTCTGCACCTGACTTCACTTTTCTACTTGCAACTTTCATAGGATTTCAATGTTGTTGTGCGATTTTTTTCAACAAAATCATGATTTCCTCGTCAATTACCAAAGATAATGATTTCCCAATGTCATAATTACATGTTTTTATAATTACTGTTCAAATCCCAAAAAGAATATATTTTTCAATTCGGGGCAGTAATCATAAAGTTATAGCAGAATTTCTGGTGTGCAATTCATAATTTATCTTATCTAAAGACACCAGTTTATATGGCAATTCCAGAGTGTCTTGCCTGTTTTGCTACAGCAAGTAAATAGAAAATATATAAAAACTGTAAACATGACTCTAATTCTAATGAAAACATCAGCCATTTTTCAAGGAGGGATCAGAGCACTATTTTTTGGCTCCAAACAACATATGCCACTCAACAATCACTTGAACAGAGTCCAACGACAACACACTGAAGAGTGCCAGCTACGTGTCTACCCCTATAAACCTATTGGCCACCACGTCTTTGAGTGCTCAGCACTTGATGATGTTAGGAAAATGCTCCTTCCTGTGAGGTCAGATAAGTGGAACACCTTATATGGAGCAAAACAACAACTTGTGGGCACATACAGATACCACTACATGGCGTTGGGCCTAAGTGCGAGAGCCCAAACGCTTCTGGATTAGTAATAATAACAACGATAACATAAACATAACAGATCACATACAAATAAAAAAGGTATCGTCAGAATAATTAACCAAAGTCACATTTTATTGTAGTTAAACTACTTTTGTAGTATATACTAAAGTAGGTTGTCATGGCTTTCTCATCAACTGTCCTGCTCCAGGTTGTCCTTGACTTCCCAACTCTTCTCTTTCACTGTTGGTTTCAGTCAAGGACAACTCTGGTTAAGCAGGGTTGTTGTTTCCTGAGGGTGTGCCCTATCCATCTTCATTTTCTGTCTTTCATCTCCAGTGTCTGAGAAGAAAGACTTCTGTACATTCTCCCACAGGTCTTTGTTTGCTATTACATCTGACTCTTTGATACAGAGGTTGGGGTGGAGACATCTGTTGATGAATGTTGGTGTGTGGACATGATAGTCTTGAAGACGTTGTTTGCTTCTGAGCCATAGAGTAAGACAGATTTTATATTTTTGTTGAACCTGTTCTATATTCATAGGAAAAAGCTGTAGAATTTAATACTGGCTGAAGGGAGTTGGTTTTATTTATCCAGACATTGACATCCTGGTTTGTTCCTTCTCTGTCAGTGTTACTCACCAAGTAGGTACAGCTGTGCACTTACTTCATTCATTTAACCACTGATGTTTGTTGGATCTCCTTGTCTATTATTCATTCGTATGTTCTTTTTTTTCAACAATTTACCTCTGTTTCATAAATAAGATTGCTAAAAATGCAACAACACACATACCAGCTTGTAGTCAGTCATTCATTGAATCTCTGCTCCAATCTGAGTCAGGGGTGGGGCACTGACTGCTTGAATGTTTGAAATACTATAATTTCTGTATGTGTCAGAAATATGTAGAAGATGCCCCTTGGTCTGGACACAGGTGCTACATAGATGAATGGATTTATCACCACTCTAAACAATGAAGAGCCCACATAGATAGCAGAAGACGTAGAAAACTGCAAAGTTAGATCCATGATTTCAAAATGGCAAGTCCACAGCTTAGGGAGAAGACATTTGTCTTGAGTATCTACTAATGATGGCTGTGTCCCTGAAATTATTCAGGTTGTCAGAGAATTTATTAGGACTTAAGGAAATTATTGTGGGAGATGACATTGTTTAATACATTTATTTAGTTCATCACTCTTCAACTGCCCAAGGAGCAAAGGTAAAAGGTAAAAGATTCCATTACACGCCCATTGAGGAATATTGGGAATATGGTGTTAGGCCCATATTTTCATGACCACATGGCACACTAGGGATGATGCGGTCGGCATCACGACGCTTGCCTTTAACCTTTCCAGAGTTGTTCTGGTACCCAATTCATGAGACTGGGTCGACCCTGGAGCTGTTTGCGGTAAAAAAAATCCCACCTCAACTGGGGATCGAACAATGGACCACTGAGCTCGGAAGCTAATGTACTAATCATTGCCTTACCACTGCTCTTAACTGATTCCGTACGCAAGATCTTTTAAAAGACGCAATGGCCGACAGCTGTGACCGCAAGATCTTTTAAAAGACGCTGATTTATTTCGTTGTTTCTTTCTATTCTGATATTTTATACTGCCCGGAATTTATCTCGAATGGAAGTAAACACAAAACTGGGCTAATTTCAACAAGCTTCAACGTCTTTTATTTGCGTTTGACGGGATTTTTTCACATTTATCTTTATCTTTAATCGTGTTTTGTCGTATCGCCATAATGGCAGAAAAACACACAGGATATGTTACTAATATGTGAATAGTGAACAAACTGTGTGATCAACCATAACTTTCTTACTTTTTCTGTGTTTCTAAATGGATTACCTGCATAAAGAGAGCAGTGAAACTGTATTGTGATAACAATTTATGTTACAAGCCTTGCGTAAGTCGGAAATTTTTGTTCAAAATTTCAAGTTATCTTTTTTCCATGTACATGTTATCTGTTATAACATAAACATAACATAAAATTAGCTAGAAAGGCATATGGATTTATATTGTTCATCCAATGTACTTTAATTTGATATATAATATGTTATACTTAACTCATGATTAGACACACATTGTCAGTAAACGTAAATTATGTATGTGTAAATTTTTGGGGCTTAAAAATAATTCCGTCCAGAGCTGAAAATAATTACGTACGGAAAGAGTTAATGCTATCAACAGGTTTCCTCAGTGTGTGTCCTATCCAGCGTTTTCTTCTCATCTTTTGTTCCACTGGCACTTGTCTGGTTCTTGTCATCAGTTCCACATTAGTGACCTTGCCATACCACTTCAGTCCTTCCATTCTATGCTAGCATCCATTTATAAAAGTCATTTTGTTGAGGAAAACATTGCATGGTGGGTAAGGGCTTAGAACTCTACAGTTTGTCACAACTTATTTTCTAATTTAGGCATGTTTTTACCACAGATCCAGGTGCAGATTGCTCAGTGTGTGGTATGTGTGCCACAAGTGCATCAGGGACAAATGCAGTGCGATACGGCACAATGAGGGAGAATGTGCTGAATTTAGAAGTGGTATTACCTGATGGACGAGTCATCGATACAGCTGGAAAAGGGAGACGATCAAAGTATGTCAGTTATCTTGTTAGTTTTGAAAAAGTGTTTAGCTAAATCTGGTTAGATTACATTGATATTTATTTTATCAGGTTTGGCTCTCTGTACCGCTTTCCATATTATATTTTGTATGCTCTAGACACCCTGGGCTATCTGGCATACCTTCTTTCTGGATTGTAGTTTTAGTGTACTCATTCTCAATGAGGCATGTGATGAGTCTTTTTTACGATCACTGAGGAGAATATCTTTCCTTTTATGTTGAATAGTGAGTTGGACTGAGTTGACTGAAGTCTGTAGAATTTTATACTTGTTGAAACACCCATATATGATAGGGACTTACACAGATATCTTTGCAGCAGCTCAGGCAAAGATGGGGCACAAGTATTAAGACTACAGAAAGCAAATCGCCTATTTACTCCATTTCAAATGTATGGAGACATATCTGCAGTCACCCTTATATGACCACGAACTCAGCACAACGGTATAGCATACACATGTGGAAGTGAACCGCTGTCTTTGAGGCTAATTAGACTTTCTGGAGTCACCCTTATATGACCACGAACTAAGCACAACGGTATAGCATACACATGTGGAAGTGAACTGCCGTCTGTGAGGCTAATTAGACTTTCATAGACTCTCAGAATCATCCACACACTTCCAGCAATTCCCCCTGTGGTGAAACATGTTGAGAACCCAGCATTGCACACTAAGATTGGAGGAGTCACTTGAACCCCAGAGGCTTCTGCCTGGTTGGCTGCATGCAGGAGAATCTTACTGTGGACCTATGATAGGCAGGTGGAGCTGAGAAGTGGCTCTGTGTAGGACATGACAATTCCTTGGGAGAGCCCAGAACTGGAGCACAGTATTTTAGCTCTGCATATTTGGAGAGCCCCCTTGGATGGTGGAGAATGCACGGTATGCTACACACTTCTTCCTCCTAGCTTGGGACCAGATGTATTGATCTTTTAAATGCAAGCCAAGTTGAAGATACTAGAGCTCATGACTTCAACTCCACATGTTTCAGAATGACATTAAAGCCACAGGAAAAGCCTAGATCTACTGTGTAGATAAAGATCAAAGAGTCTTCAACTTGGTATTGGCTGCAAAAGAGTGAGAAGCTCAGCAGTCCTAGTTAAACAACAACTCCATTTCAAGGTATATGGACATCAAAGAACATCAGGTCATATATAAAAAATTAGAATATTCATATAAAGCATGAAGTTAGTCCTGCTGTATGCCATAGAAACACGGTAACAGAACAAATGATAATCAACAAGTTTTAAATGTTGATAAATGGGTGCTTGTGCAGAAATAGAGGGACTTGTGTCACGGATTGCCTCCCCTGCTTTGCAGTAGTGGTCCAACAGTGACCAAAACTCAAGAGTATCTAATATTGGCTTCCAAAGTATCTACCTGCGTGCAAGTTTACTCTTGGCAGAGATGTAGATAGAAGATTAATGACACTTCTACCGTAAGAGAGCTTTCACAAGATATTCCCAGAACTCAAGAACTAAAGCTCCTTAGGGCTGAGCAATTTGTTAACTTATTATCTGGTCCGTCGCCTTTTGTGAATGGTTTACGCAATGGTTTAGCCCGTTCAAGCCCCCAGTTGGTGTAATCCAACGAAATCCCTCTTATAAGGTATAGCTCTGTTTAGTGTAAATATATGTCTATTTATATATAAGTATTTATATATCATCAGCTGCCATCTCGACAATGAAGGTTGGCTGTAATGGATCTCCAACGTCTTCTGTCTCTTGTCTTGGTGGTGCACTCTGATAGACTCTTTCCTGTCCATCTCTTGATGTTATCTTCCCACTTATAGTGCTGTCATCCTCTTGCATGTTTGCCTTCACCTCTCCCTTCTGTTATGGTCTTCTGCAAGGTGTTATGCCTTTTTATGTGGCCAAAGTATTTTAGCTGCTGAACTTTGATCTCCCTCATTAGTTCTCTTTTCATACCTAGATTTTCTAGGACCTCCTTATTTGTTTTCTTCTCTTTCCATGAGATACGCTCCATTCTTCGATATATCCACATTTCAAGAGCCTCAATTCTTTCTTCCAAATGCTTATTCATCGTCCATGTTTCGGCACCATATAGAAATGCAGAATATATATAACACTTTATGATTCTCAGTTTTAATTTGTGAGATAACTGTTTAGATGTCAGTATATGTTTCATGTTGTTGAATGTAGCTTTGGCCATTCCTATTCTCTTCTTGATTTCTGTTTCACATCTGCCATCTTCTGTTATTATATGACCGAGATATATGTAGCTCTTGACTTGTTCCAGGATTTTCCCATTTATGCTTATCTTTAATGTGGGTTTATCGTCTGTTTTGCTAATTATCATAGTTTTTGTTTTCTCAATATTAATGTTGAGTCCATATTCATGACTTATACTGTTCACTTGCTTCACTAGTTCTTGTAACTCCTGTTTGCTTTCAGCTAACAACACGATATCATCTGCATATCTAAGGTTGTTTATTGACCTTCCATTGATGTTCAGTCCTGGTATTTCCTGTATCTGTTTGAAAATTTTTTCGGTGAATAAATTAAATAGGCAGGGGGACAGCACACAACCTTGTCTGACACCTCTTTTTATGTCTATGTATGGTGAATAATTCCTTCCAGATCTTACTGTGGCAATTTGCTCCCAATAAAGGTTACTGAGTATTCTTATATCTTTTCCATCAATACCTATGTTTTCGAGGCAATCAATTATTTTCTCATGATGGACTCTGTCAAAAGCCTTCTTATAGTCAGTGAAGCACATGTACATACTTTTTTGGACCTCTGTATATTTTTCTGCTAATATTCTTAGGCAAAATATTGCCTCTCTTGTTCCACTGTTCCGTCTAAAACCAAACTGTTCTTCTTGGATTTCGCTGTCTACCTTCCTTTTTATTCTTTCCTGTATGATTTTGAGCAGTATCTTAATTGCATGACTCATCAGGCTGATTGTTCTGAAGTCTGAACATTCTGTATACATTTATATATAGATATATTAAATATTCTGGCTCATTCATTTGCTTTCATATATATGTTACGGCGCTCTTCCGGGACCCCAGTATATTCTGGGTGCTTCGATGACTTCTAGTATTTGTGGATGACCAAGTTATTATATGCGTATTCAGTTTATAGAGTCAAAGTCCCTCGGGTTCTTATCACTTTTGTAGGATTCCGTAATACTGTCCGTTGGTATCGATAATGTCTGCTTTAACCCTTGTGATACATTCTGTGCTGAACATGTTTCATATTAAATATTCGACCCTTGACTGACCTGTATTAGTCTCTTGTCTTATTGATTATATTGGCAGTGTGAGATGCAGCGTGTTAAGACATTAATCATCACTGGTCATGATCAGTTGAATAATAATAGCATTTAACTCAACTCCGAATACGACAGTTGATAAGACCGTGATTTCAACGACTCACAATATTTAATTAGTAATTTCATACCATGAGCAGACACCAACTACATGGGAACAAAAGTCACATCACATTCATGTACGATCTGTAAGAGTTCTCATTAGTTCATAAGCACATGTTCACAATCTCTATCTAGAGTTCTGGTTAGAGGTCAGTTCCTTTTAACGGCCAATGTCCTTTGGCATAAATTCAGAGGCTAACTAGACTTAACTATCCTGCTAGTTCTGCAATACACTTATTATGCTAGGCTTACGTCTACTGCTAGTCGTTTAATATCCGTTACACTAGGTTTACGCTTGCCGCTAGCTGTACAATATCCATCTGTACTAGTCTTACACTATTGCTAGTACCGTAATGTTCCTTTGGCATACCACGCCAGGCTAATCTGCCATCATTATGTAAACTGCGTTATTCATACGACGACTTACGTTTGGTTCAAGAAATACACTGCTCAATTGGCTTCCCAGCCACACATCCATAAATAAGTGGATATACCACACAATATAAGTGGCAATGGCCACACTTCTGAAACACACTGCCGTACGGGTCAAAACCCACAAGTCGAATGATATAGTGGCTATGCCACACAATCCATAGTGGCGATGCCACACATTTCAAACACTGCCGTTAGGGCTGAAGCCCACACGTCGAATGACCTTATAAAGACATACGCGTCATGCATAGTGATATGCATACTACGTCGTTAATATATATTCAATTGCGATGTTCCACGGTGCAGCAATCCGAGTTGGCCAAACTCAAATGCTTGCACACATGCAACAATCATCGACATCGGTCGATGAGATATATCTCTATTCGTTTGAGGTGTTCCATGATACAGACATTCGGATCGAGCTCAAATCCAAATGTCTGTGAGCATGAAACAATCATCGACATCAGTCGCGTAGATATAATCATTTGAGGAATGCGCCATGCTGTAGACATGAAGCAATCCTCAACATCATCCCCCTCACTTCCAAACGTGACACTTGTGGCACGGATGATAGTGATGGAGAAGACGCCCGTCTCCCGAACATATCAATATTAGTACTACCTACTTATAACTATGATAATTATTAAGTAGACACATTAAATTTTATAACATTAATAATAGCACTTGTCAACATGGTGACTAAAGAGTTAATTCAATTTCTTCTCAGAGACGTTGTGTGATAAAAGATCTGCCAAGTTATTGTCTGAGCCAGCAATAGGCAGAATCGTAAATGGAAATTCTTGAATCAACAAGTACCATCGGTGTATCCTAGCGTTACGCATAGTTCTAGCTGTTATGTAAGTAAGAGGACTATGGTCTGTCATAATGTAAAAGTGCGTGCCGATGAGATATCTTGACAGCTTCTCCAGGCACCAGACGATAGACAGGAGCTCACGTTCACCTGTCGCATACTTCTGTTCAGCCGGAGTCAGTTTCCTCGACACATAGAAACATGGATGGAGTGTTTCCTTGTAACATTGCAGCGAACAACCACCCATGGAGTAACTCGAGACATCTGATTGAAGTATGAATGGAATACGTATATTCGGTAATAACAAAATAGGTGCATTACTAAATAATTTCTTAATTGTTACCAAAGCGCTTTCGCAATCTTTGTCCCAACGTACCTTATTAGGACTACCTTTGGTCAACAGTGCGGACAAAGGTGTAGATAGTTGTGCGAAATGCGGGATGAACTTATGGTAATAGTTTATCAAGCCTAAAAGGCTTCTAACTTGTTTCTTAGTTGAAGGGGTAGAAATCTCTAGAATTCTTTTGACTGTATTGTCGTCAGGATACAGTTTGTGGTTACCTATGCGGTGACCAAGAAAAGAAATTTCCTGACAACCAATTTGGACCTTTGAAGGTCGCACAGTCAAACCATGCATACGTAATGTATGTAGAAGGGAAGTTAAACCATCAATATGGTCTTCCCACGAGTCATGAAATAGGCAGATGTCATCGATGTACGTGATGACATCTTTACGATCGCCAAGAAGGCGGCGCATCATGCGCACAAACGTTGCTGGCGCATTCACTAACCCAAAACACATATAATTCCATTGGTAGAGCCCAAAAGGAGTTGTGAAAGCTGTGTAAGGTTTGGCATTTTCGGCAAGAGGAATTTGCCAGTAGCCTTTAGAGAGATCTAGTTTGCTAAAGAAGGTAGCATTAGATAATTCTGATAAAAGATCATCTAAAAGAGGCATAGGCTCACCGTCTGTGATTGTAATTTTATTCAATCGCCTAAAATCAATACAAATACGTAAAGAATCATCCTTCTTTTTAACTATCACCATTGGGAATGCATATGGTGATTCCGAAGGAGATATCACACCTAAACGTATCATCTCTTTTAACTCTTTCTCCACCCTATCTTTGTGGTGTAAAGAAATAGGATAGGGTCTAAGTTTGATAGGTTTATAATCAGTAAGAGTAATATCATGGGATATAAGCGATGTCTGACCTGGAAGGTCGGTGAGAACATCATTGAAAGAAATGAGAATATCCCGAACTTGATCTTGTTGTGATGAAGATAGTGACGAAGAAATAGTCACGTCTTTCCAAGATTCCGATGATTGCAAAGAAGGTAGTTGGAATTGTAAAGGGATAGACGAAGTAGTATCTTCTTCATGAACAACTGCAAAAGAAGCAGTATGATGTGAAGAATCATCAATAGAGTTAATGACAGGAATTAATTCCTGTGGTCTTTCAAATGCTAATTTTAGCATGTTGACATGGAAGGTTTTGATTTTACCTCTAACGTTTACCGAGTAGTCAACATCTGTGACTTGTTTGATAATATCAAATGGACCTTGCCATGATATCAGTAATTTGTTATCGTTATGAGGTAGTAACAACCAAACTTTTTCCCCTGGTTTGAATGATCTTAATATTCTCTTTTGATTATGTAATAATCTTGATCGTTGAGTGGCTGATTTTATACTCTGGGATGCATAAGTGCAAGCATCGATGATTCGTTGTCGGAGATCAATCACTAACTCGTAGCTGTTTCGAGTGGCAGTATCAATTGATGCTCCAATCAACAAATCCTTGAGTATCATCATTGGTCCGCGAGGATTCGAACCATAAACCAATTCGAATGGAGACCACCCCGTGCTCTCGTGAGGTACTTCAGGAAAAGCGAAGAGGGCCGCCGGCAGAAGCCGATCCCATTCACGAGGGCATTCTTCAGTTATCTTAGATAACATCTGTTTTAGAGTGCTATTGTAGCGCTCGCACACACCGTTTGATTGAGGCCTATACGCACTACAAAACGAGTGGTGAACAGATAGCATGGATTCTAAATCCCTCATAATGTTGGAAGTAAATTGTGATCCTTGATCTGACAATATATCCTCCGGAAAACCGATTCGACAAAATATCGAAAATAATGCATCAGACACGGATGCAGTTGTGATGGTTTTCAATGGTATGGCCTCTGGCCAACGCGTGCAAAGATCTACGCAAGTTAAAATATAACAAAATCCATTATTTGAAACAATTGATAACGGACCCACTATATCTACTGCAATCTTTTTGAAAGGTCTCTCAGGCACGTCTGTAATCTGTAAGGGTGCCGTATGGAACCTGCCCTTACGTGCTATACCTTGGCATGTTGTACATGATTTGCAGTATAACTTTGTATCTTTATTAACCCCAGGCCAATAAAATTGTGACGTAACCCGAAACAATGTTCTTTTGATCCCCATATGCCCTGCCATAGGGGAGTCATGACCTGTTTGTAGGACCAATGGTCTGTATTCTTTAGGTACTATCACTTGATGTATAATTGTTTTGCCATCATCATAATATCTAGTGAGTATTGATTTCTTTATCTTGAACCATTGTTTAGCCCCTCTTGTGTATTTAATAGTTTTTTGTTCTGCTCGGCTAAACAATCCTTGTAAAGTTGGGTCACTCTTCTGTTTTTCTGCAAAAACAGAAGGTGAAACCGTGCCAACTTGAGACATAATTGTATCCATTATAGGAGGAGGTGGTGTAGCCATGTCCGTAGCTAACTGTTGTGCTCTCGTTACAACAGCATTTGCCACCTGTGGGTGAGATTCAACCCACATTGCAATCTCCTCAGGAGTGCAATCTTTAACTCCTGGTATGTTTCCTATTATAATTTCAGTTATGGGTGCTCTCAAGCCGCAGGCATAGACAGTGCCTGTGTAAAAAGGAGTATCAATGTATACTCGTGCCACAGGGAATGTTTCTATATTCCCACCAAATGTGACACACTTAACTGATTTGCCTGTAAAAGCAGAGGGCTCGATAAGCGAGTGCTTAATGCCTATCGTTGAGGATCCAGTGTCACGCAAAACTCTTACTACCTTACCATCCAATATTCCGGGATGAAATGTCAGATAACCGACATTTACACATGCCGACATTGTTGGCATACAATGACCACAATCCAGTGTAATTGTAGACTTTAATCTGTTTTTCGACTGACACTCATAACATGTATCATTCATTACCATACATGCGTTCGCATGATCATTATCATCATTACCTTTTTCCTTTTTAACACTGCAACTATTTGGATGTCTCTGTTTATTTTTGTCTCTCGACGGAGATCTGGCATTACCTTTGTTATTATTGACTGACTTTTTATTGCTATAATAAAAATCAGTAGAGTCATCTTTCCTGGCATCTCTACCATAAGATGATCTCTGTTTATAGTATCCTTTTTGATGTGAACCATCATAATCCCTGCCTCTGTGATACCCACGATCATGAGGTGAATATCCTCTATAACCTCGTCGATATGAATTCGAAGGAGAGCGATGACGACGGAAGTTATAAAAACCTCTGTCGGATTGATAATAATCTGAACGACAACGTCCATCAAAGCTCTTCGATCGAGGTCTGTGATCATGTTGTGCCACACACACAGGCATAGGATCTCGAATAGTCGTTCTATGAAGATCTTTATTCTGATGTGCGGTTTGATACTGTCTTCCGAGTTTTTCATACTCATCGATAGAATTAGGATGTCTTTCCTGTAAAAATGCTTCTAATTCAGTGCTGCATGCGGATAAAACTTTATCTCGCAGCATGAGATCTATAACACCTTCATATGTTTTATTTATACCAGATAGATCAATCCATCTGCTAAGGAAATGTTTAATAGATGCAATGAATTCACCAAAATCTGCATCCTTGCTTGGTTTAGCAGCATGAAAGCGATCTCTGAATCCAGACTCAGTTAACTGGAAACGTCTTAGTAATACCTCTTTTACGACATCGAAATCGCTTCTGCTATTTTCATCAAGACTCATGAAACATTTAAGTGAGTCACCAGTCAAAAAATCAAGTAAAAGACTGCTCCATCTTTCCTTGGGTATGTTCAGAGCTGTGACCTTGATGATGAATCTAGATATGAAAGAGTCAACACAATCGCGAGTTTGGTCAAAATGTGGCATTTTTAACTTAGGATAAAAAATATTTGTAGCAGCCGCAGTCTTAGTCTGTTCAGACTGCACTTTAGCTAATTCTAAAGCTTTTTCTTTTTCTGCATGAAGTTTTAATGTTTCCATTTCCATGGCATTTTTATGTGCTTGATCCAGTTGCATAAGTTCCATTCTCCTTAATTCCATTTCTTTATCTCGTTGTGCCATTCTTTCCTTTTCAAATTCTCTGTCTTTTTCTTGTTGAGCCATTTTATCCCTCTCGAATTCTCTGTCTTTTTCTTGTTGAGCCATTTTATTCCTCTCGAATTCTCTGTCTTTTTCTTGTTGAGCTAATTCTTTATCTTTCTGCTCTCTGTCTTTCTCTTGTTGAGCTATAGTCAATCGTTCTAATTCCAATTTCATGGATATTTCTTTTTCCTTCAATTCCCTCTCTTGGGTTAATTCAAACCTCCTAAGCTCATCAGCTCGTTTAGTCATTTCACGCTGTTCCATTCTTTCCAGACGTGATAAATATTCATCATATTTCGTATCTGCAAAACTTTGTAGTTCCGCTCCTGATTTTCCATAACTTTTTCCAATATCAATGAATTCCTGTAGTGTAGACATGATAATAGGTTTTTGAGTACCTTCAATAGTCTATAATATACACCAGGACTATAGAACTCACTATAATATGTACATGAATATATTAATCAATAACAAACAAGTTCGGAGAACATGTGACAAAGACAGTGAAAACAATCAAATGATTTACAATGAAATGATTTTTCAATTATACGACAGAAATTTACACATATAAAGTAAATAAAGGAGACTTATACTCAGTAAGCGGTAAAAGAAAGAAAAGAATTTACATCACAAAAATATAACAAGACAAGTCGTCATAAACGAACGTGTAGACAAAGAAGTTTTAGATCACACACGACAACAATTGTCAACAGTACTGAAATTAGGTTATGTAAATAAAGAGGACGTAATTCACTTGACGAAACTGCTAAGTACACAAAATATGGTTATAATGCTAACTGAAGAAACATTTATTTCCTGACTCAAAAGAAAAAATATAATCAGTCAGATCCTCAGTCAGCAAAATAAGCATGTAAATCTAATAGAAGTTAACATTCACTGAAGTTTTCCTGGGAGAATTCCAGTCAATATTAAACACGACGAATATACGAATATACGAAAAACATGAATGGGGAAACACAGATGATAGTAAAAAGTAAGTAAAGTGATGATGAACTGTAAACCAAAGCTAATGCAAGGACAATATGATAATGTTCAAGCGCCCAAGTAAAATCAAGAACTTATCTGTTTAGTTGTCCCTCTGAGAAATACATGAATGCATGTAATTCTAATCCAAGTGTCTTCAACAGCTGAGGTTCATTGATGGTAGTCCTTGAACTTCGCAGCAGGGTAACCGTTTGAAAGTATTGCTTCGGTCTTCGAACGTAGTTTCTTCAATCGATCTGCGTCGCAGCCTCAGATGAATTTGATGAAGAGATACATTCTCCACTGGTTCAGGTTCTCGAGTGGAAGATTACCGTTCTATCTGCGTGAATCAGTCTCTTTGGTGGAAGAAAATTCGGATATTCTCAGGCAATTTTGTCTGCTAACGTTGACGGCATCGATGTAGTGACGTCACTTTCTGTCCTGCGCATTTCAGTTGCCGGTTAGGATTGAATGAATGATTTTGCATTTAAAACGTTCATCATCAGTTTAACTTTCTTCGATACTTGAAGGGGGGGATCCAGTATTCACGAAATCCAGACACTTTCTGACACCAGTATGTTACGGCGCTCTTCCGGGACCCCAGTATATTCTGGGTGCTTCGATGACTTCTAGTATTTGTGGATGACCAAGTTATTATATGCGTATTCAGTTTATAGAGTCAAAGTCCCTCGGGTTCTTATCACTTTTGTAGGATTCCGTAATACTGTCCGTTGGTATCGATAATGTCTGCTTTAACCCTTGTGATACATTCTGTGCTGAACATGTTTCATATTAAATATTCGACCCTTGACTGACCTGTATTAGTCTCTTGTCTTATTGATTATATTGGCAGTGTGAGATGCAGCGTGTTAAGACATTAATCATCACTGGTCATGATCAGTTGAATAATAATAGCATTTAACTCAACTCCGAATACGACAGTTGATAAGACCGTGATTTCAACGACTCACAATATTTAATTAGTAATTTCATACCATGTGCAGACACCAACTACATGGGAACAAAAGTCACATCACATTCATGTACGATCTGTAAGAGTTCTCGTCGTTAATATATATTCAATTGCGATGTTCCACGGTGCAGCAATCCGAGTTGGCCAAACTCAAATGCTTGCACACATGCAACAATCATCGACATCGGTCGATGAGATATATCTCTATTCGTTTGAGGTGTTCCATGATACAGACATTCGGATCGAGCTCAAATCCAAATGTCTGTGAGCATGAAACAATCATCGACATCAGTCGCGTAGATATAATCATTTGAGGAATGCGCCATGCTGTAGACATGAAGCAATCCTCAACATTATATAACTGAATTAACTATTATTGTTTAGTTTTAAAACAACAGGTAACAAATTTAATAGTGAAATAGTCTTTTAACAGGTTAAAATAAATATGGAAAGATTAGTGGAATTTTGATAATTATAAAGTTCTCGTCATTGAGACGTAGGTGGGAATTTAACATTATATTTAAAGTTTAACTGAAATTTCCTTTTTGCTGGTGCCTTTTAGTTAGCACGTAGCTTGTATGAGTGAGTCCTGCAGCTGTGGTTCATCAATTCTGTGATGATGAAAGCCTTCTCCACACTCTCTTCCACTGTAGGTGGTTATGGTGGATGCTTTTCTCTCACACTAGCGGCGTTAGTACCACAAATCGTCTGATGGCTTGTAACCACGAACTTTAGACAAATAGAAAGAAATAAATGCCTGCTGAGTACATTTGTTTGCCGCAAACTAACAGGCCCATTGTCATGCGCTCCACCCACCAATGTTAACCTCTCAGAAGACTTAAATTCCCGAGCACACAGTGTAACTCTTCTTTCTTCCTTCTACATCGTTCGTCCTGAAAAGGACGTTGGTTGCGCTGTGTCTGTTTACAGCGAAGCTGCGATATTTGCGCTTTTCAGCCGACACATCCGACTTCAGCGCAACATTTTTGGGACCGGGTTAGCCTTCCCTCTTCGATCCCTACTCACTCAGCCAGACTGCAGTGATGCAGCCTGTTTCCAGGACCACCACTTGGAGGTGGAGTAAGGTCTTTGTCAGCTCTAAAGTGTAACTCAGGGAATATGATGAAAATTCACCAATATCCTTCTGGGTGTTAAGTAGGAAATTGTGTCTGGAGTGCGTGAATAATGATTTGCCTGAATTACAATTAAAAAAGGTACATAAATCTCACAAGATAATATGTTACACTGGAGGCACATATGATGTAGTCATCACTCATCACTGCTGCAGTTGGAGTCTGGGGTTGCTCTGCTGTCTGGTTTCCTGCATGACTAGTTAGAAACAATCACCAGCTCTTGCTGTAGTGGTTCATAAATATACTATTTTCATATGTTGATATATATCCACTAGCAAGAAAACATGTTAAATTCACATTTGTAAAAGAAATGTTCACAACTTACCCCAAATTTTGGGAATACACTATCTCCCTGCACAGATTCAGAATGGACCTGAGCAATTTCGGTGCATATGCTCTCGAATCAATTTCATCTGGAAATTTTGAATCCCTCTTATGACGGGTGAAACACTTGGCCTGGAAATCTATAATTCCTCTTATGAGGGGCAAAACCCTTGGTCTGGGGAAAGTTTTTCTTATGACGGTGATCCAATTCCTTAGGACTCCAGTCTTCGTATTTAAAACTCTGGGCTGACTTTTTTAAGTTTTAAAGTTTCCCAAATACTTAGATCTGTCCTGGTCCTTTTAAGTTTCCAGTCCTGTATTTAAATATGAGGCTTTACTCTTAAGGTTTCAGAGTTGCCCAAATACTGTCAATCTGTCACTTTTGTTATAGGAATTCTATGTCCGATCCTTCTCTTCCTGGCTGTCGGAAGTTGCTCGTATGAAGTTGCGAAGCTGTCTGTTCTGTGTTTCTGAGTTCACTAGATTATATCTCTCATTCTCAGTTCAATTCACAGATGGTGTTTTCGCTGAATG